>LR738715.1:517615402-517672002 GCA_902687465.1 Secale cereale | reverse complement strand
GGAGTTTGTCTGATCGATAAACAAATGAATAATGTCAGTCTGGGATGGAGACGAAAAGGAGACCGCAACAAATGTTGTGTCTACAGGAGAGAGAGAAGGAGAGTAATTTTAGTGGTATGATTCGTTTCTAGAGACATAGGGTGTGTGAGAGAATCCCATAGAGAGAAAGACAAAGTGAAAGACGAGTGGAGACTGTGTGTGTGGCGGTGAAAAAGAAAGCTTAGGTACCTAGTGATTCGAGAGAATGGTAGAGACGTCAGAGATAATAAAAACCATGTAATGTATAATGATAGGGAGAGTGTGACACTTCTCAAGGGAGACGTCGAGAGACCATGTTTGCAAGGATAGGAGAAACATGAAGTGAGCGTGCGGGTGAGCTGGAGAAAAGAGAGTCAAAGCTACATGAAGGAGCATGCATGCGGGAGAGATGGCCATGAAAGGAGTGAACATAAAAGGGATTAAAATATTTGAATTCGAGATGATGATACATGTAATACATACTCAAACCAAAATTGATTTATCAAACATGCATACTCATATGAATTCACGCGCATATATGTTATTTAATATGTAGATATTACTGATCTGTACATTTTAGTAGAACATAATTTGGTTTAATTTGTTGATTTCAACCTTATGATTTTGATATCATTGTATTTGTAAATCTTATTATACATATAAAGGAGAAAAATTCTTTGTTGTGCTTTTGAAAGTATATATTAAAAAAATATGTATATAGAATTTTATTCCAATCGAAAATGGATCCCGTCCGAAAAAATAGAATACAAACATGATTCGAATTGAGTTGGCACGGTAAACGTGCACTCTGCAAAATTTGAACGAAGCGGGGAAAGTCGCAGTAACCACCCGAAACCAAAATCGATGAGATAGAAATTACTAGTGCCTATCCCTGCCACGCAAAGCCTATCTGCTTGATTTCTATAGGTTTCGATAGGGGTAGGTTTGTAATTCCACTAAAACGTGACACAACCGCCTCTCACCCGGATTCATACACGGTGGGCGCCAAAACACAGTGTGTCCTGGGTCGAAATCGAGTCCCTCCCTGATTCATACACGGTAGGCGCCAAAAACAAACTCTTGTCGGCAAAATTTCGGTGTATGCGAGATTACCATCCTATCCCCAACCGACTAATATTGCTGTGATGTAGGAAATTTGAAACGGGGGCTAAGTTTGTAAATTTCCTTGCATTTGAGACAAGCGCGCCCTGCAGACATGGTTCCCCCTTCCTCTCCACCTCCATTTCTTCATTCGTACTCCGTGGGCGCCAAAACACCCTCTCCACCCCAGCCTCCTCCGTCCACCACCCCATCCACCACCGTCCTCCTCCACCATGCCGGAGCTGATACCCCGACGCCACCATCCATTACAAGAGATTGACCTCTCTCATCCACGGCTTCGGACCCGGATCCTTGCATCCCGTCCTCTCGCTTCATCCCCGCCGTCGTCCACCTTGTCGGCGCCGCTCCTACGACCGTCTCATCCACCGCGACCCGCCGCCACCATCTACCCTCCTAGATCTGCTTCCACGCCACCGACAGCCATCGCTACCGCAACACCGTCAAATTCTCAGCAGATGCATACACGGCGCCGCACCAGAGGCGGTACTCTTTTGTATCTGCTCAACTTATTTATCGCAGCAAGAAAATAGATCACCACTGCTTTACTCTGATTTCTTGTCCATCACTTACTTGCTAGTTGAGAGCAAACATTGGTTGCGAAGTTGCCTTTGTCCGGTTTGCACCTTCAGATCCGCCATGGCACGCTCAACACTATACTCCCAATGCTTATGGTTTTCCCCTTTTATATTCCACACTAGTTAAATCACAGTAGACTAAATTTCAAAATTGGTCAGTCGATTTTTCAGAGCTCGCCAGAGTTTGCCGGTGCGAACGAAGGGGCTCGAGTGGGGACTTTGGTTGTGGGGGGCGGTGGTGGGTCCTCGCCGAACGAAGAAAACTCGACGCAGGTGGGGGCGGGGGTGGGGGTGGGGGTGGCGGAGGAACACAGGCGGTGGGGGCTGGTGGTTCGGCCGGCGGCCCATGCGGTGTTCTATATGGGAAGAATCAGAGACGAGGAAGAAGAAGGGTTAGGAGACGTAGGATCTTCATCCAACCGCCTGAAATGGTTGACTAAACCAAATGACAAAAGTCATGCGACTTGCATGTGGACATGCCTTTATATTCAGTACCATCATCGTACCTGCTTAGCACTGCTCCTGAATCCATCAAGCTAAACAATGTGCCACTCATAATTCCAAACTTGTTACTCAAGTACGAATCTGATATGGTGCTGATATTACTAAAACAGATAACATTTAATTGGTCAGCTAATGTTCCTACTTTACTTTCGAAAAAGCACGTGCACCACGTATAGAGAGATAGAAGGGAGTTGCTTTCTTAATGCGCTCTGGTTCATCATGTGTGGGCACTGCGCAACGAACATTTTATTATCCAAAATCTGCTTTCTCTTCTTTAGCATGTTCCTCTTCCGTTCTTCTTTAACAAGTACTCTCTCCATTCCTAAATACAAGTCTTTGTATAGATTCCACCAGGGACTACATATGGAGAAAAATGAGTGAATCTACACTCTAAAATGTATTTGGATACATCTGTATGTGATCCATAGTGGAAATCTCTACCAAGACTTATATTTTGGAACAGAGGGAGTATGATAGTAGTACAGTATGTTCCTTGTAGTGAAGATGAGCAGGGACATTTGCAGTGTAGAGGTCTATATGGTCAGTTGGTATGGACACTTTGAACTCTTCGGGCCTCTTTGATTCGTAGGATTTTGTAAACATGGGAATAGGATTTGTAGTGGCCCACCAACTTGAATCCTATAGGAATAGCAAGGAAATGCGGGGAGCTGTGTCGCCTTTGAGAGTTACACTGATATTAACAGTACCGCACCTTCAGTTGAAGAGAGTTGGTATCCGAAGCCTTTCTAGCCGTACCGGCAATACAAACACATATATTCCATCAAGTTCCACTTTGCTGATTTTACTCTGTTGCTTACGGTTTTCCCGTTATATCTACACTATGATCTGTGTAGCTGCTTTGTGTCACACTAGCAGCAGTCCACTCTTGAAGCTAAACACCGCAATGACTGACAAAATTGGCACCAAGGAATTGAGCGCCATTCTGGATGCAATGAAACTCATACGCTCCCCACCTGTTGACTCTTGTTCAGAATATGATCGTAATGACTCTTGTTCAAAATTGCCACATATAGAGAGACAACATGGAATTGCATTTCTTTGGGTGGTGTGATTCATCATGAGTGGGAAACCAACATTGTATGCAATTAAGCGGAACCTCAATAATATGCTTCCTCTTCTATTCTTTAAGATGTTCCTCTTTTGTTATTCTATATTTAGTACGTATAGTATGTTCCTTGTCAGGAAGGGGAGCAGGGACATCTGCAATCAACAGCTGATAGAGCTGGCATGCACTTAATCGATAGGCTTTCAATTACTAGCGGCAATACAACACCGTATTTTCAAGCCAGTTCCACTTTCCCGATTTATATATCGTGGTTATGGTGTACCCCTTTTATGTACACTATGATTTGCCTAGTTGTTGTGTGCTCTTGTTATCATGGTTTGGCAATAAACTCTCTATACAGTATATTTTGAACCTATCATCTGCCAACTATCCTTACTTTTGGAGCCTATTTTTTGTGTACTTGTGCGAGATTATATAAATGCACGCACCATATTACAGCACACATGAGCTCTCTCATCAGAATCTAGTGATAGCACACAAGTGTTTACAAGGGCGCACCTATATTAGAATATCCTCTACATTACAAAGATAATCTCACAACTTTTATGTTTTCATGGTTCTCAGACATTATACGTAATTACAGTGAATATCAGAATCTGTGCATTAGAAGAATATTATGGAACACTGCAATGACTTACAAAATTGGCACCAAGGCATTGAGTGCCACTCTGGATGCAATGAATCTCATACGCTCCTCACCTGTAGATTCTTGTTCAGAATATGATCCTAATGACTATTCTAACCTCGAGGAGTCAAAGGCAGATGGCCTGTCATGTTCACCCATCAAGGTGGCTGCTCTAATTTGGCAAGGTTTTATTTATTGCGTGTATCTTGCATATGTTGCCTTGCATTTCTTCTACTTTGTTGCACCGCCATCTTCTTAGTTTACTCATCATATATGTCAAGATGCCATGCCCATCCATTATCAATACATATTCCGTCTGTCACCATACCATGTTTTTCCACTCAAATGTTGTTCTTGTGCATCAAACATCAAAAAGGAAGAGGGTGATTGCCGAACCTGAAGGAGCACCAGCAAAGTTCTTGAAAAACGTGGCTGTGCCGGTGAAATCAAACATCACCCCACTTATATTGGTTGTGCAACCAGTGACACAAAACGTAGGGACCGACTCCAGCAGACTGTACCCATACTTCACTGGCCACACAAATAGCCCCACCGCACAGGACCTGCACTCCAACAAGAGGTATGCAGATTTCAGTTGCCATTGCACCAGCCATACCACAGAACAATCCCACTCTAGCAAAAAGTACAACAAGTCCACCGGCAGAAGACCTATCCCAACTGCAGAGACGACCAATTCCTGCAGATTGGAACCCCATTCCAGTTATTCCCAGTTTAAAAGGCAATGCTTTCAATGTTATTAGGGACTACGTGCATATATTCCCATCATTGGAAGATTATAGTGAAGACAAACACCATTTTCACATCTTCCTGTCAAACTTACGTGTAAGTGCTATTTTTCATGGTGATTATTTTCCTGTTTTCTGCTGATTGAACACATCAATGATTTACATTACATTGTTGTAAGTAGGCGAGGGTCAATCTGGATAGTCATGACGAGCAAAGCTTGCTTGCACTTTTCAAGGAAGCATTGCAGCAGTATTGGTGTTACCTGAGGAATTCACACTTTGATGGCAAGTCTATAAACGAATTTCGGGTGAAGTCTCCTGTGCTAAATTTAGAAGACATTGAATGGATAAACCTTGTCATGCACTGGTCTCGTTCCGAGGATTAGGTACTATCTATGATATCGCATGATAATTTGAACTTCTACTTTTCCGCATGTTCCTTATGGATCTTTTTGCAGGAAATCTGCTCGAAAAAGAATTCTGGTTTGAAAAGAACGACATGATATCGCAAATATGTTGCCCGCTGCATTGCTCTTGCTAGTACCTGTTGTCCTGTATCACTACATACATACCTGGTTTATTATGTGACAGCAGTATGCATGATAGCTTGCTTATCAATTGTTCTCTCCAAATTATCTGATCTGTATGAATGGTTACATTAGTGTAGAATATATCCAATGCCAATGAATTTTTTTAGCTCTACATTGTTCTTGTAAGTACTTGTTGTCCTTTATCAATGTACTTATATTGACAGGTAGTTGTTGATGTACTATCACTCTGCAGCTTATTTTCCTTTGCCCTCCATTTTCTACACATAAAATATATATTTACTCTTACCATAAGGTTGGATAACACCAATGGTACTAAAGAAGTTTAGCTCTGCATTGCTCTTGGTTGTACCTTTTGCCTTTATCGATGTACTTACATTTATAACTACTTGGTTATGTAGCATCACTCTTCATCTTATCTTAAATATTCTCCATTTTTTCTTATATTGTCACATCTATATTTACTCTTAACAAAATGTAGAATAAAGGAAATGCTTATGAAGAAGATTCTGTGGTAAACTTCTTGAATTGCCCCCCCCCATCAGAATGGACAAGGGCTTTATAGAGCTTGCCTTCACCAGTAATGTAAGTTTGTCCTTCTCAAGCCTTCAAACTTTGTTGTGTATATTTGGTTAGGCATGACTGCAACAACTGTTTATTTTTGGTGTTTGCGTCAAATTGCATGTTTAAAGTTTATTATGTACTCCAGTTCATAAACAAAAGTTTGTCCTTCTCAATTTAAGTTTTCAGTTGTACAACCAAGTTCCTTCTTCATACCATGTAAATTAAACTATACAGAGCAAGTGATATTATTTTGCCAGTCTGAAATGGGATAAATTGACAACACACTAACCATTGATACTTATGAGTTCTTGATATGTAATCCAGTGGTGTCGTGAAGCTGCCAACTCCTTCACAATGTCATTTCCTGCCATGTCTTGATCTGAACAATACCATATTGTGTTAATGCTATTTTAAACTGTATCACTTTATTCGTCAGTAAGAAATGTCATGCATTGTCAGCACTCATACTTATATGTGCAAAACCTGTCATCTGTCTGCTTGGTTATCTTTCAGAGTGAGGAGGATATAAGTGTCAAACAAGTGCAGTCTCACCAGCTTGCTCAGCTGCTTGCGCTGCAGCTCCCGAGCAGGGCTAACCTTTCTTGAACTCTATTGAAGTGCTGTCAATTGTGTATATTATTTTGTTGGCGTGTTTAGTTGCACTGGTGGCGATCTTTGATGCCCAGTGTATGTAATCTGCTATCTGCTTGTGCTTTATTATCATAGTGGCGAACTTTGATGCCCAGTGGATGTAATATGCCGTAATTTCTTTATTGTATAGTCTAGGTTTTTTTCTTATTCACGATGCTGCAGTTATTTTACTGTATATATATCATGTCTTCGCAGTAAACCGGCCAAACCGTAAAATTACGGTACATAATCAGGCCGTCATGCAAATCACCATGTATGATCCGCATCATGGGCCCCGTCATCTTGGTCCATTAACAGGCCTAAATGTAAACTGGCCCACTAGTAGATTCGGGCCTTTAATAGTCCGAGTAAACCGCCGGCCCTATTTTTCCAAGAAAACTCAATGGGCCTTTAGGAGGCTGAAAAGTAGGTTGGGCCTGAAACGTGTCGAACAGCTCATGGGCCGGCAGCTGGCCTAATTGTCCCCAGCCCATGAATGTGCCAATCAAATCACGGGCTTATAACAAGCCAAAATTGTCTCGGTCCTTGTTTGGGCCAATCAGATTATCGGCTGCGAACAGGCCGGATGCAAACCAGACCGTAGTTAGGCCCAACTATATGACGGGCTTTTAACAGGCCGAAATTAATATAGGGCCGAAATGTTAAACGGGCCCTTAACAGGCTGAAACTAATATAAGGCCGAATTACTAAATGTCCTTTAGCAAGTGGGCTCAAAAGCATAGCGTCCAGTTGATGGGCCGAATCTGATATGTGCCATAATTTAGCCCAAAGCCTCTTAAAGGGTCGGACCTGATCTGGGCCGTCATTTGGCCGAGAATGTGGTTGGCTTTTAACGGGCCGGATCTCATATGGGCCATTATTAGGCCCGGAAGGTGGCAGGCCATTAATGGACCGAATCAAATATGGGCCGTCATTTGGCCCAAAATATGGCAGCCAGTTAACGGGCCGGCCTACTAGGGTCCTCAAAATCTTGTGGGCCTACAGCTGGGCCGGCCCATTAATGTCGGCGAAATCGCGTGGGCCTTTTGCTGGGCCGTCCCATTATGGTCCACAAAAAATTTGTGGGCCTTCACCAGGGCCGGCCCATTATGGCCATCAAAAAATCTTGTGGGCCTTTACCTGGGCCGGCCCATTATGGCCCGCAAAATCTTGTGGGCCTTTAGCTGGGCTGGCCCATTATGGTTCGCAAAATCCTGTGGGCCTTTAGTTGGGCCGACCCATTATGGTCCGCAAAATCTTGTGGGCCATTAGTTGGGCCGGCCCATTTAAACTTTATGGGCCACTTTTGGGCCGGTCCACGTGTCAACATATCATAGGCGCATCTCGCCCATTGGATGAGTGACACCTGTGCCAACGCAGAGCAGACACGTGTTTCCGTCAGCCAATCAGAATTTTACACGCGAAAAATCCCCATTGGTCCGGGCTGTTAACGGGTTATCGGATCCAAAACCGGACCCGATAGCTTAACGACATTCCGTTACGGTGGATGCCACGTGTCGGTCACCCTTGACGAAAGCACTTCCGTGACGTGCGATTTATCATCATGGAAGTGGACACTTCTGTGATGATAATTTTGGTAATGTCATGGAACACTTCTACGACAACATAGGTATGACTATCTTTATTCTGTCATAAAATTTTCATGGATGTACATGCATGATAGAAAACGTGACCTACTGTGACAAACACGTATCATCACGGAAGTGTATTTTTTTGTAGTGTATGGAAGAACACATGGCACAAATCCAAACAACTACTCATCACAAGAAAGCGCGGTAAGCTATTGATTCAAACCGGATATTGGAAAACACATGGCGCCAATCGAGACAACTACTCATCGTGAGAAACCACGGTAAAATATGGATTCATAGCGAATGTGGAAGAAAGCGTGGCACGAATCCAGACCACTACTCATCACAAAAAATCGCGGTAAACTACTAATCCAAACCGGATATGGGAAAACACGTGGCACCAATCGAAACAACTACTCATCTCGATAAAGCATGGTAAACTATGGATTCAAACCGGTTAAAGATAAACACATGGCACCAATGCAGACAACTTCTCATCGCGAGATAGCGTGATAAACTATGAATTCATACTAGATATGGAAGAACATGTGACACAAATTCAGACCACTACTCATCGCGAGAAAGTGTGTTAAACTATGAGTTCAAACTGGATTTGGAAGAACACATGACACCAATCGAGACTACTACTCATCGCGAGAAAGCGCGGTAAACTATGGATTCTCAAAGAATATGGAAGAACATGTGGCACAAATCGAGATCACTACTCATCACAAGATATTGTGGTAAACTACTAATTCAAATCGTATATGTGAAAACACGTGGCACCAATCGAGACCACTACTCATCGCGAGGAAGCGCAGTAAACTATGGATTCACAAGAAATATGGAAGAACGCGTGGCACAAATCCAAACTGATACTCATCACAAAAAAGCGCGGTAAGCTACTGATTCAAATAGGATATGGGAAAACACATGGCACCATTCGAGACCACTACTCATTGCAAGAAAGTGCGGTAAACTAAGGATTCCCAACGAATATGGAGGAACGCGTGGCACAAATCCAGACCACTACTCATCACAAGAAATTGCGGTAAACTGTTGATTCTAACCGGATATGGGAAACACGTGGCACCAATCGAGATCACTACTCGTCACGAGAAAGCGTGGTAAGCTATGGATTCACAACGGATTTGGAAGAACACGTGTCACCAATCTAGATAATGCTCATCTTGAGAAAGCGCGATAATCTATGGATTCAGACCAGATATGGAAGAACACATGACACAAATCCAGACCACTACTCATTGTGAGAAATCGCGTTAAATATGGATTCACAACAAATATGGAAGAACATGTGGCACAAATCCAAACAACTACTCATCACAAAATGTGTGGTAAGCTATTGATTCAAACCGGATATGGGAAAACATGTGGCACCAATTGGGACCACTACTCATCGCGAGAATGCGCGGTAAACTATGGATTCCCAATGGATATGGAAGAACGTGTGGCACAAATCCAAACCACTACTCATCACAAAAAATCGCGGTAAACGGCTGATTCAAACCGGATATGGGGTAACACGTGGCACTAATCGAGATCACTACTCATCGCGAGAAAGCGTGGTAAACTATGGATTCACTACGGTTATGGAAGAACACATGGTACCAATCCAGACAACTACTCATCGCGAGAAAGTGCAATAAACTATGGATTGAAACCAGATATGGAAGAACTCGTGACACAAATTCAGATTACTACTCATCGCGAGAAAGCGCGTAAAACTATGAAATCAAACCGGATATGGAAGAACACACACTACTGCAGGGTGCTACTAACGCGACACTACGATCAGAGACCCTTCGACGAAATTGTGTGCTATGCCATAATCACAAATGGGGGTGTAAAACATCCGTCAAAAAAGGTGCAAAACGTTTGCGATGGAGGATGCATCAAACACGGTTCAGATTTTAGTTGCGTGTGTGATGCAGGGCATACGGTTCAGTTAAATTAACTGTTTGTGATGAGGAGGAACAAAAGAAACGGGAAGCCATATGAAGGTGTGTGCGATATACAGCATACGGTTCACTCGAATGAACTATTTTTGATTAGGCAACACAAAAGAAACGGTCAGCCAGATCAAGGTGTGTGCGTTATACAGCATGCGGTTCGCTCGGATGAACTATTTGCGTTGAGATATGAGAACAGAAATGGTTCAACTTAACAAGATGTGTGTGATACGTGGCAAACAAGTCCGAAATCGGAAACGTGTGCGAAGACCTATAACAACACAGACGATCACTGCTAACAAGCCGTGTGTGTTGCGAGCAAACGATTGTTGGTATACAATTGTGAGTGATTCATGAAAACATCACCGACGGGTTCCATTGTTTAGTCCGTGTGCAATGTGATTTTCTTTGTCCGCACAACATCTACGCTCTGTCTACAGAGCATCAACATATATACTTAAAAATACTGCATTGCATAACCAAATTAAGCATACAATTACACAAGTGACTACACACATAACATTTCCACACACCAAAGTAAGCAATTACATGCATACTAAAGTAGGAGAAACAAGGATCTAATCATCTATTTATTGTTGCGATGACACTTGCCATTGCTCTGCTTCCGGCTAGATCCCTGGCTGTTTTGGGGAAGGAGGCACTTCCTCATGTCAACGATCCGCATGTACATGTCGTAGCTCGTGTATGCCTCCTTGGACGCGTACATGACGCGAGCTTCGTCGAGTTTCTCCATCCAGGTCGAGTGCCAGGCACGCTTGTTCTTGTTGCATGAGTCCTTCATGTCTCTGTAGTAGGGGTCGATGATGGCCTCAGCGAGATGAACCCGTGAGTCCTTCTCATGCTCCTTGCTTCCCCAGATCTTGTATTGGCCCTGGATGTCACTAGATTCTGGCAGGCGATGCTCGAATTCTGGAGCGCCTTTACATCGTTGGTGATGTCAACCATAGTGAACATGTAGTGGGGGCTGTCGACAAACCTAGCGAAACACTCGCAAGGCCTTGTGGCCAGGCAGTAGTGGTAGACGAGGACATGGTGGTGCACGCATATCTGGGCGACGACGACCTTGGGATGAGACCCGGCACGAGCGCGGGTGTATTCGAGGTCGAACCCGACCACCTTGTACTTCTCCTCGGCAAGCAACAGCTCCATGATGTGGATGGAGTGCTCCACCCAGACCGTGTCGTTGTTGTAGACCACCGAGAGGTCCATGAACCTTCTGTGGGTGTCCACCACAGCACGCATGGTGAACTACTGCTCGTCATCAGCAGCCACTCGGAGCGCCATTGGAGCCGCTCAGGATACCCTCTAAGATTTTCTCGTGGTGGGTGTGCTTCTTGCAATGGTGGGGCGCGATCGAAAGGTTGGCCGCTGTAATAAATGGGGGTCGGCCATCCAGTAATCGTCACGTCTTATCACAACGTTCATAGCAGAGGATTCCAGTGCATGCTTGACAACACCGCACCACACGCGTGGGCTCGAAGAGGTGCCAAATGTATCACCGGTGAGCCTGTTCCCGCGCTAACGCGTAGGTTACCGCGCAAGGTTCCCGCCCGGCTAGTTTGGCCACGCGTCGGCTAGAAGAGGGACAAATCGTGGGCGTTTATTGGCAAAAAGCTTTGTAAAAACGTAGTGTGTGGAATGACTTCGATCATAAGTTTACCCGTGGGTGATAAGGTCAAAGTTACACAGAAGGGTGATGATGGACACTCGAGTGCGACAATTAATTCTACGCTCTACAAGGCACACAGTGGAAGAAACCAACTGTGTGCAATAATGTCGAAGATCGCAGTCGAGTTAGCTATACAGATCGTGTGCTGTGAGATCGACAAGGTAAACAGATTCGAGAGTGGTTAATAAAATGTAAGACCATTGCATATTAAGGTCAAAATAGTGCTACCAATATACGAGTCTCATACGATGTCATTTCAACGATTGTACCACAAAAGCTCGAAATATTACAAGGTTCAAATTCCAGAGTTATATGGCGCAAATTCAAAGATTACAAGGTTCAAACTGATACTAGAAATGAAATTCAGCTCATTAGTTGCAAACGCTCGCGCTGATCCGCTGAACATGGATATCAGAGAGGTTCAAACTAATATTACCACTTCTTAGTCTGGTTTAGAAAGCTCACAATTTTAGCAAAGGGGCCAGCCACTAAGTAGTCATGTATGGGTTTGACACGATGACTTCCGATTACTCTGTCATTTGAAGTTCCAAAATGAAATTCAGCATTTTTGGAGCCTATTCCATTCTGCCGCAGGTGCCGGCCGTGATCAACAAACCATTCATTGTTGCGAAATAAATGTAGGGCAAACCTCATTTCCTTCAACACCCTTGCTCTGAGAACAAAGAACCTTGCGAATATAATCTCCGGTAAGGTCCCTCGGTAGGAGTTCAAAGTAATTTTTGAGAGATGCAGATCTAGACATTCGACGTGATTGTTATATTCTATCACATTATCCACCGCTGGGCCTAATCTTATCTGCAAAAGAAGAAAACGTGTTAGTGCCTACATGCAGTTTTGAACATTACTACATGCCTGTTTGGTTTGCAGGATTTGTAAAATGCACTAACATACCATCTTCGATCTGACATGATTAACATGGGCATTTGATTGCGTTCTAGCAAAATGTAGCCCTCTTCACAAGAGGTTGGAGTGGATGAAAAATTCCCTAAGAAAACTAGTACATATGGATCAAAAGGAGAAATGCTACTTTATTGCAACCATATGGATCAAGCAACCAATATGGGGGGGTGGAACATGTATGTACTGAAATCCTCCAAAAGAATCCTTCAGAAATCGTAGTACATTGTCATTGTAAACTTGGAAAAAGGTGTCACAAATTGAACTCCCTTATGCTTAACATTTAACAGGAAAGGAACATCACCTCGATATATAGCTTCTCCAAGCACGGAAAGAATCTCAGGAAACTGACAACTTGCTCCAGGTTGGGGCCGATAGATTCTAGTGCCCAGACCTTCACTGTATGCAGTTTTGGGGTCAAGCTTGTTGGAATCATTTTTTGAATGACAGACGAACAAACATCTTCAAAATTACAAATAATATTAATTTGTTGAAGGAGAGGTAGAAGGCGGCTGTTGTACCTGAACAGGTGTGGATCCAATAACAAGTTCGGAGTATTTGTCGGACGAGTAGCCCACCACTGTCAATTTCGGCGCAGAAATGACATTGATTCTTGTTGGACCTTCTTGATCAACTACAAGTAATCTCTCAAGTGCAAGTGTGTCCTCAATGACCATACCGTGGTACACATCTTGTGATGTCTTCATGCCGCACCAGCAACACACATAAATAGTCTGGAGAGTCATGGAGGTGATGTGGAAGGTACTCAATCCATTGATCGCCTGAAGGCGAAGGTACTCGAGTGCAGTACAGCCATGGAGCAGGCTCTCCATGTCACGGTTCGAGAGGAAGACGGCGACGAGCTCGAGGTGCTTTAGTCATGGTAGAATAAGAGCGGGCGCGTCATTAAGGGGATGGGCGAATGGCAATTCCTGAACATGGCGACGCGCAGCGTGGGCACGAGGCGAAGTGCGGACGTTGGCAGCGACCGCATATGCCCATCATCAAAAGTGAGCTCCTCAAGCTGATCTCGGGCGGGGGATCGGAACCAGTCGTCAAGCTTGGCTTGGTCCTTGCCGTTGGAATGGAACTTGCCCATTCTAAGGCCTCTGGTTGGGCCAAGGTGATTGCTGAGGATCTTGGAGAACGCATCCAAACTTTTGCGATAGCCATGGCAGAGCTCATGGGTGTCGATGAGGTCGAGAGGGCTGGAGTTCCGTATGGGGCGCCACCGTCAGGAAAGGATGGTTGTCCGCACACCATATTTGATAGGGAGGAGGGAGATGATGACTGTCAACATATCATTTGGGAGGCTGCTGATGAAGTCTAGGCCTGCTGGAGTCGCTTGCGGTTCTAGCTCGCCCCGCCTCCGCTTGTTGGCAGCCCCGTTCTCCACCTCCATAGTCTCCTTGTCAGCGGCGCTTTCTAATAGAAATGGGAGTACAGGGAATATTTAGTTAAAACAGGGCTATAGAAAAGTGTATTGGTAACTAGAAGTTATTAGGTAGGAATATATTAAGAAAAGGGAATAACAATTGGTTGCTTAAATACTACACAATTCATTTGACATTGCTGGGTAAGTCAACATGTAGATAGTTGAAAAGAAAACTTACTTCGAACAAAGTCTGGACGGATGATTTTGTCGGGGAAGTTAACATATATCTCATGACCAGGCCCTTTTATGTGAAATGCAATTTTAGTGTCAGATTTCAGTACATAAAACTTAGAAATTTTTATACAAAAGCCAGTGTCAAAATAGGAGTCACCACGTTCATCAAGTCCTATAGTAGCAACGATTGTAAATCCATGGTTTCTGTGCAGTATGACATCCGTGCAACCTTGATCTATGTAAAGGGAAAGATTGTGCACTACATAATCTGTTGCATAGCAAGGGATGCGCTGCAGAAAATGGTAGGATTGTTAAAGAAAATATGGTAACATGCAAATATGGGCCCAAATTGAAAGAACTATACAACCGTTGAAATAGAAGGACAAAAATCTATAATTAAACAAATAGGGCAAACATGATGTCATGGCAATATGAGAGTAATCGAAACAACAATAGATCATTAATTTGCCTAATATAGAAAGAAGAGGGGGAAAATCCCCTTTGACGTATATGGTGCATGTGGCGCCTTTTATCCAAATGTAGAAATATTTAGAATATGTTTAGAAAAGTAGGCCATGCCAACCGATTTAGGGTGAGATTGAACATACTGCGTGCGTCATCAAGCGATCTGGTACGGTGAGATGGAATCTCTGGCGGAGGTCGCAAAGTCGTGATGTGTCGACGCACTGTACATTCTATGAATGAAAGAAAACCCTCGAATCAGCTCAATAAAAATGAATTCACGGCGATTTCCACCGGGTGATTAAAGGAGGCAGATGAACTGGGATAAGAAATTAGATAATATCTCATTAAAATAGTTACCTTGTCGTCCATGAGAAAGAACCCTCGGTATGGCAGATTGCCCAACCGAGCTGAGGTGGGTCAACCGCGAGCAACGTCGAGAAAGTCGATGGCGAAAGGCGACGGCAAGCGAAAGTGGCGAAATGCGGTGGGATTTGCCGGAGTCTGGCGGCGGCGGCAGGCAGCAAGCTAAGTGTTTACCGCCGCGATAGGCGGTGCCATGGCATAGAAGCGAAGGAGCTTGGGCATGTGTGAATGGGGACCGGAGGGGGTGGCGGGCAGGGTGAGGGTTTTTGTGACGTGGGGATGTTGAGGGTTTTCTTTTTTTCTTTTTTGAATTGGGTGGTGAGGGTTTTCCGTCCCACAAAGAATTTTGGAGGCGACAGTTTGCTAGAGCGAAGCGTGTGTGATTGACGCAATAGGCAAAATGAAAGTCATTGCACACGGTTCCAATTTTGGGAACCGTGTGTGATTGACGCAGCAGGCAAAATGAAAGTCATTGCACTCGGTTCCAATTTTGGGAACGTGTGTGATTGATGTACTACCTCCGTCCTGGTTTATTGGTACCCCTTTGTAATTTTTACCACATTTTGACAAATATTTAACTAAGAAATGTTTATGCATGTCACCAAAAATTATATCATTGAACACTATGCTCAAATACCCATCCAACGATATAATTTTTGCTGACCTGCACTAACATTTTGTCAGTTAAACCTTTGGTCAAAATTTAACAAAAATTACAAAGGGGACCAATAAACCAAGACGGAGGTAGATTCCATCAACCGAACTGGTTGGATCCATATCCCACGGTTAGACATAAGTAAACATAGATTAAACATACTCAGACATAGATAATAAGCGTACACATACACAAGCATAGTTCAACCATAAGTACATAGTTCAACCGTCATTAAACATTGCTCAAGCATACATAGTTCGATCCCACATCTAATCTCACATGCCGGCACGATCCTGAAGCTTCTCCAGGTACTCGGCGTACGCGCCGTGCTCGACCCTGCGAGAATACTTCTACTTGAAGGAGCCAACGACCCGTCCCCTTGCATGCGCCATAGCACCCTGATACGCGTCATGAAGCTTGTGGTAGCAAAATGGGCATCGATAGCTGCTGTTCCAGGTCCTAATACGCCTGTTATGCATTGTCGCATAAAGCTCCCTCAGGATTTGCCTCTTGTACCTCCTCTGGAGGTCTTCATCCTCGCTGTCCACATCGTCAGACAGCACCTACACAAATAGTAAAACAATGTGGCGTCAAATTAATGGCTACAAACTAATCTCTAGCGAATATTTTGCAGTTGCCAAAAATTGTCATCCAATCAACGATTACATGCTATGAAGTAAGATTAGGAATTTGTGGCTATTTATTTATACATATCCAGAGTTTATGGTTCAATTTTAAGCACATTTGTCTATGTACAGACCAATCTTGAAGAAAATAATGGCACAAACATATGTAGGCCATTCAAAATCAATTGTCAAGTCCTGGCTAGGAATTATTAGCATGAACACTAACCCTAGTCGGATTACTAGCAGAAATCATTTGCATAGATGAAACAACTAATCACTTATCACTTGTACCATTGAAACAATCAATACACTACACGGATCTAACGAAACTTACTCAGATTTCATGGATTGGGAGAAAATAACCATAGGATTCTATTCCAAAATGGGGGAAGCAGGAGTAACCAGAGAAACCCTATGATATATTTGACACATAAATGGGTATAGATGACTAACCAGCTGTCCGTCATCATCAGAGTCATTGCCGGAGTGGTCGTCGCCAGAGTCGTCGTCGGGGTCGTCACCAGAGTCGGTGTGGAACTCCGCTTCTGGCTGTGGAAGCTCGATGTCGTCGACGAAGTCAGGGTGCAACGATAACTCGCCGGAGGTGATGGCAACCTCTGTCTCCATCTCCACACCGTGCTCCGGTGCTTTAGCAGCCCCAGCGTTGCCACTCCCTCCGATGGGGTGCTTCAGCAGCATCCTCATACACTGACGACTTTGAGGACTGAGAGCGGTGTCGAGGATGCAAGCGAAGAGAGGATTGTGTGTCTGTGGCGAGGATGGGGGATGCGGCCGCTCGGGCACACCATTAATATGGAGTAGTGGAGTTGTGGGAGAGAGGCGGGCGGCGGTCAAACCGATGGCTCACCGGGAGCCTGCACACCGGACTGCTAGCATGCCTACCAAAGTTTCACACAGCTAATCGCACCTCCCAATGACACTGTGCATCGAACACGCCTCCGTCAGTTCACACACCTGCACGCATGCCTCCCCATCTACCTGCACGGCGGACTGCTCGCATGCGTCCCGTCAACTCACGCAAGCTTGCATGGCACATGGGTCTTGTGGCGACACGTATATTGTTTTTCTATTTGGATGATTAATGTTGTCGATTTATTGCTTAACCGAAGCATGGCACATATCCATTGTTGGTCTAACGCTCACGGTTCGAATAAATAATCCGTTTGGGATATTGGTTCTCAATTATTAATAATCCCCCGTTTGTAATTAGATAAAGATTACATCAAAACTGGTCTCAAATTTGACAAAAAAAAGTACAATGCCACTTTGTAATGGTATCCATATGACAACACGATAAGTTTCATGAACTTCAAAGAAGTTTTGGATGTACTAGAATTTAAAAATAAAGATTCTCAATGTTTGAAAATTGTTGCACGGGGAGTAAACATGCACCCAATGAGACACATGTGTTTTTGCAACCCATTTAGGTGCACTGTCACGTGTGCATGTAGCTGAAATTTTATTTTTGCACATTATACCCGTCGAAAATCAATCAATTAATTTACTAAAACGTCTTAATGATCTCTGTAATTTTTTAGAAATTAAAACGTCCCTCCTTTGGTGACATATGTTCACCGCGGGATAATTAATTTAACTTGCATCGTAGATGCGGTGGATTCGCGGTGTGTGTGTGTGTGGGTGTGTGCGTCTGGGGGTGGCGTGTGGCTCGCAGTACACTACGAGTTGTGAGCCACCGTGTGGGTTGGCCATTTTGTTAGGCAGGCTAGTGCCACATCAGAGTCGTGAAATCGTTATTTAAAACATTACACAACCCTTTCATACATACATGTTTGGCCACATCACTACAAAAAAAGACACATCCGTGACATTTTGGGCCGAATGAAACTTTTTTCTGTCATACTTATGACACTTCTATGACGATAATTGTGACAAAACATGGTATCATCATAGATGTGGTGGGGTCCCACTTCTATGACAAAAATCATGAGAGAAAATGGGCTTTTCGTCCTGGGCGGGCCGGAGACGCAACTACATGACATTCTTTGGGCCGTCGATGACGGAAAAAACCGTGGTAGAAGTGAGGGCGAGGAAAATATCGGGGTGTTCCCATTACGGTGGGTGGTTGGGGTCGAGCGATGCTCGTTTCTCTCGTACACGCACGCGCGTGGGTGCAAGGCGTTGGGCTCTAACTGAACCCGAGCAATTGCACTGCAGGCTATGCGTTACTGAAGACGAGCGATCAATCGATGGCTGTTAACTGAACCCGATCGAGCGATTCCTTCGCTACTGCTACTAACTGAAGCCGATCAATGCTACCTCTACATGAACAGTGAGCGTTGCTGGGGGGTGGATGAATAGTTCACGGTGGGGGTGGCTGAACAGGACCCCGTGGTGTTGCCTCTGATGAATAGGACCCCGATCGATCGAGCCGGTTGGGACTACATGAACAGGACCCCGTGGAGGGCTGGATGTACAGGACCACCCTGTGGAGGGCTGGATGAACAGTAGCCTGTGGAGGGGTGGTTGAACAGGAGCCCGTGGAGAGGGCTGGTTGAACAGTAGCCGGTGAAGTAGCACGCGGTGGAGGCTGGACAGTCGCAGGTGGAGGCAGGAGGAGGTCCACGGTGGATGAATAGTAGCCCCTGGAGGCTGGAGGGGGTCGACGGTGGAGATGAACAATATCCTGTGGAGTCCCGTTTTGCGGTACGCCACACCCCTCCCGATGAACAGGACCCACGTTTCGACCATAGCGCTCCAACACAAGTCCGTTTCCACCGTTTTGCGGTACGCCACACCCCTCCTGATGAACAGGACCCCCGTTTCGACCGTAGCACTCCAACACAAGTCAGTTTCCTCCGTTTTGAGGTACGCCACACCCCTCCCGATCAACAGGACCCCCATTTCGACCGTAGGAGGTCTGTTTCCTCCGTTTTGCGGTACGCCAGACCCCTTCCGATGAACAAGATTCCGTTTCGAATGTGGCCGATCGAACACAAGGCCATTTCCTCCATTCTGCGGTACGCCAGGCCTCGTTTCCATCGGCTGTTACGTTCAAGCCCCAACGATGAACACGATGATGCATTCCATACTGACCCAACCGATTGGCTCCCCATGAACACGACGACGACGATAATTCTCTGTTCCGACCCATCCATGTACACGAGCACTGGCCGTATGTATGCGCGAGTAGGCGTTCGAGACCCTGGCAGTATGTACGTACGTGTCCGTATTTTCTTTCTTGCACACTTGACGCTATACGTACGTGTACATGCTACATGCGCGCCTCTACAACGACACGTGCGCGCCTCTACATCGACTAGTATGTACGTACACGTTCGCGACCAGAATGACAATGCTACGTACGCTTCGACCAGGTGGGTCCCAACTGTCAGGCACTTCCTTGCCTGCAAAGATGTAGCTGGTGGGTCCTAGCAGTCAGGGGGACGAATCGTTTTTTTGCCCGGACGCACTTCCTTGCATGTGAAGATGTAGCTGGTGGGTCCCAACGGTCAGGGGGAAACGTTTTTTCATGAAATACGGTGGCCCGTCTGGTGGGTCCCCGCCGTCAGGTGGAGGAATATTTATTTTGCGCGTAATAAGGAGGCACTTCCTTGCTGCGGCCTGCTACTTCTCGAGCTTGCGTTATATTCCCTCGAAGAGGAAAGGGAGATGAAGCACAGTAGCGTAAGTATTTCCCACAGTTTTTGAGAACCAATGTATCAATCCGGTAGGAGACCACACGATAGTCCCTCGCACCTGCACAAACAAATAAGAACTTCGCAGCCAATGGGATAAGGGGTTGTCAATCCCTTTACGGTCAATTACGAAAGTGAGATCTGATAGAGATGATAGTTTATATTTTTGGTATTTTTGGTTTATAAGAACAGCAAATAAAAGCGATAAAAGTAAAGTAGATGTAGATTGATATGTTGAAAATAGACCCGGGGGCCATAGTGTTCTCTAGCGGCTTCTCTCATGATAGCGATATTCTACGGCGGGTAAACAAATTACTGTCGAGCAATTGATAGAAAAGCGAATAATTATGGGACTATCTAGGCATGATCATTGTATATAGGCATCACGTCCAAGACAAGTAGACCGACTCTTGCCTGCGTCTACTACTATTACTCCACACAACGACCGCTATCTAGCATGCATCTAGTGTATTGAGTTCATAAGAACAGAGTAACGCCTTAAGCAGGATGACATGATGTAGAGGGATAAAGTCAAGAAATATGATATAAATCCCATCTTTTTATCCTCGATGGCAACAATACCATACGTGCCTTGTTGCCCCTACTGTCACTGGGAAAGGACATCGCAAGATTGAATCCAAAGCCAAGCACTTCTCCCATTGCAAGAACTATAGATCTAGTAGGGCAAACCAAACCAATAATTCAAAGAGACTTGCAAGGATATTATGAGCACACATAAAAAGTTCAGAGAAGAACCAAATATCTTTCATAGATAACCTTGATCATAAAGTCACAATTCATCGGATCTCGACAAACAACCGCAAAAAGAGATTACATCGAATAGATCTCCTCGAAGACCAAGGAGAACTTTGTATTGAGATCCAGAGAGAGAGAAGAAGCCATCTACATACTAGCTATGGACCCGAAGGTCTGTGGTAAACTACTCACAACTCATGGTGAGGGCGATGATGATGATGATGAAGAACTCTGTGAGGGATTCCCCTCCGGTGGAGCTCCGGAACATGCTCCAAGATGGGATCATCACGGGAACAGAAGGTACAGCAGTGGAATTTGGGTTTTCTCTCTGTTCACGGAGGTTTTGGGGTACGTAGACTTATATAGGAAGAAGGAGGGCACCAGGGGACGCTCGAGGGGGCCACGAGGAAGGGGGCGCGCCCCCACCCTCGTGGTCTAGCCCTCGATCCCCTGACGTGGTTCTTAAGCTCCGCGTGCGTGATTTTCTCCAAAAATATCTCTCGCGAAGGTTTCATTCCGTTTGGACTCCGTTTGATCTTCTTTTTCTGCAAAATCCTGAAACAGGCAAAAAAATAGCAATCTGGACTGGCCCTTTGGGTTAGTAGGTTAGTCCCAAAAATGATATAAAAGTGTATGATAAAGATCCCATTAAACATCCTAGACTTCATAAATAATAGCATGGAACAATAAAAAATTATAGATACGTTGGAGACGTATCAAGCATCCCCAAGCTTAATTCCTGCTCGTCCTCGAGTAGGCAAATGATAAAGAAAGAATTTTTGATGTGGAATGCTAACCAATTTAGTTTTTCAATGTAATTCTCTTAATTGTGGCATGAATGTTCAGATCTGAAATATTCATGATAAAAGTCTATGTTGACATAAGAAATAACAATACTTCAAGCATACTAACAAAGCAATCATGTCTTCTCAAAATACTATGGCTAAAGAAAGTTATCCCGACAAATCATATAGTCTGGCTATGCTCCCTCTTCATCACACAAAATATTCATATCATGCACAACCCCGATTTCAGTCAAGCATTTGTTTTCATACTCTATCTTTACAAACCTTTCAACTTTCACGCAATACATGAGTGTGAGCCATGGACTATGGGTGGAATAGAGATGGTTGTGGAGAAGACAAAAAGGAGGGAGATAGTCTCACATCGACTAGGCGTATCAACGGGCTATGGAGATGCCCATCAATAGATATCAATGTGAGTGAGTAGGGATTGCCATGCAACGGATGCAGTAGAGCTAAATATGAATGAAAGCTCAACAAAAGAAACTAGTGGGTGTGCATCCAACTTGCTTGCTCACGAAGACCTAGGGCATTTGAGGAAGCCCATCGTTGGAGTATACAAGCCAAGTTCTATAACGAAAATTCCCACTAGTATATGAAAGTGACTAAACATGAGACTCTCTACAACGAAGAACATGGTGCTACTTTGAAGCACAAGTGTGGAAAAAAGATAGTAGTAATTGTCCCTTTTTTTCTTTTTTTCAGAGGGGCTTTATAGATTTAGCCTTTCCTCCCATGGGACAATGCTCTAATAATGATGATCATCACACTTTCATTACAACTCGATACTACAAAAACAAAGTATGACTCTATATGAATGCCTCCGGCGATGTACCGGTATGTGCAATGAAACAAGAGTGACATGTATGAAAAATTATGCATGGTGGCTTTGCCACAAATACGATGTCAACTACATGATCATGCATGGCAATATGACAATATGATGCGTGTCATATGAACGGAACGGTGGAAAGTTGCATGGCAATATATCTCAGAATGGCTATGGAAATGCCATGATAGGTAGGTATGGTGGTTGTTTTGAGGTATAATATGGTGGCCATTTTGAGGAAGGATATATAGTGTGTTTATGGCACCGGCGAAAGTTGCGCGGTACAAGAGAGGATAGCAATGGTGGAAGGGTGAGAGTGCGTATAATCCATGGACTCAACATTAGTCATAAGAACTCATATACTTATTGCAAAAATCTACGAGTCATCAAAACAAAGCAATCAACGCATGCTCCTAGGGGGGAGGTTGGTAGGAGTTAACCATCGCGCGCCCCGACCTCCACACAAAGGTTGGTACTCTACAAATACCTCATGCTCTAACTTCGTCACATAGCAGTTCACCATACGTGCATGCTATGGGAATCACTAACCTTAACACAAGTATTTCTCAATTTCATAGTAATTCCACTAGCATGACTCTAATATCACTATCCTCATGTCTCAAAACAATTATCAAGCATCCAACATCTCATTCTATTCAATGCACTTGGTGTGAATTGTTTTTTACTACATTGACATTGGATGTCTATCATGTGAAGACTAGTTTCTTTAGCCTAAACAAATTACCATGCTGTTTTAATAGACTCTCAAATAGATATAAGTGAAACATGAGAGTTCAACAATTTCTTCAAAATATTATCACCACCGTGCTCTACAAGATATAAGTGAAGCACTAGAGCAAAACTATTCAACTCAAAAGATATAAGTGAAGCACATATAGTGTTCTAACAATTTCTAGGCCATATTTAACTCTCTCAAATAGGTGTGTCCAGCAAGGATGATTGTGGCAAAATAACAAGCAAATACTCAAATTATACAAGACGCTCCAAGCAAAACAAATATCATGTTCCGAATAAAAATATAGCTCAAAGTATAGTTACCGATGGATGAAGACGAAAGAGGGGATGCCTTCCTGGGGCATCCCCAAGCTTAGGATTTTGATTATCTTGAATTTACTTGGGGTGCCATGGGCATCCACAAGCTTAGGCCTTTGCTAATCCTTGTTCCATAGTCCATCAAAGCAATATTCAAAACTTGAAAACTTCACAACACAAAACTTAGACAAAAATTCTCGTGAGCTCCGTTAGTATAAGAAAGCAAACCACTACTCAAAGGTGCAGCAATTAATTAATTCTTCGTTTATATTGATGTTAAACCTACTGTGTTCCAACTTTTCTATGGTTCATATCCTCCAATACTACTCATAGATGCATCGGAATAAGCAAGTAACACACGAAAAACAAAATCTGTCAAAAACAGAACAGTCTGTAGTAATCTGCAGGTTTTGTCCTACTTCTGGAACTCCAAAAAATTCAAAATAAATTGGTAAATTTGCGGAATTTGTCTACCAATCATCTCCAAAAAGAATCAACTAATAAGCACGCTCGAGTAAAATCGGAAGACTACTTTAGCGAGCGCTAATGATTTTGTTTTTCAAAGCAAGATCATATAAACTTCACACAAGTCTTCCCAAAGGTTCTACTTGGCACAAACACTAAACAAAACATGAAAACACATCTAATGAGAGGCTACATGCAATATTTATTCCCTAACAGCAACAAAAACAAAAAACATAAAATTGGGTTGCCTCTGAACAAGCACTATCGTTTTACGCCCCTAGCTAGGCACGATACAAGATAAATCTAGGTATTGCCATCTTTGGAAGGCGATCCATAAGTGGCTCTCATTATAGCTTCATATGGTAATTTGATTTTCTTTATAGGAAAGTGTTCCATGCCTTTCCTTAACGGAAATTGGAATCTAATATTTCCTTCCTTCATATCAATAATTGCACCAATCATTCTAAGGAAAGGTCTACCAAGAATAATAGGACATGAAGGATTGCAATCTATATCAAGAACAATGAAATCTACAGGCACATAATTCCTATTGGCAATAATAAGAACATCATTAATTCTTCCCATAGGTTTCTTAACAGTGGAATCCGCAAGATGCAAATTTAAAGAACAATCATCAAGCTCATGGAACCCTAGCAAATCACACAAAGTTTTTGGGATAGTGGAGACACTTGCACCCAAATCACACAAAGCAGAGCACTCTTGATCTTTTATTTTTATTTTAATAGTAGTTTCCCACTCATCATAAAGCTTTCTAGGGATAGAAACTTCCAACTCAAGTTTTTCTTCATAAGATTGCATCAAAGCATCAACTATGTGTTTGGTGAAAGCTTTATTTTGACTATAAGCATGTGGAGAATTTAGCACAGATTGCCACGAGGAAATACAATCAATCAAAGAGCAATTATCATAATTGAATCCCTTGAAATCCAAAATAGTTTGTTTATCACTATGCAAAGTTTTAATCTCTTCACTCCCACTTTTAACAATTTTAGCATCAAGATGTAAGAACTCCGAATCATGGGGACACCTTAAAGCAGAATCATCTCCAATCCTATTCTCATCAAGATTTATACTAGAAAACAATGATCTAATAGGAGACACATCAATAACTTCCTGATCTTCATCTTTATTTTCATGCTCTTCCGGTTTGGCAGCCATCTTATTGATCAAGGTGGACTGTTTATCGGAAATTTAGGCAATTAAGTTCTCAAGATGAGCAAACTGAGATTTCAAACCATAAAATTCCTTAGACGTATCATCAAGGTCTTTATTTATATACTCCATAAACTTTTTCTGTTCTTTAAGCTCACTTCTGAAAAAGTCATTATGCTCAAATTGTATAGTCGTAAAATGTCTAACATTGTTTTCAATCTCCTCCAGCCTCTTAAGGTGAGGGTCAACACTAACAGGGAGAGCCATAGTGGCAAGCAAGCAAGCAGCACACAAGCAAACAAGAAGCAAGCGAACGATAACTACACGGCGGAAGAAGGGCAAATAAAATGGCAAGGGTGAGGTGGGGGAGAGAAAAACGAGAGGCCAAGAAATGTAATGCGAAGGATAAGGGTTTGTGATAGGTACTTGGTATATGACTTTTGCGTAAGCCTCCCCGGCAACGGCGCCAGAAATTCTTCTTTCTACTTCTCGAGCTTGCGTTGTATTCCCTCGAAGAGGAAAGGGAGATGAAACACAGTAGCGTAAGTATTTCCCTCAGTTTTTGAGAACCAAGGTATCAATCCAGTAGGAGACCACGCGCCAGTCCCTCGCACCTGCACAAACAAATAAGAACTTCGCAGCCAACGCGATAAAGGGTTGTCAATCCCTTTACGGTCACTTACGAAAGTGAGATCTGATAGATATGATAGTTTATATTTTTGGTATTTTTGGTTTCTAAGAACATCAAATAAAAGCGATAAAAGTAAAGTAGATGTTGATTGATATGTTGAGAATAGACCCGGGAGCCATATTGTTCTCTAGTGGCTTCTCTCAAGATAGCGATATTCTATGGCGGGTAAACAAATTACTGTCGAGCAATTGATCGAAAAGCGAATAATTATGAGACTATCTAGGCATGATCATTGTATATAGGCATCACGTTCGAGACAAGTAGACCGACTCCTGCCTACATCTACTACTATTACTCCACACATCGACCGCTATCCAGCATGCATCTAGTGTATTGAGTTCATACGAACAAAGTAACGCCTTAAGAAAGATGACATGATGTAGAGGGATAAACTCAAGCAATATGATATGAACCCCATCTTTTTATCCTTGATGGCAACAATACAATACGGGCCTTGCTGCCCCTACTGTCACTGGGAAAGGACACAACAAGATTGAACCCAAAGCCAAGCACTTCTCCCATTGCAAGAACTATAGATCTAGTAGGTCAAACCAAACCAAGAATTCGAAGAGACTTGCAAGGATATTATGAGCACACATAAAAAGTTCAGAGAATAACCAAATATCTTTCATAGATAACTTTGATCATAAACTCACAATTCATCGGATCTCGACCAACACACTGCAAAAAGAGATTACATCGAATAGATCTCCTCGAAGACCGAGGAGAACTTTGTATTGAGATCCAGAGAGAGAGAAGAAGCCATCTAGATAATAGCTATGGACCCGAAGGTCCGTGGTAAACTACTCACAACTCATGGTGAGGGCGATGATAATGATGATGATGAACTCCGTGATGGATCCCCCTCCGGTGGTGCTCCGGAACAGGCTCCAAGATGGGATCTTCACGGGAACAGAAGGTATGGCGGTGGAATTAGGGTTTTCTCTTTGTTCACGGAGGTTTTGGGGTATGTAGACTTATATAGGAAGATGGAGGGCACCGGGGGACGCTCGAGGGGGCCACGAGGCAAGGGGGCGCGCCCTGGGAAGGGGGGCACGGCCCCCACCCTCGTGGACTAGCCCTCGATCCCCTGACGTGGTTCTCAAGCTCCGCATGCGTGATTTTCTCCAAAAATATCTCTCGCGAAGGTTTCATTCCGTTTGGACTCCGTTTGATATTTTTTTTCTGCAAAACCCTGAAATAGGCAAAAACAACAATCTAGACTGGGCCTTTGGGTTAGTAGGTTAGTCCAAAAAATGATATAAAAGTGTATGATAAAGCTCCCATTAAATATCCAAAAATTCATAAATAATAGCATAGAACAATCAAAAATTATAGATACGTTGGAGACGTATCACGGCCGTGGACCCAGCTGTCAGCCTCTCCACGTACAGTACTCTTCTGATGGAAGTCGTTCCTTGACCACGTGGACCACACCGCGCTGAGAGCACCAGGGCGGTGGACGACGGCGAGGCCTAGGAAGGGGAGGACGTGGAGCAGGGTAAGACACGGCAGTGGAAGCCCGCGAGGAGAGGAGTACGAAGGTTCACTGGTTTGGCTGCGGTGTGAGGCTGCTGCCGTCGGAGGGCCTGGCCATCGGTGGGAATAGTAGGGGGCGATGAGGCCTCCGCGGCAGCACTGCCGGCCACGGGAGGCAGGAGCATGTGACACGACCGGCGCTGCTTTGGGCGGCTGGAGCAAGAAGACTAGAGGTTGAAGAAGCACTATGGCCGTTGGATGGACATCGTACGGTCACTGGAGCTAGAATCATTAATATTGACTAAGTTGACAAAGCACTCCATCCCCGTCAAATTAGTAGGCCCACAAGTCAGCCACCCACCAAGGTGGGTCCCAACTAGCTGGGGGAGTATTCATTTTTTTGTGCGTAATAAGGAGGCACTTCCGGTGGGTCCGAGGTGACAGTGGGGGGAACATTTTTTTTCGTGAAATACGGTGACCCATCGGGTGGGTCCCAGCAGTCAGGGGGGAAATGATTTTTTTCACAAAATATGGTGGCCCATCCGGTGGGTCCCCGCTGCTAGGTGGAGGAATAATTAATTTGCACGTAATAAGGAGGCACTTCCTTGCTGCGGCCGTGGACCCAGCTGTCCGCCTCTCCACGTACAGTCCACGTCCGATGGAAGCCATTCCTTGACCACGTTGACCACGCCGGGCCGAGAGCACCAGGGAGGTGGACGACGGCGAGGCCTAGGAAGGGGACGACGTAGAGCCGGGGAAGACGTGGTAGTGGATGCCCACGCGTAGAGGAGTATGAGGGTTCACTGGTTTACTGTGGTGTGAGGCTGCCATCGTCGTAGAATAACAGGGGGTGTGGGTGAGTAGAGGGATGGCCTGGCCAGTGGTGGGAGTAGTAGGGGCGGTGAGGCCTCCACGGCATCGCAGCCGGCCACGGGAGGCAGGAGCACGAGGCACGACCAACGCCGGTTTGGGCGGCTGGAGCAAGAAGACCAGAGGTTGAAGAAGCACTACGGCCGTTGGATGGACATCGTACGGTCAATGGAGCTAGAATCATGCATATTGACTAAGTTGACAAAGCCCTCCGTCCCCGTCAACTTAGTAGGCGCACAAGTCAGCCTCCCACTATATTGGGTCCCAGCTAGCAGGGGGAGTATTCATTTTTTTTGTGCGTAATAAGGAGGCACTTCCGGTTAGTCCGAGCTGGAAGCGGGGGAATGTTTTTTTGCGAAATATGGTGGCCCGTCCGGTGGGTCCCAGCAGTCATGGGGGACACGTTTTTTCGCCAAATACGATGGCCCGTCCTGTGGGTCCCTGCTATCAGGTGGAGGAATAATTATTTTCCGCGTAATAAGGAGGCACTTCCTTGCGGCTGCCGTGGACCCAGCTGTCAGCCTCTCCACGACAGTACTCTTCTGATGGAAGTCGTTCCTTGACCACGTTGACCATGCCGCGCCGAGAGCACCAGGGCGGTAGACGACGTAGAGGCCTAGGAAGGTGACGACGCAGAGCCGGGGGAGACGTGGCAGTGGATGCCCATGCGAAGAGGAGTACGAGGGTTCACTGGTTCGGCTGCGGTGTGAGCCTGCCGTCGCCGCAGAATAACAGGGGGTGTGGGTGAGTAGAGGGATGCCCTGGCCAGCGGTGAGAGTAGTAGGGGGCGGTGAGGCCTGCACGGGAGGCGGGAGCAGGCAGTCCCGCTGGTGCTGGATTTGGCGGCTGGAGCAAGAAGATCAGAGATTGAAGAAACACGACGGTCGTTGGATTGACATCCAATGGTTATGTCTGCTAGAATCGTTTGTTGACGTATATAATAACTAAAAAAATCTTTCATGCGCGTCAACTTAATAGGCCCATAAGTCAGACCATTTCCTCTTTTTTAAATAATTTATATATAGCTCATTGCGACTTCTTATGCTATTTATTGTAGTCCATTTTTTTGGTTGGCCAGGCCAATTTTGCATATTTTTGTGGGTTCCAAACTATTTTTAATACCGAAATGTCGAGCCAGATTTAAAGTACTTTGAAGATATATTTAAATTAGGTTAATGCCCAGTGAAATAGGAATCTGAAAATGTGAAAAAATTCAGAAACTATAAAGTAATTGCCAATTTGTCATGTGTTTTTATATTTACAACCAATTTCATATTACTTTCAAGATTTGCAGGTGTCTTGAAAGAGTTGCAGCCCTTCAGGGCGTAGAAAAATAAATAGGCCTAGATTGGGTATTCTTCAAAAAAAATAAACTGGGCTCATTTTCACACAGAAAAAATAGCTGGGCTGGTCACATGGTGAACATAAAATATTAGCCTGGGCTAGACGGGCCACAGCCCAGTTCAAACCCTGCTTCGTCTCAACAATAACAAAAAAATACTACTCGAGCAGCTACGTCCCAGGTGTTAGCCGATCTTGTGCTGTTCTCTTGTCTATTGACTATATACGCTCGCAATGTCGTGGGTCCAAGATGTCAGGAAAACACTAGGAGGAAGCATTTTATTTTTCCATACGCTGACATGGTGGACCCGTACTGTCATCCTCTCCACGTACTTCTTCAGATTCCTATTGTTTGTTGACCATGTTGACAACACGAGAGGGCGGCGTCGAGGCAAGCGCACCAAAGCGCGCGGAGGACGACGGCGAGGCCTCGAACGTCGGCGTTAACGATTTAGGAGTCGGTGGGGCGGCATTGCGTGTGCTGAGGCGCAGCCAGCCGTGGGAGGCGGAAGCAATCGGCCCCGCCGGCACTGGTTTGGTTTTGGCAGCTGGAGGAAGACAGGACTGAAGAAACACGACAGACTGTAAAAGCGGCAGGAGTACTTAACAACCTTAACTGAAACAAGCGGGGGCACTTAACAACCATAGCTGAAAGCAGTATAAGTACTTATACAGGTTCAACCATACAAAGCACGCCTCGAGCAGTGCTACTTTGCCTACAGTTAACCAAGGGTGAGGCCGCCAAGCCCCAGAACAAGGCCCAGGAACCACCCCGCGCATCCACAACCTTCTGAAAGCGGCTTCATCTCACAATGTGGTCAATAAATAGGATATTTGCTTTAGAGCCATGGAAAAGTAGGAACACAATCTTCTGTCCTATTCTCCAAGATGGACGTGCCTTCATTATTTGAGACGACCCATGAATTAGTATCTTTTCACCTCCAAGGGGAATGGAGTAGGTCGACATAAACATCATGTTGTGACCAAGCGCAAGTCGGACCCGACCATGGTCACGCATATGTATAGGAACAATAGAACTGGGCAGTTTCTGTTTCAAGAAGATCACAGCTGTAAAACTTTGTATAAGCAATAGTTTATGAACAACATATATAACAGAAAATAGCTCGTACCATAAGTTTCTCGACACAGTTGGACCTATTCAACAAGTGCAGCAGTGGCACACATATCCCACGTTGCCTTCCACCATTGAAACGCCCCACAAGGACCTCAAGACGATCAATAAAGTGTAGGAACTTGTGGATGTCGTCCCAGTCAACTTCAGTACCATCAGTAACAGCTGAGTTGTTACAGAATAACAAACGAGTAGCCTGCTTAACTCTGAAAAAACCTACACGTGCCACCAATTATAAGAAAATATTAGTTAGAAGTAGCATCTTCCTGAGAGATTCGTTGCTACTTCTAAAGTTAAATTGTGATTAGTTAGACAAAATAGGTGGATTAAGAAGTAATCGAGGCAACAAGCAAGAACCAGATACAAAACTAACATGGATGAACAATTGGAACGACGTCGGCGTGGAAGATCGTAGTGAAGATGAGACCAGGTTCTTCTATTTCCATCAACATTCGTGCGCCAACTTTCAGTCTGTAACACTTGAGAAAGTTTATCCAAGTTCGGCCATAAAAAAGCAGCGATCTTCTTGGTTCATGAACCGAACTCGGAACTTATATCCATGTCTTGTCTTCACTGTGACCATTAGACTGGTGTATTCAGTTATGGCAAGGCCGAGCATCTTGAGTACATGTGTTCTGGCAGAGCAAATAATGCACTGCAGGAAAAATAATATGAGAACACAATGTATTCCCTATCCAAATCTAGAAATAACTTCCTCCTTCACGTCAGTGTTGACCATCGTACTGGTAGTACCTTTTATGCAAATATAGCAATCCAAATTTCCAAATTAGTCGACAGCATGTCCAAAAAAAAACCACCCTCCTGGATAGAAAAGAGGATTCTAGGAACATACTGTGCGAGTTTTAAAATCCTATGTTAGGATGAGAAGGAACAAGTGTGGCGTCTCGCCGAGGGCGCAGAAACCTGTAGGGTCCTCTCACTTTGGGCACTACAAATGAAACACGCTAGATTCAGTAGGAAGAAAAATGCATCAACGGCGGCGGCTGCCATCCTAGGATTACCCGCGATCAAGGGACTTCGATTTATCAGGGATGGATTAAGAATTCATACCTGGTTCTCCATGAGAAAACCCTATGCAATCGCCGAGAGGGGGTTTTCTCTGAACAAGCAGATGAGGGAGAAGGGGATTCGGGCCCAGTAAAATATTGCCGCTTCATCCGTCCAGCTTACTACTAAAGCTGGAAAAGGAGGGTTGTGATTTGACGGCTCATTCGGCATTACTGCGGCGCTACGACCGTGGTGTGTCTACCGTGCAGTTGTGCACTCTAATTTGTGCATATGTCATGTGGACCCCGTTGCCGGATGCCCCACATATCAGCGAAAGGAAGTAGAAAGACAGGAGTAACTAGTTACACAAAAAAATATTTTTGACAGAGAGATACTCCCTCTGTAAAGAAATATACAAATCTTTGGGCCGCAGGCCCACCCTGCATGTTTGGGGGCCCATGTGTTCTACCTCAGTGCTTTTCATATTGCAAGCAATCGGTACAGCGCTGGTTCTACATGCTGTCGCAAGGAGAATAGACAAAATTGAATAAAGTACTGCAGCTGTTGGAATGAAATCGAATGAGAGTTCCTAACCAGTAATGAGAGTTGCAATTCTATCAATGATATACCATATGATAAATAATATGTCGTATTACTTATACACACAGGACACTTGTTTCACCATGCCAGATTATTACATCAAAATCTCTCGTAGCATAGATCAGTTCGGCAGTTGCGTGCTGCTACTGAAGAATTTCGAAGTTGATTTGGACCAGCTCTCCTTGCCGAGAAAGTTCGATTTTGAGATCATCCCCTACCACAAGATATGATTTAGATTTGAACCTTGACCATCCTTTAGCATCAATCATCATGCGACCATCCTTTGTACTTAAGGTATATTGTGTAGGTTCATTCACACCCAGGCTGCGCATGGTAAGAGAAACTTGGCCGCTGTCGCCCGGATTGTTGAACGACTCCCTCGTTGCTCTAGGAATTCTCTGTTTGCAAACTAGAAGACATACCCAAATAGTTAGATCAACACAGTGAATCATGCGAAACAACATGGAAAGAAAAAAGAACGAAACACTTGGGCGGCCAATGCTTACCAAGAAGGTGGACATGTCGGTTTTTGTAAGGACTTTGGTATATGAATTGCGAACTGCAACCCAGTCTATTACCGGTGCAACTGCTCGTTCGGTTGCCGCTGCATGGGCCGGAGCAGATGCAAGTGCAAGTGTTGGTGCAGGTGCCGAAGAAGCTGCTGCTGCCGGAGATGGTGCTCCTTGTAGAGTTGGTGCCGGTGTCGGAGCAGGTGCCGGTGTCGATACCCGATCCTCTGGTAGATCAGCCTGATCCGCTGACGCGGTTGGTGCTCAATCCCCAGCTGGATCAAACTGAGTTGTTGCCGCTGTCGGTGCTATAGTAACTACCGGTGCTCGATTCATTGCTGAAGGTGGTACCGATGTGCGAGACAGGGGCGATCGTGTCTGGTCTGCTATGATCAGCTTTCTAACTTGACTAGGCTTCATGACCATGATCCAGTTTTTTTCTTCGTTACTTTTAAACGCGAGAATGACTAATTGTGGCGTTTTTGTTAAACCAAACTGCACTTCATCATAGGGATTCAACTTGTACTCAAACAATAGACTGATCCAATTTTTTCCAGTAATATAAGTGATGGACCATGCCTTCGTTACTGACACGACATAAGAAGTGAAACCTGCAAAAAATAGCCATCGTAGAGCAAACCAAACGGTTTATTCTATGATGAATGTCACATGGCAAAACCTGCATCGTAAAATTGCAGGAAAAGAAAGAAAACATGACATTAAATCAATAAGATTTAGACAGTAAATCAATAAGATTTACTTGATGTGACACGAGTGAAACCTCACCAGGAAATCACTATGTTGAAGTACTAAACAGAAGATTGATCGTCCAACTACGGGTGGCATGCAGGGGCCTCGCCTACTCCCACAAGCAGGAAAGTCCAAAGGTCGTGACAAAATCATATGGACCGAACATCCATGGGACTCGAAATCCTGGTGGGTGCGATAAACCCTGCAATGCATACAAATATTGGAGTGTAACCATAATTGATAAACCATCCTCCAAAAAAGATGATCTAGATACTTCATAAAATAAAGAATGAATTGAGTGGACAGACATTAACATAGACCGTTCTGAGGACTGACCACACACCAAAAGCGGCAGTACTAATAAACAATACAGGGTTAACAAACACAAATCAAGTACTGAACAATAGTACTTACTACAGACAAGCAAGGTTGCACTAATTAAACTCTGCAGACTATTTCTTGCCATCGACCTACGGGATGAACCCCGCATAACTGACTAGGCCATGGACTTCGTGACAGATGTCTACATGCACCATCACCATCTCGACAACCTTGGAGAACCTAACAGAGTGGTCTTTCCACTCAAAAACATGATGATGAAGACAGGCCGCATCAGATTTGTTGGGAAGCTTTACAAGAACCACACCCTTCGTAATCAAAGGCACAGCCAGAAAATTATTGTGGTCAAGTACAGCCTCGAGAACACGCTTGACAACAATGCTACATGAAAACACTAGTTCAGGACACGTGGCGACAAGGACACAGCAGCTGGATAGTTTAGCAGTAGAACTCATACTCAGGTCTTCCAGTTCACACGACATGACTTTGAGAACTTCATCTCCACAGCGGACCAGGTTCTATTTCAAACAGAAACCATATTTTATTACTACCTCTGTTCAGAAATATAAGATGATTTTCGATATTATACTCCATATATGACTACATATACGCACAGAAATGAGTGAACGAAGACACTAGAAGATGTGTTCAAAGGCATGAGAGAAGAGGTATTACTTGCAATATCCATAACACAAGTTACTGAGGCAAATGTACCCTCTTCAAAGGTAGCATTGATGTTCATAAAGTACTCCCCCCGTCCCAAAATTCTTGTCTTAGATTTGTCTAGATACGAATGTATCAAGTCACATTTTAGTATTAGATACATCTGTATCTAGACAAATCTAAGACAAGAAATTTGGGACAGAGGGAGTAGTTGAAAGTAATCTATAAGAAATCAGTGTCAACCTCTCGCATGTTTTGGTCAAAAGAGGAATTTAGAACTGTCATTTGGCACACAAAAATCACATGCAAGATCACCCAGAAAGTTGTACTACTAGTACTAGTACTGCGTGTTAGATGAAAAAACACGATCAAGATCGAGAAAAAGATCGTCAAGAAGAGATATTACCTGGACTTGCTTAATGAGGGATCCCGGAGAGGGGGGCTTGGACAGGGTGATGGCTATGAGCTTGTCTATGGTAGTCTCGGTGGGGTGCTTGCGCTTCTTCATACCGTGAGCCTTGACGGTTTTGACCAGAGCCATAGACATCACTTTGGCCGTTGCTCCAGCATCCATCAAGAAACTGTCAAATAGAAATAAAAGAAAAGAAACCATAATCACAAACCCGAAAGAAGAAAAGAGAGGGAGTTATAGGATCAGTCTCGGGGTTGCAAGACCGGGCCTTGGCCAGAATCAACATTATTGATGCGCTCACCTTAACTTCTTTGGGAGAGAAGAACAATGGCAGAAGCAGGTCGTGGTTTTCTTGAAGAAATGAGGAACAAGATGAGGGAGAAGCGAGTTGGGTAGAGAGGAAGCTGAGAGAGAAGAGTGAAATGATGGTTGCTTCGTCCGTCCAACTTACTGCTGGAAAGGAGGTTTTTTTTGATTTGACAGCTCATTGGGCATTACTGCGGCACTTCGATCGGAGTAGTCTACCGTCACTCTACTACGGAGTAATTTAGTGCATGGCTGGTGGACCCCGATGCTGGTTGTCCCACACGTCGGCGAAAGTGAGTAATTTAGTGCATGGCTAGAGGAGGATCCGCATAGTAGAGCATGTCCACTGTTTTTTTGAAGAAAAAATGATTACAGCAAGCGTTTCCACTCTTACGATGAAGGAGTGCGAAACACGGCAGCCACTTGAACATACACAGTGCTCCTACTACTAGGCATGTGCAGTGGTTCATACGTCAGTACTACATAATCTTGTTGCTAGTGTAGTGAGATATGACGACAACAATTGATGGTGTGCGCATGTCAACTATATGAACAATAATGTAGTAACATAGTACCGCTTTCTCGACTGTCCGGTCGAGAATGAACGGTGTGATCAATGTTAACATAACTAGGTCTACAACGCATGGAGAGTACGGTGCTATAGTACTCCACGAAACATGAACCATATGAAGAACAAATAGTGTTAGGTTGGGTGTATGAAGGGTGCACGGGATATGAGAAAAAGTTCCCTTCTCGACCCACTTCTAGGTGTTTGGCAGAGTGCATGACTCCACACTAGTAGGTTAACACAAATACACGAAGAGGAAACAACTACTCCCTCCGTCTAGGTGTGTAAGTCATCTTACGTTGTGCACTGCGACCAAGGCGGAGAGGAAAACGAGAAAACTTGATGTCTTTTTGCTAATTAATAGCATTGCATGCAATGAACTAACCACTGCATGTCATGTTTATTAGTCTCAAGTCATTGAAAGCATGCACGGCCCACGTCTCTTATTGGTTGATATGTCACAAAACAAGAAACGGGGAGGGAGTTAATGTATCGTGCCTAAGTGTTTTGGGATTGTTTGGTTTTCGTAAGGTGACTTACAAACCTAGATAGAGGAGTATATTGAGATGAGAATGCAACCAAACACACCCACACACTTTGTGTTACAGTGACTGATCCACACCATCTGAGTTTGATCCAATGGTCATGTTGCGCCGAGACATGGACATGCCCATGCAGAGGGTGCCTAAACACTACCGAAGTCCCTCTGCTTCTCGAGGCGCACGACATTGGTGATGCAGGGGCGAAACGATTGAAAGGCAATGCAATCTAAGGGAAGGCGGAGGGAACCAGCCGAGGAGCGGGGAATCTTTTGGTTTTCACCATGGTAAATCACTAGTCGACAACTTCTCACGTCAGGAAGCAGTGGGTTTTACAGGCGGAGTCGTCGTGACTAATTGCTGCCGCGCCTGCTCCCGTCAATCAAAAAATTAAAAATCATGCCGCGCCTGCTCCCATCAATCAAAAAAATAAAAATCCTGCCCCACTAAAACACCAGAGCAACGCCGCGGTGGATATTTAAATTTACCTGCCGGCAAGTAGATAAAAAAAGGGATGAAAAAACAAATCTGGCGACGGCCTAGCTAATCAGTCGAACTAGCCCAACTAGCTAGCCACCGTGCTTCACTGATTTACTCGGCGGGGAAAGTGGTGTTTCGTGATTTGATGACTCATTTACTTGCTTCGGCGAAAAAGCGTGGTAGGGCGTCCCACGTCAGGAAGAATATATGCGTGCACCACCCGGGAGGACCCCGAAACCGCGCGGTAGGGTGTACCATGTCTCGGCACGGAGGAAAAATGTGCGTGTAAAAATATACTGTATCAGACGTAGTACCTACGGTTCGACCTCGGGACCCAGCCAGTCGGTCGAAAACACCCCACTAGCCACACAGCTTCATCATGCTAACATGGCACGGAGGATAGGTGTGGTTAGCTCTGTCTCGACCAGCCACAACATCTCTTGTTCTAGGCGATTTTTCTATTTTCCAAGCTTTTTTTAGTTGTAATAACACCACGGCAAGCTAGCGTCGCTCTTCGTGTGTGCCCGTGTAAAGGTTAGACGATGGAGAGAAGAGAGAGATCACAGACCTGGGACCCACCAGTAAGTGAGTCAACAGTCATGCACGTGTTGACGAGGCACTCCCTCTACTCTACTCAACGTAATACTGTATAAAATCAAGTTATGGGACAAAGCCAACAACCGTTGTTGTTTCAGGCTATCGACTTACACTTTGTAGTCCAGGTTGCCAGTTCGAATCTCGTCTTTCATATTTGTTAGTTTTAGGTCCAAATTTGATTAATGACAAGTGGGACCCCCGTGTGTTGTTCCGATATTTCAATGTAGGATGGTTTTTTTAACAAACACTTTGCACAGTTAGACAAGTAACGACACAAGTTACGCGTATTTTGCAAGTTTATGAACAAAAATGACAGCGGCATAGAATATCACATCCACCCCGCAGCTTAGATGCTATGGTGATACGAGTTTTTACACCGTTGGAAGTGGGATCCAATGGCTTGGGAGTAGTCTTTGTAATTATGCGCAATTTCCAAACTCTCCAAAGGTTTTTTGCAAATAAAACATTCATGCCTCGTGTGTGCCGCTGCATCTTGGATCCAACGGTTGCCCGTTGTCATATTAGGTGCTTTTCGTAGCTTAATTATCTGCTACAGTGATATGAGCATCCAGGTCGTATGATCAGTGATCAGATGGCACATGCGTAGTAATTGTACTTTCTGCGCCATTCCCAAACTCTCTCAGCCGTATATTGCAAAAATATTCAAACCTCCTACTGTGGGCCGTTAGATCTCCGTGAACTCGTATCACCATAGAATCTATGGTGCGGGAGCACCTCATATTCTCCCGTCCGAGTAAACATATGGTGCTCTCGCAGCTTGGATGCTACGATGATACGAGCTTCGAGGTTGTTTGATCTGAGATCCAATGGCATCTGAGCAGTCTTTGTGATTGTAAGCAGTGGCGGAACTCTTTGGGGGCTTTTCTGCAAAAAACCATTCGAACCACCGAGGAGGTATTGGGTCACAAATCCAACGGCTCCGAAGAGCTTGTATCACCAAAGCATCTAAGGTGTGGTAGCACATGATATTCTTACATACAGGAGAATATGATGTCCTCCTTCATCTTAGATGCTACAGTGATATGAGCTTCGAGGTCGTTGGATATGGGATCCAAGGGCATCTAAGTAGTTTTTGTACAAATTGTGTGCAATTCTTAAACTCATCAAGGTTTCCTATAAAAATATGAAGACATCATGTGAGCTGCTATATCTCAGATCTACAAGCTCCAAGCAACTCGTATCGGCATATCTAAGGTATGGGGGCACATGATATTCTCCCGGGGAGGAGGGGTGGGGGTGCACAACCAATCAGTGGTTGGGAGGGTGGGGACAAATATAATCTAAACAACCCTAAACAGAGCTTCACAATTTTATCTAAGGTCGAGGGGGTGACCCTCGACAATCATAGCTCTGCCTAATTAAACACAACATTTGCATGTACTGTAGTACTAGACTTAATATTCATGTTTCAATTTCATGTTCGTTTTAAATATTGAATTGAGGACCATGCATGTCTTACATTTTACTCCCATCATTCCTAAATATTAGTATTTTTAGAGATTTCATGTGGACTGGCACATACAGATGTATATAGACATATTTTAGAGTGTAGATTCACTCATTTTGCTCTGTATGTAGTCACTTGTTGAAATCTCTAAAAGACTAATATTTAGGAACAGAAGGAGTATTTTTGAATTCGTGTCATACATGCATGGTTTGCAAAAATTGATGCACTATACTTATTGGATTGTTGTTGTGTTCGTGTGTGGGTGTCTGTGTATGTGTGTGTGTGTAATGCCCAGTATGCGGCTATGTCCCCCACATGTCAAGGCACAACTTAAGGACATAAATGCATACTAGAATGATCTCAAGTATGGTATCTTTGCACAACTCATGTAAAATTCAGGGACGAAAGTGTAAAATGATAGTTGGCTTACACTCGCCACGTCACACAAATGCATACAATAACATACATCATCCAAAGAATATCAGAGTCCGACTACGGACGAAATCCAAACGAAAAGATACCATAAATAACACAATCCCGGATCCTCCTAGTAAGAACCACTACTGATCGTCGGGATAAGACACATAGTAACGTCCACGCTCTTCATCGAACTCCCTATACAGCTCTGAACCATCTCCTGCATAGTTCTCAACGGTACATGCATCTGGTGTGTGTTGAATCTGTGAGCCACAGAGGACTCAGCAATCCCGTTCTCGGGTATCAAAACTATCAAAGCCTTAGGTGTGGAAAGGCTGTAAACAAAGGTTGCAGCAAGCACTAAGCACTAGCTTACGAGTTTTAGAGCGAGAAGAGAACAAGTGCCAACGATCGCCAAGTTGATCAAGAAGTGATCCTAGCTACTCACAATCAAACATAACCCCACCGTGTTCACTTCCCGAAGCCCTTCAGAAAGAGACCATCATGGTTACTCACGCAGGTAGTGTATTCATGAATAAGGTGTCAAGTTATCTACAACCAGATATTAACAAATTCCCATCTGCCACATAATCGCGGGCACGGCTTTCGAAAGATCAAACCCTGCACGGGTGTCCCAACTTAGCCCATCACAAGCTCACGATCTGCGGAGTCGCAACTCCAAAGTGGGAAGACCCGAGTATTCTCGGAATCCCGTGCTCAAGATATTTCGACAAAGGTAAAACTAATCCAGCAAGACCTCTCGGCGTGCCGACACCCTGATAGTAGCCGCGCATAACTCGTCTCAGGCCACGTCCGGATGAGCACAGCGTACGGTGACCAAAACCCAAGTTGCCAAGGGGGGTACCGCACACGACTCTGGGTTGGACCAACACTCATGAGGAGCACTGGCCCGGGGGGTGGATTAAGAACTCGGGTTTGCAACGCCGTATGCAAGTTTTAGTTGTTTAGGCAAATGTAAAACCAATGTTGGGCCTTGCTGGAAAAGCTTTAACACAGAGTGAATTATCAAGGGGGGCCCATAAACCCCAACTGTGTTAGGAACGCAAAAATCAAGGAACATAACAGCGGTTTATCGGTTCCTAGGGTGGCATGAGTGGAACAAAACACCAAGCAGAAAGGCTTAGCCTTCCACCCATTACCAATATATAGGTGAATTAGTTTAATAGATTATATATTGTGATATCCCAACAACTTCATCATGGAGCCATTTTCAAAAACTTCACCTGCAACTATCAACGCTATAAGAGGGGCTGAGCGATGCGTACTTAGCCAAACAACGGTTTGCTAGGAAGGTGGTTAGAGAGTTTCATGGCAACAATAGGAGGGCTGACAAACATGAATAGGCATCGACGCAATATCTAAAGAGCGAGACATCTAGCATAGGCAAAGATAGAAGTGATATCTGGGAATGGTCATCTTGCATGTTGATTCCACTGAGGGATCGTAACCTTGCGCCTCAAACTCAGCCTCGATAGGAACCTCGAACTCCAAATCGTCACCGGGCTCTAACCAACACAACAATGCAAACACTGGAATACAATCAATCACCATGCAATGCTCAACCACATGATGCATGAGTATGATGCATATGGACATGGATAAGATATGATGCATCTCCTAGGGACACAAAGAGTGCACAAGCATCATAGCAAACAAGATCACAACACATGTATGAACACAAACAAAAGAACAAAACTAATATGTTCACAAGGTTATCTAGATTATTTGAACAAGCACCCAACAAGTTTAAAAGAGTTGATTAACAAGGCAATGGTGCAACAAGGACTACATCAACATGCTAGCATTTTTAAATGGGCCGGAAAGACAAACAAAAATTTCCGGTAACTCCCATATTCATTTAAATGCATTTGGGACAGAACTGAGAAACTCATATTTCAAAGTAGTTAAACATGCAAAACAACAACACCACATTATTCTACACATTTTCCACCCCAAATGCATATAAAGTTTGTTAAATTTGGAGTTGTAGATATTTAGTTATGATTTTTGCAAGTTTAAACATATTGAAACCACGAATTAATTCCAACAGCATTTTAAATGTTTTAAACATGGCAACAAGCAGCATATAAATATTCTGCATGAAAATCTAAGCAGATTTCATATATAACTCATTTTCATCAGATGCATATTTAAACAGATATTAAATATGCAAGTAAATGCAGAAAAAGGAAAAGAAAAAACAAAAACACAAAAAAAACAAAAGGAAAAAACAAAACTGACTTCGTCTGGCTCTAGCCAGAGGCACTGACTGGTGGACCAATGGGTAACCAACGTGGCATGGTGGGTGAGCGAGTGGGTGGAGCAGCACAGAGAGAATGACAGGTGGGGCCTGTCAGACTAACAGGAGGCAAAAATTGGGGGGAATAATCCCACTGCCCCCGATGGGTTTCGAGCCTAGGACCTCTCCGTTTACTGACGAAGAGCCGAGCCACTAGGCTAGGCAAGTGATCTTGACAGAATACAGACACAGTGCCTTAAGAGATAACTGAAGAAGCCAGCAGCAGGGGAAAACATGGGCTCGTCAGAGCTGTTCGTCGGAGCTACTCCGGTGACCTAAACTGATGGCGGAGGGGTGCGGGCTGTTCCTGGGGGACCTCCGCATCCACGCCACACACTTGCAGCTCCTAGCAAAACTACAACGCCGGCGGCGAGCTCAAAATAAAACGGCGGCAGCAAACCTCGACGAGACGTTGCAGAGGTCTAAACGGAGTGGCGACTGCGCTAACAGCTTCTACGCGACAAGACAAAGCAGGGGCAACAGAAGAAGGCGTACGGTGGTCGGAATACTCGTCGGAGACGAGTCCCGACGGCGGCACGCTCAGGTGCACGGCGAACTATGGTCTAGACGGCGGGAAGGAGGGGGAAAAGTGCACGGGAAGGTGGAGATGCTCACCATGAACACACGCGAGGTGTTCGGCTGGCCCGGAGGTGGTCGGAGTCGACGACGACGCCGATCGAACAGCTACGGCTGCCGGAGTTGAAGAAGAGGAAGGAGAAGTTGCAGGCGAGGCGATCGACTCCGCGTAGTGGACGTAGGCGACGTACTCGACAACGAGGAAGTAGTTCGACAAGGTTGGCGAGGCCGAGGTCGACAGGAGGCACGTCGGCGACGAGCTCGCGCTCCCAGATGCATTCGGGACAGCCACGGTGCGGAGGATCTGGTGGCGCTTAGCTCACCAGGCGGCGGGAGGAGGAAGGAGGAACCCTAGGGAGTGGGTTGGACACGCTGAGAGCTTAAAAGGGGGGCAAGAGGCGCGACGGTGCGACGATGGCGTCGGGCTCGCGGTCCCCATGGCGTCGCGGGAGGAGGAAGAAAAGGTGGGTAGACTAGCGGGCGCAGTCGTTGACAAGTGGGGCCAGGGAGTCCACGTGTGCGAGAGGTAGCGGGGGTAAGTGGGCGCGTGGGTGAAAAGAGGTGCGAGGGATGTGCTGGGCTGCTGACGTGGGCCGGCTGGAGCTGGGCCGAGGGGAAGAGCTGGGCCTGCTGGCTGGGCTGCACTACTGCGGCTGCTGTTGCTCTAATCCTTTTCTTTTTCTATTTTGCCCAGACAGAAAATAAAAGAAAAAGTATAGGCTCAAAGAAATAGAGTTAGGAGAAAAATAAAATATCCTCATGCTCCAGGATTTATGCCCTATTTTATAAAATTGGTTTGGACATTTTTAGAGGTAGAAAAATAAAATAAGTTTGAATATGGTTCAAACTTCTGTCATTTTTGAACCTAACCAAATCACTTAAAAATGCGGCAAGGCTATGCATGGTTAATCATGTCAAAGCAACAAAGAAAAGGGGAGGAGATGAACAATATTGGAATAGGCTAGGATACTTGCAAATTTACTTAAAGAAGGAAGAAAAAGGAGGAAAAAGAAGAGGTGAAGAAGAAGGAGGGGGTCTAGGGTTTAAGCAAGGGCATGGCTTGGCACCACCATCACACCACAATGATCAAGGTGACTCACGTCACAACCAAAGACAAGTAAAATGAAGCTAAGATGAATATGATGCCATGTTGATGATGAAGCAATGCTTTGATGCATAAGAAAAATAAAATGACAATGCAAAACAAAATAAAGCTTAAATGACAAGAACCTCCAAGGAAAGGACAAGGATCAAAATGATAAATGCTTTATTGCCATATATGGAAAGTATCACATATGGGCTATTACAAACTCTCCTCCAATACAAAAAGATCTCGTCCCGAGATCTAGGACTAAAATAAGGAGGGATACTCGGAATGGAGATGATCTTCTCGTTCCCACATAGCTTCTCGGTAGGTATGGTGTGACCACTTCACTTTCAAGAATTTGATGGACTTGTTGCGGGTCTTGCACTCAGTTTCTTCAAGTATAGCAACGGGGTGTTCATGATAAGACAAGTCTTGTTGAAGATCAATCTCTTCAAATGGAATGGTGCGTTCAGGCGTCTTGAAGCACTTGCGGAGTTGAGACACGTGAAACACATCTTGCACATTTGCAAAGTTGGACGAAAGCTCGAGTTGGTAGGCTAGATCACCTCTGTTGCCAAGAATATTGAAAGGGCCCACGTATCCTGGAGCAAGCTTGCCCTTGATACCGAACCTCTGAGTGCCCTTCATGGGAGAAACACGGAGAAAGACATGGTCTCCAATGTTGAAAGCCAAGTCACGATGCTTGCCGTCATAGTAGCTCTTTTGACGCGATTGCGCGGCTTTGAGATTCTCACGTATGAATTTGCACATTTCTTCGGCTTCTGAGATAAAATCATTTCCAAGAAGTTGACGTTCACCAGTCTCGGACCAGTTGAGAGGGGTACGGGACTTTCTACCATAGAGGATTTCAAAAGGAGCTTTGTCGGCACTTGCTTGGAAGCTGTTGTTGTAGGAGAATTCGAAAAATGGAAGGCAATCTTCCTATTTCATACCAAAGGAGATGCCACAAGCTCTTAGCATATCTTCGAGGATCTGGTTCACTCTTTCGACTTGACCACTAGTCTGAGGGTGAAACGCAGTGCTGAAGTGAATCTTTGTGCCCATGGCTGACTGAAAAGAATCCCAGAACTTGGAAGTGAACAAGCTTCCACGGTTTGAGGAGATCACTTGAGGAATGCCATGCAAAGAAACAATTCTGGAGGTGTACAGCTCTCCCAGCTGAGTTGCGCTGATGGATTTTTGATGGGAAGAAAATGAGCTACTTTAGTTAGCTTGTCAATCACCACAAAGATAGCATCATTTCCCTTCTTGGACTTGGGAAACCCAGTGACGAAATCCATCTCAATGTGATAGAATTTCCACTCGGGAATAGGTAGAGGTTGAAGGAGTCCGACTGGACATTGATGCTCTGCCTTCACTCTTCTGCAAACATCACATTCATTCACGAATTGGGCAATCTCCCTTTTCATGCGAGTCCAGCAATATGATTGCTTGAGGTCTTGGTACATCTTGGAACTTCCGGGATGTATCGAGAGGAGGGAGTCACGTTCTTCATTCATTATGAGCTTCCTGAGATCACCCTTAGGAACCACAATCATGTCCTCAAAGAACAAGGTGTCTTTCTCATCAACGCGATAGCACTTGTACTTGGGAGTACCCTTAGCAATACTATGTTTCACTTTTTGCACCATAGCATCACTGAGTTGGGCATCACAGATTTTATCTTCCAAGGTAGGAGCAACTTGAAGGTTTGCAAGAAAGCCTTGCGGAACGACTTGGAGGTTGAGCTTCCTGAATGATTCACAAAGTTCAGGCTGGAACGGTTTGAGAAGGAGACTGTTGCAATACACCTTTCTTCTCAAGGCATCTGCAATGACATTGGCCTTGCCAGGAGTATACTCAATGCTTGGATCGTACTCTTGAATCATCTCAACCCAACAAGTCTGGCAAAGGTTAAGGTTTGGCTGAGTGAAGATGTACTTCAAGCTCTTGTGATCGGTGAAGATATCCACTTTCCTGCCCAACAGAAGGTGTCTCCACGTGATCAAGGCATGTACAATTGCTGCTAGCTCAAGATCATGTGTGGGGTAATTCTTCTCATTTGGATTCAGCTGACATGAAATGTATGCCACAATCTTCTTGTCTTGCATGAGAACACCACCAAGACCTTGCAATGAAGCATCACAAAAGTCTTCATAAGGCTTGGACTCATCCGTAGGAGTAAGAACCGGAGCAAAAATGAGCTTCTCTTTGAGTGTCTTGAATGCCACATCACAATCAGGAGTCCATGAGTACTTGACATTCTTCTGGAGCAAGTTGGAAAGAGGCTTGGCAATCCTGGAAAAGTTCTCAATGAATCTTCTGCAATAGCTAGCGAGACCAAGGAAGCTTCGGAGTTGCTTGACATTCTGCGGAGGTTCCCAGTTGACAATAGCTTCAACCATCTCGGGGTTCACAGAAATGCCCTCGGCAGAGATAATATGGCCAAGATAGAGGACTTTATCCAGCCAGAATTCACATTTGGAGAACTTCGCATAGAACTTGTGTTCACGCAGCCTGTCAAGGACCAAACGGAGGTGCTTGGCATGTTCTTCTTCATTCTTAGAGAATACCAAGATATCATCCAGATAGACGAGAACAAATTCATTGGTGTAGGGGTTGAATATGAAGTGCATCATCCGAGAGAAAGTGGGTGGAGCATTTGCAAGGCCGAAAGACATGACCGTGTATTCATAAGAGCCAAAACTTGTTCTGAATGCGTTCTTAGGAATATCCTCTTCCCGAATACGAATCTGATGGTAACCCATCCGGAGATCGAGCTTCGAGAACACCTTTGCTCCTTTGAGCTGCTCGAACAATTCATTGATATTGGGGAGCGGATACTTATTCTTTATTGTCTTCTTGTTCAATGGCCGGTAATCAACGCAAAGGCGTTCCGTGCCATCCTTCTTCTTGACAAATAGAACACCACATCCACAAGGAGAAGTACTAAGCCTGATTAGACCCATATGTTCTTGCTCATCGAGTTGTTTCTTTAGCTCCTTCAACTCATCAGGAGAAAGCTTGTACGGACGCCGACATGCTGGCTCAGTACCGGGCTCGAGTTCAATGATGAATTCAACTTGACGATGGGGAGGCATGCCTGGAAGCTCTTCAGGGAATACATCCTCATATTCATGAACCACCGGAATCTGAGAAATGGCATTAATCTCGCCTTTATCATTGAGAGAGAATAGCCTAATTATGTTATGTCGAGCTGCGAAGATAATCACGTCTTCGTCAGGATGGGTAAGCTTGACTTCCTTATTTGCACAATCAATGTTTGCATCATGCTTGGAGAGCCAATCCATCCCAAGGATAAGATCAATATCGGAGTTGCCGAGAACAACCAGAAAAACCAGAAAACTGTAATCACCCATATGAATAGATATATCCGGAACAAAGTTGTTGGAGTTCATTAGAAAACCCGGAGAAAGCACGCACATTGGACTAGGCAAAGCTTGCAATAGCATATCATGTGACAATGCAAAAGGTCTTGATATGAAAGAATGTGATGCACCTGAATCAAACAAGACTTTTGCAGGAATAGAGTTAACTGGAAGATTACCAATTATCACATCAGAAGAATTCTCCGCTTGACCTGCATTCATCAGATTCACTCTTGCTGACTTGGGGTTGTGCTTGACAATAGCAGTGCTGACAGGTGGAGGAGGCAGAAGGCGCCTTGGGTTGGGACACGTGTTAGCATAGTGACCCTTTTGAGAACACTTGTTGCAAGTAACTTTGACAGAGGCCGATGATAAGGACCACTTGATCTTGAAGCTTGAAACTGAGGCTTGGACTGATTGCTTGGGTTGGGTGGGTGGGAGAATCCACGACCACCTGAGTGCTTGTTGTTGTTTGGAGGACGGAGCACTGGAGGAGGTGGTAGCCAGAACTTCTGCTGCTTGGCAACCACTTGAGAGGAAGAGGAGGAGTGAACAGCATCTCTAATCCTCTTTTTGGAAGCTTCACTCTTGAGCTGAGCTGCCTCTTGCTTGAGGGGCATATTGTAGAATTGATCAAATTCATCTGGCTCGAACAAGGTGAGAGCTAGTTGGAGTTCATCTTTCAGACCACCTCGGAACTGCTAAATCTTGCTCTTGGCATTGGGGATGTCTTGCTTCGCATAACGGGCAAGATTCTGGAACTTGACATGGTATTGATAGACCGACATGGTGCCTTGCTTCAGGTTGCGGAATTGCTCACGCATGCCTTCAATGACACGGGTTGGAATGTGGTGAGAGCGGAAATCTTTGCAGAAGTTAGTCCACGAAATCTCACGATCACCTCTGGAACCTTTGTACTGTTGCCACCAATTAGCAGCTTGATCTTTGAGTTGGAAAGTGGCAAACTTGACATAATCCTCAGGCCTCACATTACTGCATTCAAAGTGCTTTTTGATGTCTATGATCCAGTCTTCAGCATCTAGCGGGTCCACACAGTAACTGAAAGACTTCGGTTGGTTTGCCAGGAATTGGTTCATTGTCGCAAAGTGAGGTTGATTGAACAGATTGCCTTGGCCTTGGTTCCCATGATTGCCTTGATTTGCCTGGTTGGCTTGAAAGTTCTACATGATTTGCATGAGCATCTGAGTGTTCTGGTTGGTCGCTTGCATAATTGCTCTCCGTGCCTCAGACGGAGGAGGAGGGGAAGGAGGACATTTAGGAGGACACTCTTCTTCGCCCTCTTGGTTAGGGTTGGGAACCTTCTTAGGAGCCATCCTGAATATCATGACAACCGTTAGCCATTGATGCAAAATAGATAAGCTGAATCAACGGCTAGATATTTGCAGCATAAGTCTTCACAATAAACATTGGAACAAAATGAACGAATGAATTCCACAGTTTAATGGTATAACAATCTTCTCGTGAAGCCACTTGGGAGAACAAAAGGTAAATTAAAACAACAAGCTGCATATGGAACAAATACATGATAGAAGCTTCGTCCCACATGTTCGTGCTGAATGCCCCATGGAACATGTTACAAAGGGTGTTGCAATCCACGGATCAGCATAGCCAAGGACCCTTTAAGATGCAACTCCCAATTGGAACAACGCCCATGAAACCTCTTCACTCGATGTTGAAGCCCAAACCTCAAACAATGCACTCGTTGGAAGAATGCCTACGAGCTACTTGAAGAACCCACCTATTTAATTCCCGAAGGTTTCCGGTTATGCAATCTGGTGTTGGGGATACAGGGGAAGCACCGCGCACTCAACTCTAAACCTAGATCCAGTTGTATACATCCGTCAACACATAACCAGTCATCCTCGGAAACTGTATACCTCGGACCTTCGAAACGCATCCGCTATACTAGCTGTGGCAATACTCCCGAACTATCCCACTAGTACTGGGTGACGTCGGGGTTATCTCACCACTAACCGCATAGAAGAGTTTTTGATGTCGGCCGTCTTAAGTATTCTAGAACCATTGTGATACATTTGTGACGACAACACCACGGAGCTCAACTCCCCGGGACACTGCCACAACCCCTAAATGACAGGAGGCATCAAGAACAATGTTCTCGTCACAAAGATATTGGAACAATCCAAACAATACTCGCGCGATCCTAAAAAAATTTTAGTGAATTTTTGTGAGTAGAGGAGATAGAACAACGTCAGGAGTCCTCACCAGAGCGATGAAGGGATGAGGAGTAAAAATAAATCCTACACTCTGATATATATATATATATATATAGGACTCAAAACATTTTTTTTGTGTGTGCCTAGACTCAACCGTCAACGATTTGATCAATGAAGGGGGCTCCTAGGTCGGAGAAGGCTCTGAATACCAACTTGCAATGCCCAGTATGCGGCTATGTCCCCCACGTGTCGAGGCATGACTTAAGGACATCAACGCATACTAGAATGATCTCAAGTATGGTATATTTGCACAACTCATGTAAAATTCAGGGATGAAAGTGTAAAAGGATAGTTGGCTTACACTCGCCACGTCACACAAATGCATACAATAGCATACATCATCCAAAGAACATTAGAGTCCGACTACGGACGAAATCCAAACGAAAAGATACCATAAATAACACAAGCCCGGATCCTCCTAGTAAAAACCACTACTGATCGTCAGGATAAGACACATAATAACGTCCACGCTCTTCATCGAACTCCCAGTACAGCTCTGAACCATCTCCTGCATATTTCTCAACGGTACCTGCATCTAGTGTGTGTTGAATCTGTGAGCCACAGAGGACTTAGCAATCCCGTTCTCGGGTTTCAAAACTACCGAAGCCTTAGGTGTGGAAAGGTTGTAAACAAAGGTTGCAGCAAGCACTAAGCACTATCTTACGAGTTTTAGAGTGAGAAGAGAACAAGTGCCAACGATCGCCATGTTGATCAAGAAGTGATCCTAGCTAGTCATGATCAAACATAACCCCACTGTGTTCACTTCCCGAAGCCCTTCGGAAAGAGACCATCACGGTTACTCACGCATGTAGTGTATTCATGAATAAGGTGTCCAGTTATCTACAACCGGATATTAACAAATTCCCATCTGCCACATAACCAAGGGCACGGCTTTTGAAAGATCAAACCCCGCAGGGGTGTCCCAACTTAGCCCATCACAAGCTCACGATCTGCGGAGTCGCAACTACAAAGTGGGAAGACCCGAGTATTCCCGGAATCCCGTGCTCAAGATATTTCGACAAAGCTAAAACTAATCCAGCAAGACCTCCCGGCGTGCCAACACCCTGATAGTAGTCGCGCGTATCTCGTCTCAGGCCACGTCTGGATGAGCACAGCGTACGGTGACCAAAACCCAAGTTGCCAAGGGGGGTACCGCACACGACTCTGGGTTGGACCAACACTCATGAGGAGCACTGGCCCGGGGGGTGGATTAAGAACTCGGGTTTGCAATGCCATATGCAAGTTTTAATTGTTTAGGCAAATGTAAAACCAATGTCGGGCCTTGCTGGAAAAGCTTTAACAAAGAGCGGATTATCAAGGGGGGCCATAAACCCCAACCGTGTTAGGAACGCAAAAATCAAGGAACATAATAGCGGTTTATCGGTTCCTAGGGTGGCATGAGTGGAACAAAACACCAAGCAGAAAGGCTTAGCCTTCCACCCATTACCAATATATAGGTGAATTAGTTTAACAGATTATATATTGTGATATCCCAACAACTTCATCATGGAGCCATCTTCAAAAACTTCACCTGCAACTATCAACACTATAAGAGGAGCTGAGCGATGAGTACTTAGCCAAACAATGGTTTGCTAGGAAGGTGGTTAGAGAGTTTCATGGCAACAATAGGAGGGATGACAAACATGAATAGGCTTCGAGGCAATATCTAAAGAGAGATACATCTAGCATAGGCAAAGATAGAAGTGATATCTGGGAATGGTCATCTTGCATGTTGATTCCACGGAGGGATCGTAACCTTGCTCCTCAAACTCAGCCTCGATAGGAACCTCGAACTCCAAATCGTCACCGGGCTCTAACCAACACAACAATGCAAACACTGGAATACAATCAATCACCATGCAATGCTCAACCACATGATGCATGAGTATGATGCATATGGACATGGATAAGATATGATGCATCTCCCAGGGACACAAAGAGTGCACAAGGATCATAGCAAACAAGATCACAACACATGTATGAACACAAGCAAAAGAATAAAACTAACATGTTCACAAGGTTATGTAGATTATTTAAACAAGCACCCAACAAGTTTAAAAGAGTTGATTAACATGGCAAGGGTGCAACTAGGACTACAGCAACATGCTAGCATTTTTAAATGGGCCAGAAAGAACAAACAACAATTTCCAGTAACTCCCATATTCATTTAAATGCATTTGGGACAGAACTGAGAAACTCATATTTTAATGTTGTTAAACATGCAAAACAACAACACCACATTATTCTACACATTTTTCCACCCCAAATGCATATAAAGTTTGTTAAATTTGGCATTGTAGATATTTAGTTATGATTTTTGCAAGTTTAAACATATTTAAGCGACAAATTAATTCAAACAGCATTTTAAATGTTTTAAACATGGCAACAAGCAACATATAAATATTCTACATGAAAATCTAAGCAGTTTTCATATATAACTCATTTTCATCAGATGCATATCTAAACAGATATTAAATATGAAAGTAAATGCAGAAAAAGGGAAAGAAAAACAAAAACAGAAAAGGAAAACAAAAGGAAAAACAAAACTGACTCGGTCTGGCTCTAGCCAGAGGCACTGACGGGTGGACCCAGGGGTAACCAACGTGGCATGGTGGGTGAGCGAGTGGGTGGAGCAGCACAGAGAGAATGACAGGTGGGGCCTGCCTGTCAGACTCACATGAGGCAAAAATTGGGGGGAATAATCCCACTACCCCCGATGGGTTTCGAACCCAGGACCTCTCCGTTTACTGACAAAGAGCTGGCCCACTGGGCTAGGCAAGTGTTCTTGAAGAATACATACACAATGCCTTAAGAGATAACTGAAGAAGCCAACAGCAGGGGAAAACAGGGGCTCGTCGGAGCTGCTCCGGCGATCTAAACTGACGGCGGAGGGGTGCGGGCTGTTCCTGGGGGAACTCTGCATCCACGCCACGCACTTGCAGCTACTAGCAACAACTACAACACCGGCGGCGAGCTCAAAACAGAACGGCGGTGGCAAACCTCGACGAGACGCTGCAAACGTCTAAACGGAGCGGCGACTGCGCTAACAGCTTCTACGCGACAAGACAAAGCAGACGGGCAACAGAAGAAGGCCTACGGTGGTCGGAATACTCGCCAGAGACGAGTCCCGATGGCGGCACGCTCGGGTGCACGACGAACTATGGTCTAGACGGCGCGAAGGAGGGGGGAAAGTGCACATGAAGGTGGATATGCTCACCACGAACACGGTGAGGTGTTCGGCTGGCCCGGAGATGGTCGGAGTCGACGACAACGCCGATCGAATAGCTACAGCTGCCGGAGTTGAAGAAGAGGAAGGAGAAGTTGCAAGCGAGGCGATCGGCTCCGCGTAGTGGACGTAGGCAACGTAGGTGACGACGAGGAAGCAGTTTTGCCAGGTTGGCTAGGCCGAGGTCGACGGGAGGCACACCGGCGACGAGCTCGCGCTCCCATATGCACTCGGGACAGCTACGATGCGGCGGATCTGGTGGCCCTTAGCTCACCAGGCGGCGGGAGTAGGAAGGAGGAACCCTAGGGAGTGGGTTGGACACGCTGAGAGCTTAAAAGGGGGGCCAGAGGCACGACGGTGGGACGACGTCATCGGGCTCGAGGTCCCCATGGCGTCGCGGGAGGAGGAAGAAAAGGTGGGTAGACTAGCGGGCGCAGTTGCTGACGAGTGGAGCCAGGGAGTCCACGTGTGCGAGAGGTAGCGGGGGTAAGTGGATGCGTGCGCGAAAAGACGTGCAAGGGACGTGCTGGGCTGCTGACGCGGGCCGGCTGGAGCTGGGCCTGCTCGCTGGGCTGCACTGCTGCGGCTACTGTTGCTCTAATCCTTTTCTTTTTCTATTTTCCTCAGACAGAAAATAAAGGAAAAAAGTACAGGCTCAAAGAGATAGAGTTAGGAGAAAAATAAAATATCCCCGTGCTCTTGGATTTATGCCCTGTTTTATAAAATTGGTTTGGACATTTTTAGAGGTTGTAAAATAAAATAAGTTTGAATATGGTTCAAACTTCTGTCATTTTTGAACCTAACCAAATCACTTAAAAATGGGGCAAGGCTATGCATGGTGAATCATGTCAAAGCAACAAAGAAAAGGGGAGGAGATGAACATTAATGGAATAGGCTAGGATACTTGAAAAATTACTTAAAGAAGGAAGAAAAAGGAGGAAAAAGAAGAGGTGAAGAAGAAGGAAGGGGGGGGGGTCTAGGGTTTAAGCAAGGGCATGGCTTGGCACCACCATCACACCACAATGATCAAGGTGACTCACATCACAACCTAAGACAAGTAAAATGAAGCTAAGATGAATATGATGCCATGTTGATGAAGAAGCAATGCATGGATGCATAAGAAAAATAAAATGACTATGCAAAACAAAGTAAAGATTAAATGACAAGAACCCCTAAGGAAAGGACAATGATCAAAATGATAAATGCTTTATTGCCATATATGGAAAGTATCACATATGGGGTGTTAGAGTGTGTGTGGTCATATGCTTGATACATACAAAGTTTGCTCACCTCCATATTGTTCATCTTTTAAATTTGAATTTGCATTGAAAAACTTACCAGGGATACCATGAAATGTGAAATCCACGTTGAGATCACTATATCACAACTCACTCTAATTCAACAACTCGTCATAAATCAATTACCACATTGAGATTAGTATTTGCAAGGAAAATACGGTCATTGTAATACACATAAATTCGTTCAGCAATTTAAAAGGTTCCTTTCGTATTCTCGAATGGTAGGACCCAACGGCGTACCAGCCAGACCTTGGCTCGTGTTGATCCTAAAAAATCAAAAATCAAAAACCGGGCTCGTGTCCTTCTGGTGGCGTGCGTGGTATGCACATTAGGCAACCCCAACCAGTCGAGCCTCCGCATTTCGAGTCGAAATATCTGGCGGCCATAATTCCAGCCCTAGGAAATTCCCTAATGTCCCCGGTCCATAATGACTACCGATGAACAACGCAGGGATGCTTTAGTAACTAGATAACTTTACCTACCGTGCCGAGGACGGTTCAATTCCCTCGGTCGCCACTCGCCAAGGTCACCCGTCAACTGCATTGCCTAATACTACTACTACCACACCAGGATGAGCACAGAATTGAGCCCGTTTGTTTGTGGCTAGTACTTGAATTAATATATCAGGCAATGCACTGGTACGAAGGGATTATCCCATTTCTCTGCATATATAACTTGTCTGAAGTCTAACTAAGCAAAATGTTTGATCAAATCCTTTCTTACGAAATACAACAAGACAGATGTATGGCTTGAAAATTTATTGCATGATGCAGGTTATGATATTGTTTCGAATCCTGGATCTTAAATTCCAGAAAATCCAAAAGTGACCATAAATTCTTGAAACTAAGCATGGTCACGTGATATGGCACAAATATTACTTTGTAATTTTTTCCTTCAATTTGAGACAAGCTGCTTATGAAAAGTTGCACAAATGAAGAGCCAAGGTATTTTGGAACAAAGACCTGTCACGTTAAGGCGAACGCTTTCACTATTGAAACCATGGGCGTTTACGTGCCGCCACGAGTCCCGCTTCTCATCGACAGGTGCCGTCCGAGCAAGCGTGTGAGTCAACGGGAGGCGTGCGAGCAGATCGCTGCGCCGGCTGACAGGGAAGCGTGCGAGCAGACCGCTGTGCAGGCTCACCGGGAGGCGAGCCCTTTGACTAGGCTCCGCCACCCACCTTCGTCCCAACTGCTCCCACTTTTAATGTCGCTGGCGCCGCAGTTTAAAATCAACCCCGCACTACCCGGTATTGCTACAATCTTCTCTCTTCCTCTCCGATTCTCATGTCGTCTACCTCCAAGGAGCCTGACCTAAACCTACGCCATGCCGCATCACGATGGTCTGCCCTTAGTCTTCCAGTTTCCTGAGGAAGACACCCAGCCGGAGTGTCAAGAACATAAGGCGCTTTGGGATGAGCTTGAACTGGCCTTGCGGGAAGACACCGCACCTGTCCCCGCTCCCGTTCCGGCTCTCGTCCCCCCGACTGCGCCAGCGCCCATCCCCGTGGCATTGATGGGCTGGGAGCCGCACATTGTCGCCGAGCTTGATGCCACGGGGTTCCACGAGGTCCCCGCCAACTTTCACGCGCCCGCGCACCTGCCAGCGCATGCGCATGCGCGTGCACTGACGCGCACGCCCATGCCGGTGCCCGTGCACCTGCCAGCGCATGCGCCTACGCGTGCACTAACGTGCGCGCCCGTGCCGGTGCCCGTGCACACGAATGTCTCCGTCGCGCCGTTGACAGCGCATGTCCCCGCGCGGGTGCCAGTGCCCCCCTCAGCGGCATGGATGGCCGCCGTCGACCGCTTCCCTAGACCAACGCCAGTCGCCTCCTCCCGCCAGTTGACTCGCTCCGAAGTATAGAACATTTTGGCCTTCCTTGAAGCTAGGCCAACGTCCAAGAGTACGCCAACAACGGCGCAAGGCGCCGCTGTCGCCGTTGGTCAGTGGCCCGACGACACACAGAGCATGGCAGAGGAGCCGCTTCCCACCGCAAGACGCCGCCACCGCCGCCGTGTAATCTAAATTTGCCATGAAAAATGTTCGGATTGCCATGCTTAAAATGCAAACATTTATCATTTTCATTTATTTTAGATCGGACGTCGTATAATTTAAAGCCGGAATCAGACTGAACGAAATCTATGGTTTGATCGATTGAATGTTCTGCTTGAGCCATATCAAATTAAATATAAAACGTCATCAAGCCACATGTATTCCTTGTCATCCAACGACCTAGACTGCTTCAATGTCGAGCGCTCAACACGTTTAGCGTGCAGTTAATTTCATGCCAAAAATAGTGCTAATCACATAAAAACACGCAAATAATATCCTACTTAATATCTGCATGCACTTAATATACTTCCAAATTAACGTGCATTGCACGTACACACTGACTAGTGCTGCTAGCACGTGAAACTAATGCCATAACTTGTGAACGCGTCCAGATATGGTCGACAGCAACATCGCCCACGAGTTCTTCGTGTTTGCCCGTGCATCTAAACGCAGAAGGGGAGGAGAGAGAGAGCACACATGGAACCCACTAGTAAGTCAAGGCGAATAGTATTGAAAATAATATTACATGTTATCAATGAAATAGGTTGTGGTAATATATAAACATTATGTGAACAAAGGGAGGTACAACAAACATTGTTGTTCTACGTATGTTGCCTATTGACGTGCGGCTTGAAGGCCCTGGTCGCATGTTCGATCCTCGTCCTTTATTTTTTAATTTGTATATGGGTCCAAATTTGTTTCATGACATGTGGGCCCCTTGGTGTGTAGTTTGTAGCACTTTAATTTGTGGGTCAAAATTTGTTCCATTCCAAGTGTACTATCGGTGTGTAGTTTTGTAGCTTATTTATATATAATTAAAGAGAACAACAAAGTTTTTTGCAATAATACCATGGTGCGACGTTGAAGGGGAGAAATGGTGAGCTTTTGGCAAGGGTGAGGGCTGTAAGATAGAGCTTGAGAGATGATCCAGTCACAGACCTGTAGATATATTTTGTGCGTGGGAGGAAGCGAGGTCAATCGATACATAGGGTCGTCGTGCAATCGAAAGAGTGAGACGGGTTGGAGAGAGTGACCTAGATAGACAATGTGCGTGAGAGAGTATACAATGTGAATAAGTCGAATTGGGCTCAAACATGGTGATATATCGTTTTTGTCCGAGAAAGAGCGAGCTCAATCGAGACATACAGAGAGAGAGAGAGAG
>LR738715.1:517601110-517614612 GCA_902687465.1 Secale cereale | reverse complement strand
GGGGGGGAGCTAAAAACAACATTTGAATGTAGATAGTACGAGACTTAATATCGATGTTTCAATTCGGTGTACATTGTAAGATTTGAACTGAGGACCATGCATATGGGTAATTATTTCGAATTCATGCCATGGTAGGTTTTGAAATGTTGACATTGACTTGATTTGTTGTGCTATTTTGTAGGTCATATGTTTGAATCCATCCAAAAGTTTTCTCACTACCATGGTGTTCATCATATACATATGAATTTGTATTAAAAAGTAGCGTGGATACAGTGAAATGCGAAATCCACGTTAGAATTGGAGATCGCTATGTGACACACACTCTAATTCAAATAACTAATTATGTGACACACACTCTAATCCACGTTGGCGTGGATACCGTTTCGATTTTTTTTAAATAAGTCCTCATTAATTAATTTATAGTATCTCGTTTCGAATGACTAATTATTGCAAGGAAAACACAGGCATGGTAATACATACAGATTCGTTTGCAAATAAAAGAAGATTCGTTTGCATTCTCAAATGTAGGCGCACCAGGCAGACCAGGGTCGTGTCCTGGTGGTCACCTGTGTCAGGCAGACGCTTAGCACCCAGCTACACACGCCCCTCCCTTCCTCCCCCTCCCCCCCAAAAGGACAACGACAAAATAAGATCGCGATTCCACGTTTTGGATTGAAATATCTGGCGGCCCCAATTCCAGCCCTGCAAAATCTCCCTTCTCCATCGTCCCCTTCCGCGCCCAGATGTCTCAAATCCCTAATTCGCCGCCAACCCAAGCAAAGTTCGAATCGCCCCTCATCTCGTCTCTTTCCCCACCTCTGTGCCGGACGATGACGACGAAGACGACGGTCGCGCTTCACCATCGCACCGAAGCTACCTCATCTACGCCCTCTTCCACCGCACCAGGTGGTCCACCGACAACGTCGGCCGCCGCAATCGACGTGCCTCACAGACACCGACTTCCACCGCATCAGGTGCGCTTCACCGACGCCGTCTCCCAGCTCACCGGGACTACTTCACCGAGCACATCGTCACACATCCGCCCCCCGAGGCCGCTGGGGCTTCACCAACGGTCTCGTCCACCTCATCGTAGCGCTCTGCTACCACTCAAGATCTACATCCGTGCGCGGTCAGCCAACGCCAGCGCATCACCTTCAACGGCTCTGAAGTGACCCGCACTCTAGGTAGGCGTGCATGCGCAAACGCCTGCCTGAACTAGGTATCCACAAATCACTCCCTTGTGCACTATTTTGACGATGTTTGGATATCCTTTCACTGCTCTCTTAGCTTACACGCCTATCCAACTCTGACTTTAACTCTTATTTCTTCTGGAGATATCATCTGAAACAAGCAAATCCATTTTTTAGTGAAGCATGACGACACTACAGGATCTGGTACACATCCTGCACACCCGTATAACCTTGTAAGTATCTGTCCTCTGGTACAACAGCAAGGTCTCGCCATGTCAAAAATGCAGAAGGGGGATGCAAGGAGCACAAGGCCTACACATCCAAGCAAGTGGTAACATGGAATTGTACATGGAACATCCCAAGCGCAAGCAGAGCTGCAATGAGCATGTACAACGAGCTAGCGTAAGTCCCTGCATTTCATTTAATTCGTACTGGCATTCGTGTATGATTTGTGTGCAGTGGCGGATCCACGAATTCAAGTTACCAGGGGCGAACATTTAACTTAAAAATACGAAGGCACTTGCACTCCGGAAATCAACATAACTTGAGAAATGTGAAGCTACATGCACTTTGAAAACCAGCTAATGATCCAAAGTAGTTCAGATTATAAACACTAAATGATGCAAGCACCAAAAAACACAAAATGCAACATGGTGTACAAGGACTACAAACATGGTATGTACCTGCTTGAATTATTCGTTCTCTGGATGAAAATATCGAAGTGTAATTGCACCTATAACTAGTGCGCAAACTGCACATCAATATATTTATCATGCACAAGTATGCCAATAGTTTCAAACAACAGATTAGAATAGTAGTTATGCTACGTTGTCATGATACGGGGACTTTCTGGTAGATGGCCTAGATGTTTCTTCAAGCCATGAAAATGCATTATAATTTGCTTGTCATCAATGCCTGCAAATCTCTATGTCTCTCTCAACATAGCAGATCATCAGTAGACACTAAATCCTTCAACGGGAGCTTGCAAAATGCTTGCATTAGATGCCTCATTAGACACTATATGGTCATCACTAGGAGCATGTAAAATGTTTGCATCAAATCCTTCATTACCAGTCTGTTCATTGGACATTTGAGGCTCAAGAACAACATGAGCTTGGATGTTTGCATCGGAAATTTGATTAGATTCATCAGATTCAGTCAGTTCAGTATTGACTGGGGGAGTTATAAAATAAGTAGAAATTAGTTTCATTTTCTCATAGATTCCCTACATACAAGCAGTTTTACAACACCGTCAGGTTTAACTATTGGCCAAAAATTGAAGACTTGAATTAGATATAATCAGGGATGTGATGTACCTGCTCGTTTCGCATGCTACTCTTGCAAGCTGCGACTGTCCGTTTGCGCAAGCTCGATGCCATGCCCGTGCTGCCGCCGGTGCCTCCCACGCAGGCTACACCCAGGGTTGGATCTTCGTATTCTTATCCTTCCGTTCGCTTGAAGCCCGGAGACCGTCCTCCAACGAGGGCGCGAGGAAGTGTTGTGTCGGTCTGTCCAGCAGCGGCTAGGTTAGGAGCGAACCAGACTGGAGGCTGGAGCGGATGAATTGGGATTTTTCCTGCTGTCGGTCGATATGGGAGGCGCTCGTTTGGGCCGCGAGCCTGCTATAGGGCCTGCCTTGCACTTATGTTATTGGCCTATCCAAATTCAAACATTTTTCTTCATTTTTTACATTGCCTGCTCGTGCGTTGGGACGAACAAAACTAGCCTGGGCCAACCTGGACGACTCAAACTAGGTGCACACTTTCAAGCCACCCGAGGCGGCCGCCCATACTAGCCCCTTTGGTGGCGTCACCCGTTTTTGCGTGTATGATAGGGGTACTGAAAAATATTCCAGTGGCGCTTTTGATTTACCCACATAATGGTTGAATTGCTTGTTTCTATGAACTGAGTTCGCCAATAATGTGAAGGATGCCAGTCTTTTCATCCTATTGTAGATTGCTTAGATCTCGATATGCCAAAAGTAATCGCATGAAATATATAGTAAAAGCTAGTGTGATGTGTGTGGCTACAACTAGTCTGACTACACGTCCTCATAAAACATATCAAGGACGCACCATCTTACCAGATTAACCATTCGACTTACCAATGCAGTGTGGGAAGAAAGAAGTATTGGGACTACGTATCCAAGCAATTGATGCCATGGACTCCTTCGTACAACCTTGTAAGCGAAAAAGAAGTTGGAGTGTGCATGTACAAAGAAATAGCGTAAGTTCAGTTACCTGCTTCTCGGAATTTTAGTTAGCCACTTATTGCAAAATTGTTGAATTACGTTGCTTGGCTTAATTTAGATTGCTACTGATTACATAATGCCACTGCCTGTTAATCCTATTATAGACTGCGCCTATCCATGTTTTGATACTTACTGTTAAGAATTACCTGTTTGCCTGAACTTAAATAGCTACTTGTTTGTTTAACTGCTTTGCTGCTGCAACAACAGGTTACAATGATGTTAATAACTAATTTTCAGCATCGAATTGAAACTCTTTAATTCCTTTTTTGTTTAACTGGTTTGCTTTTATAACTCCCAGTTGGGATGTTTTGCTAACTTCAACTTTTCTGAATCCAATTGGAACTTTAATGGCAAAACAGGTTAGCCCAAGATCAAAGAGCGAGGTCCCCATGGACGTTGTATCATCCCACAGCAGTGGCGCCGGCCCAATCGTGCATTATGAATTGCCAACTGCTGATGCTCTAGAGGCTAAACTAGTGGTAGAAAGAGATTCTGCTTCTGCACTTAGATATGAAGTTGACATGTTGACGAAGCAAACAGCACAATCAGTAGTAGTACTCAAGACAACCATTAAATATTTGGTGGATTTAAAAATGAAGCAAGCTGAGATTGACCACATTGTTAAGGTCCTGAAGGAAAAAAGGAAATTAAATTCTCACTAGGTAAATCATAGGTGAAATGTTGTTTGCATCGTTGAATAACCTTTGTGTTGTTTGTTCATGTAATCAATGAAACCATTTGTTTTAGAGATCATGTAATAATTGTTTTTTATTTTTTTATTTTTTGGTTTGTAATTTTATTTGAGCACAAGTCTGTATTAATTGATAAGACTCGGAGACATTTCATTTTGATTGTTGTGCCAAACCTACAAATATGCCAATCGGGCTGAATGTGCATTCAACAATAATAGTAGTATAGATGGACCATAAGTGGCACGCATCGGAAAGGGCCAAGATGTTGTAGTAGCTTGGCTAAAAAAGGATGTGTTGTAGCAAAGAAAAGTACAGCGGCCTGGCTTATGTATGTTAGTTGATATTATTGATCCATATACTCTATAAGTGTTTATATGTCTGTTAGTTCTGTACATTCTTGGTTGATTGACTCGGTATTTGAGTCTTGATACATCGCTTGTGTACATATCTAAATGGGAGTACACATTATGCTGCGTGTGACATTTAGTTGGACATGAAGTGTTCCAAATATTCGAATTCGCCATAAACTGGATTCTAGCTTCTGAATTTGAGTATCGGCATTTGTAAACCATATTTATATACGACAATGGAATACATCTTTGTCGTCCTTTTGAAGATATATAAAAACACATAGAATGATTTATAAAGATTTGTATAGGAATACGAATCGAATTTAGTTGCCAGGGTAAACGTGGATGCTTAATGTCCCAAAATTCGAAAGAAGCGGCAAAATGTCCACTCCCACGTCGGCTGCCCGAAGCCAAGTGTTTGGGAGATGGAAATTACTGTCTACCCATTACACGGACAATCCATCGGCCCGATTTGCACTTCTCTAAATAGGGGTAGGATAGTTACTTCAATTAGACGTGACACGACCGCCTCTGAGCCCATTCTGACACGGTGGGCGCCAAACACGGGCGACAAAACACATTTTATTCAAGCTCGTCCGAAAGACCTCTGTTTCTCCCTCCATTTCCCCATTCATACACGGTGGGCGGCAAAATAAACTCGACTCGGCCGAAATCGATGTAGGCAAATATTTTCAATAGGGGCAGGTTTGTAACTTCATCAGACGTGACACAACTGCCGTACCTGCAAGCCCCGTTCATACACCATGGGCGCCAACCATGGGCGCTAACCACCCTCTCCTTGCCCGAAATCGCTCTGGGCAAATATTGGCGAGATGCAAGATTACCATCGTATCCCCAACCAACGAGACATCCAAATTTTAAACGGGGGCTAAGTTCTTAACTTTCCCATATTTTAGACAGGCGCATCGCACAAACATGGTTCCCCGTACCTCTCCCTCCATTTTCCCATTCATACACCGTCCGCGCTAGAACACCATCCCCACACCAGCCTCCGTCCGCCACCCCATCCATCGCCGCCGTCCTCCACCACATCCATCGCCGCCGTCCTGTACCATGCCGGAGCGCCTACCAAGACCGCGTCGTCCACTGCTAGAGATGGATGTTTCACATCCACGGCGACGGACCAAGAGCCTTGCATCACGTCCTCTCGCTTCATCGACGCAGTCGTCCTCTTTTCCGGGGCCTCTCACACAACATTCCCTTCCACATCAACGGGACTTATCCCCCGATGCACCCGTCTACCGTCGCAGATCTGCTTCAACCCCACCAATAGCCATCGCACCCCCGATGCCTACACGGTGCCGCAAGAGAGGTGGTACTTCATATCTCCTCAACTTTTTGATCTCAACCTGAAAATAGATCTTAACTTGGTTACTCTACTTTCTTTTCAGCTCTTCGAATTTAGTTCTTAGTTCAAAGCAAACAATGGCTGCTAAATACCATTTCTTCGGTTTCCCCGTTTTATGATCACTATACGATCAGAATACGTGCTTCCTATCATAATAGCACTGCTTGACCCATCAAGCTAAACAAGCTTAGTTGTTCAAATACGAATATGATATTATTAAAATAGATTCGTTTAATTGGTCAGCTAAATGTTCCTAAATTAGTTTGGAAAATACATGTTCACTGCTCGGGTGTGTATCTCTACAGGGTGCCCACGGTGGGCCGGCCCACCCAGGGACTTTGGGTCGTCCCAGGCCCCGATTCCCCTATGTACTGCCGCGCGCTTCCGATCTCTACTCGCCCCCAGCTGCCTGCCTCGCCGGCGACTTGCCGTCCCCGGACGGCATGACTCTAGGAGGAGACACCGGACTAACAGGAGGTCAGGAGCTGCTCGCCCAACAACGTCACCGCTGCCCGGGCGCGCCGCCGTGCCTACCTTCCCAGGGTTTTCAAAATTCCAGCCCTAGGAACAGACACTAGTCATTTTGGATTGTTGGTCATAGTGACATTGACCCAAATTACTACTGCAAGCCAGGTCTGTTGACAATTTTACTTTACTTTCTTACTCATTCCATATAATATCCAATTATTCATGTTGATTAGTTGCAAACAATAAGTGCTAGACAAACTTCTTGATTCAGATTTTGGACAGTCTCTTACTGCAGTTACAATTCTACATACTTGTCCTAGTAAGCTCACAAGTAAATGATTGGCTCACTACATCTATGCTTGCCTTGTCATATTTGTTGTCAATATTCTTTTAGGGGGGACCACCCTGTTTCTAAATACTGCAACCGTAGACATGAGTGAATAGTATTTCTCTATGTGATCTCTTCCATCATGTGTGGGCAACGAACACTGCATTGTATAGAAAGAAAGTATCATTTCCAGCTTTTACATAGGCTTCGATCTTTTACATGGAATACAATCTGCCTACTTGCTTTGTGTCGCACTACCAACACTCCACCCTTGAAGATAAACATTATGCCACTCATAATTCCTTAGTTTATTTGTTCAAATATGAATTTCATATGATTCTAATGTTCCTACTTCAGTTTTGAAATGTGTGTATGTCTGTTATAGAGACATAAGGGGGTTGTATTTCTCTGTGTGGTCTGGTCAGCACGGTTGGGGGGTGAACTTTGCATATGCAGGGGTTTATAGGGAGACACTCTTCGAGTTGAATCCGCAATGCATGCCATAGATAATCTGACTACTTTTTATGTTTTCATGAATCTCAGATTCTGAACAGCATCATAATGATTATGAGCTTGCGCGCATGAAAAGAATAAAGCAGAACAATGCCATGGCTGTCAAACTTGGCATTAAGGGACTGAAATGCAAACGCTCTCCACCTACAGATTCATGCTCAGAATATGATCCTAATAGTGATTCTGAGCTAGAGGGAGACCTAAGTCAATGTAGCTCCCTAGTGGAGGAGTCAGAGGAAGATGCCCTATCTTATTCACGCATCAAGGTGCTTGCTCTAACTTTCCAAGGTTATATTTGTCGCGCATATCTTGCAAATGATGCTTTGCATTGCTTCTACTTTGTTGAACTGCCATTAGCTTAGTTTACACATCGTGTATGTGAATACGCCCTGCCTATCCATTTTCATTACATATTCCATCTGTCACCATACTATATTTATCCATTCAAATGATATTCTTGTGTATCAGACGTTCAAAAGGAAGAGGGCGATTGCTGATCGTGGAGGAGCACAAGCAAAGTATTTGGAAAAGGTAGTGGCACCTGATAAATCAAATAGCCCATTAGGTGTAGTTGCAATATCACCTGACCCACAAAACACCCCAACTCTAGCAGACTCTAGCCCTACTACACTAGTCATTTCTGATGCCCCAACTCAGCAGACCCCAACTGCAGCAAACATTATGATTATGCCAGTTGACATAGCACCAGCTCTACGACGCAAAACCCCCATTCCAGCAAAGAGTACACCAAATCCAGTTGCCAAATCCCTTTTCGAACCAGAAAGAGCCCCGATTGCAGCAAATAGGACCCATGTTCCATTTCTTCCCAGTTTAGAAGACAAAGCTTATATTGTTGTCAAGAACCTTGTGCGCATCTTTCCATCATGGAAAGATTATACTGCAAACACATAACAATTTCCAGTCTTCCTCCGCAACTTACGCGTAAGTAATATACTATGTTATTCATGGTCATTGCTGCATATGTTTCTGCTGACAGAAGACAGAAGATTTCATTCTTTTAAATAGGCGAGGACCAAACTAGTTTGTGAAGACGAGCAAGGGTTGGTTGCCCTTTTCAAGCACTCGCTAATGAAGTATCGTTCCTACCTGAGGCAAGCGCACTTCAATGGCAAGCCTCTAAACGAAATTTCTCTAAAGTCTCCGGTGCTACATTTATCCGACGGTGACTGGAATAATCTTCTTACAAATTGGTCTCGGCTGCAGCATAAGGTACTATCTAAGATATCACATCACAATTTGAACTACATTTCTGCATTTGCCCTAACATATCACTTGTACGAAAACTGTTAGCAGAAGAACATTCATTCTCAAGGAACCATAGAATCTCGTAACTATACTGCACACTACATTGCTCTTGTGAGTACCTCTTGCCTTGTATGACCATAGTTACTTTCATGGCTGTTTGATTATGTAGCATCACTGCACATGTTAGCCTCGTTATCGTCCATTTGGTGGACATTATAAGATCTGTATGGACTCTTACATAAATTTAGAATCAACCCAATGCTTTTGAAGAGGTTTAGCTCTGCAGTCCTCTTGTAAGGACTGAATGTTGTCTATCACTTTACTTACATTAACAGCTACTCCCTCCGTCCCATAATATAAGAACGTTTTGTATAGTACACCAGTGTTCAAAACACTCTTGTATTATGGGAAGAGGGGTTGGTTCATTGTGTAGCATTCTGCATCTTATCTCCCTCGCCCACCATTTACTAAAAAAGATCAGATATATATTTAATCTTACCAAAAAGTAGAATACAGAGATAATGCCAGTGCAGAAGTGTAGCCCATTGCTCTTGTCAGTACATTTTGCCCTGTAATGCTTGTACTTCCAGGGATTGGTAGTTGATTATGTAGCATCAATCTCCATCTTATCTTCATTATCCTCTATTCCTTCCGGTATTATCATATCTGTAATTACTCTCTACAAAATGTAGAGTATAGGCAATGCTTATGAAGAAGATTCTGTGCTAAAATTCTTGAGTTATCCTTCCCTTGACATGGAGAACGGCATTATAAAGCCGGTGTTAACTGTTAATGTAAGTCAGTCCTTATAAAGCCTTTATCCTCAACTGCTGTTTAATTTGCTCATACTCCCTATCATTTACTGCTGTTTAGTTTGTTGTTTCTACCAAAATGCATGTTCGCAAGAATCATAAGTTCCAAGTTTTACTTGTTAAACAAAATTCCTTATTCATACCATGCACATTACTCAATACTCCTTATATGTATGCTTGTTTTTGTGGATCTATAATCCAGTGTGTGGGGAAGCAGCCCACGTTTGCACCTTGTCATCTCCTGTTTTATCTTACTGATGTGGCTGATGATATGAACAATATGTCATGCACATTAACCAAAATAGAAACAATGATTTTCTTTGCCCTTCATCTATGCTTGTTATATTGACATGGTAATCCAGTAGTGTGGTGAAGCTCCCCACATTATGAACAATGCCAAATTATGCTATTGATATTTTGAACTTACTCTTTATTTTCTAATTTGAAATTGGATGGATTTGACAGCACTGTTATCATCTTTGTTTATACACGTGCTAAACCTGTCATCTCTCTGCTTTGTTTCAGGGTGATATGCCTGATGGCATGCATAAGTCTTCTGAAGGCTGTGAGACAAACCCAACATATATTGCAGCAAAGAAGGCAAAACATCTTGAAGATACCGAGACAACCCCAAAGTCTTGTCTTGATGCAGTGTCAAGTTACTTGAGACAAGCTCACAGAATTCGTTGTCTGAACAGTTCAACTTCCTCAGTCCCAAGTTCTAGCAGAAAGGCATTATGCAACTCAACTTTGACTTGAAGTCCTATCTCTAAGAAAGATTGCGGAGAACACCAATGACAACCTCATCGCTAAACAGCTACACCTAGAAGCTATGACCGACATGATAGGCCGGTCTCACAACCTTGCTCAGCAGCTTGCGCAGTAGTTCCCGCGCAAGGCTAACCTTTCTTGAACTGTCTTGGAAGTGGTCTCGGTTCAGTATTATTTTGTTACCATGCAATGGTGCCCAGTTTTTGTAATCTGCTTCTTCGTTGCGCGTTATGATCACTGGTGGCGAACTTCGATGCCCAGTGGATGTAATATACCATAAATCCTTTATTGCATAGTGTAGGTTTGTTCTTAATTCTTACTAGTTACTGCCATCATTCGCTATCTGAAAAAAATCAGATGTAGTCGACCGGGCCAAAACATTCGCCTCTAACGGGCCTGGTGTTTAGCGGGCCACAATTGGGTCGGCCTGCATCTTTCGTGGGCCCGAATCATTGGGGCCTTCACACTTTGCGCGAGGCCCATAGCTTACACCGGCCTATATTTTAGTTGGGCCTTTTGTGGACCCAGCGCTTAGTTTGGCCCAGGTAGCGTTGGGCCATTAACAGGCTGAATATTGTAACGTCCTGTTACGGCCCAGATGAAACCATGGGCCTTTAGCAGGCCGAAATGCATATTGGGCCTCAATTTTCACTACTCGTGGACGAGCCTTCAGGGGGATGAAATGTGGATGAGGCCTTTTTGGGCCCAGTTATATCATGGCAGTTACCAGGCTGAAACATATCTCGGGCCTTAGTTGGCCCACTGATATCATGGGCCTTTAAGAGGCCCAAAGTCACATTGGGATTAACTGTTGTCACCTTTATCACAGGCCGTTAGTGGGCCCGATGTCCTGTCGCACCATATATGGCCCATGGGCAGCATGGGCCATTCCGAGGACAAAAGCCACACTAGGCTGAAATGGGCGCATGTCTACATCGGGCCTCTAACAGGCTGAAAGTCACTGGGCTGTAATTGGGCCCAAATATTCGGCGAACAATTAACGGGCCAGATCTGGCTTCAGGCCGTAAATGGGCCCAAATATTCGGCGAACAATTAACGGGCCAGATCTGGCTTCGGGCCATAAATGGGCCGTTATTGGGCTGCCCACTAGTACCTGAGTAAGTACTACGGGCCTTTGACTGGGCCAACCTTTTTAACCTATATGGGCCTCTGTTGGGCCGTGCCACGTGTCGACGTATCATAGGCCAAAATATGTCATGGACCATACATGGGCCGGAAGTTAAAACGGGCTGGAATTATATTGGACGGCCCAGATGACGCTACTGGGCCTAATTCGGATAGGCTGTAAACGGGCGCTGGGTTAGCGGGCTTTAAATGGGCTATATGCGAACATGCCGTTAACAGGCTTGTCGTGGGCCGGCCCGCCACCTTTTGACCAAGTCAAACGGGCGAGCCTTTTCACAGGAATGGGCCTCTGTTGGGCCGTGCCACGTGTCGACGTATCATAGGCACTTTGTGTCCAATGAGTGGATGACATATTTCCCAATGGTGAGCCCACACGTGTTTCCTCCAGCCAATGATGATTTTACACGTGGAAAATCCCCATTGGTCGGGGCTATTAATGGGTTATCTGATCCAAAACCGGACCCGATAGCTTAACGGCATTCCGTTATGGTGGATGCCATGTGTCGTTCACCCTTGATGAAAGCACTTCTGTGACGCGCGATTTATCATCATGGAAGTGGACACTTCTGTGATGATAATTTTGGTAATGTCATGGAACACTTCTACGACAGCACATGTATGACTATCTTGATTTTGTCGTAAAATTGTCATGGATGTACATGCATGACAGAAAACGTGACCTACTGTGACAAACACTTTGGAAGTGTATTTTTTTTGTAGTGCATGCAGTCGATGGTTGTCCTACACGACACTCGATACTCGTGTATGAAGCTTTCTGTGGGCCCACGAGGTTGTCGTCCATCACTTTGACGAATAGCCGAAAGTGAGGTTAATTTGACCAGCAAGGTAGAATATTTTTTGTTTGTGTTATGGTGGGATATAGTACACGTCGAAGAGGTGGGAGAGGACTAGCATATATACTATATGGACACGTCCATGAACAAGTACACCTCACTCAGTGTCGGGACTTTTTGGTTTCCGAGGCACGTGCCACATCAAAATTGTGCAATTAGCTATTCAAACATCACACAACACCTCTTTGGGCCACATGCATGCACGCGGTGGTTATCCTAGCTAGCTAGGACACTCACGTGTGACGCTTCCATCTATGGGCCCACGAGACCATCGTCGATGCATGCATGCATCACTTTGTCCTACATTAGGAGAGGTTAATTAATTTCACCATCGATGAGGATTCTTTTGGGCTGTACATATTACGGCAGGAGCATATACTATGCGGTGAAGAGGGGGGAAGGGGACCATCATATGTAGTACGCTTCATGAACCTTGCTCTGTGTGGGTGCATGGTTTATGGATTTTGAGGCATGTGGCACATCAAAGTTTGGCATTTTGGGTATTCAACATATATATGTTTGGCCCACATGCAAAGCGGTGGTGGTTGTCTTCTCGCACCCACTTAAGCGATTATCAGCGATATCGATTGTTTCCATCTGTGGGCCCGCTTGGTCCATCACTACTTTTTGCCTGACAATAAGAGAGGTTAATTTGACTTAGGGGGGGATTATTATTTTTCCTTGTAACAAGGTGTATATATAGGTCATGCTCTGGGATGACATGCATGCATGATACAGTTTGAGCACACACACATGCATGTGTACGCATGAATCCCTCCCATCGAGTCGAAGTCACTAGCACAATGAAACGTCATGAACCGGTCTCGCTCTGTGTGGGGAGCTAGTGTACGATTTTTGACGCACGCGCCACATCAATGTTGAGAAATGTTATTCAAACATGCACACGCATCACCACCATACATATGCACGTAGTGGTTGCCTTTGAATGGTACACTCCCTCGCGTGGTTACTGGCGATAAGCCTATATATTCATGGGCCCACGTGGACATCCATTATCACCTTGACCAACAACAAGATAGGTTACATTGGCGGATTCTTCATTTGGTTCGTGTTATCGTAGTATAGGTCATGGTGAGTTCAGACCTTAAGTTTGAGCGCATATACTATGCACGCATGCATGCATGAATCCCTGCCGTTGGCTTGAAGTGTGGTGTAACATACATATGCATCGTAAACCTAACCCTCACTCAGTGTAGGGATTTCTAGTTCGAAATCACGGTGCCACATCAAAGTTGTTTCATTGTTACTCAAAAACACACCTCTTCATACATATGTTTGGGCCACATGCATTCAGTGTTGTATTCGGGGACTAGCTACTTGCATGATTATTGGCGAGCTAGCCCATCTCCGAGGTCGCATGGACGTCCATTACTTTTACCAACAACAGGAGAGAGGTTGTACAACTAAGGTTCATAATTCTTGGTCTGTTTTACGATCCATCTTGGTGAGATATGCCTCTCTGGCCCGCCGA
>LR738715.1:517567791-517593809 GCA_902687465.1 Secale cereale | reverse complement strand
CTGCGCCCCACAAGCCTCCGCTGATGCCCCCCTTTGGCATATATTTATATCGTGTCCCGAAACCCTCGAGAGGGGAACCCTTTTTAGTGATCTCATCTCTGTTCCGCCGTCGCCACGCTTCCAAGATCGGGAGCACCAGGAGAACTCTTCCCGGCACCCTGCCGGAGGGGAGGATCATCACCGGGAGCATCTCCACCACCATGGACGCCTCCCGGATGAGTTGTGAGTAGTCTCCCTTGGACCATGGGTCCATGACCAGTAGCTATGTGATGTTCTCCTCCCGTTCTTGTGCTTCACTAATTAGTCCTCGTGAGCTGCCCTACATGATCGAGGCACATATGTAATCCTTATGCTGTTGCTATGTTGAGTTTGCTGGGATCCGATGGATTGTGAGATTATGTTCAGATTGTGTTTGAGTAATATATTTGATCTACCTCTTTTATATTTATGTTCGTAAGTAATTCTTGCATGTTCTCCGTTGTTATTTATTGCTTTGGCCAAGTAATAGGTAGTGACTCCAAGAGGGAACGTTATGCTTGATTGTGGGTTCATGCCCCTCGATGACTAGCTTGAGTGACAGAAACATGAGTCTAGGGGATGTGCTGTTGCCACAAGGGGGAAAACAATGGTGCTTGTGCCCGCGGGTGCAAGGATTGTTTACTTTACGCAAAGTTCTTTTAATGCAGTTGTCTGTTGCTTTGAGATAACACTATGGGTGGGACTCGCAACTTAATACCAGCGAGATGTTCTGGATAGATATATCAAGGTGGATGATTAGTAGTAGATGCAGATGGATTTCGGTCTACTTGCCTTGGCGTACCGCCCATGCTTTGAACCTCTACCTTTCTTGTAACATAGTTAGCATTGGTTTGCGCACATAATCCTGTCAATTGCCCAGCTGTAATTCGTTTACCTCACATAGCTGTTTTATCGTCTTTTGGGAGAGAGACATCACTAGTGAACATCATGGGACCCCGGTCCATATTACCATCATTGATCACACCCGCGATTTACTTTCCGCTTTTACTTACTATTGCAGCATTACCTATCACTATTATCACTTGCGTTTGATCCTTTGTAAACTACAAGGCCGGAGGGATTGACAACCTCTCTGTACTCGTTGGGAGCAAAGTTATTTGTATCTGTGTGCAGGTCCATGTTGATTGCTAATATCTGGCCCCGTTAGCAGTTGACACCTTCTTGTTGAAACTGGGAGTCTCAGGGAAATCGATCCTTGGTATCTTTGCCAAGGGAAAACTTCCACTACACTGCATCTCAAACCTTCCACTTGGGGTAACCAACGAGGGGCGAGAAGCCATCAAGCAAAGTTTTCTGGCGCCACTGCCGGGGACTCCACTCTTCAAGATAGGGGAGTTGCACGCTATCTTTTACCTTTGCTTTTTAGTCTTGTTAGTTTACCTTTCAGTTTTTTGCTTTAGTATCTTTTATCGAAAATCACAAAAATAGTTATCTTGCTTGCTTGCTACTATGGGTTCCACCAAGAACACCAAGTTGTGTGACTTCACTAGTCACAACAACGATGACTTTATCTGCACACCTATCACTACACCTGCCAGTTCAGCACATTCGTATGAAATTAAACCTGCTTTACTGAACTTTGTTATGAAAGATCAATTCTCCGGTGCTGGAGATGATGCTGCTTTACACTTAAACAATTTTGTTGAACTCTGTGATATGCAAAAGTACCAAGAAGTAGATGGTAATATTGTTAAGCTTAAGCTTTTTCCTTTCTCCTTGAGAGGAGGAGCTAAAATTTGGTTTCAGTCTTTGCCTAGAAATAGCATAGATTCATGGGACAAGTGCAAAGATGCTTTTATCGGAAAATACTATCCACCTGCTAAAATTATCCAACTAAGAAGTAACATAATGAATTTTAAACAATTGGATAATGCACACGTTGCCCAAGCTTGGGAACGTATGAAATCTCTTATCAAGAACTGCCCTACTCACGGTTTGACTACTTGGATGGTTATCCAAACTTTTTATTCAGGCTTGAACTTTACCTCGCGGAACTTGTTAGATTCGGCCGCGGGAGGAACTTTTATGTCAACTACACTTGGTGCTGCCACAAAGCTTCTCGATGAGATGATGACCAATTATTCCCAATGGCACACCGAACGCGCTCCAACAGGTAGGAAGGTAAACTCCGTCGAGGAGATTTCCTCCCTAAATGAAAAAGTTGACTTGATCATGTCTCTACTTTCGAAGCAATCTTCTGTTGATCCTCGTGATGTTCCCTTAAATTCTTTGATTGCTCAAGAACAAGTAGATGTGAACTTTATCTCTAGAAACAATTTTAATAACAATGCTTATAGGAGTAACTTTGGTAGCAATCCTAGACCGTCCCCCTCTAATTCTTATGGGAACAACAATGCTTATCCTAGCACCAAGAAATCAACTACTGAACTAGAGATTATGCTTAAAGATTTCATCACTACCCAAAAAGCCTTTAATAAGAGTGTAGGAGAAAAACTAAACAAACTAGATGATCTCTCTTTGAAGGTAGACAATTTAGCCAATGAGGTAGAATTGCTTAAAATTAGAACTTCTCCTCTTGAGGAGAGGAAGGTCACTCCTATGAATGCTATTCAAGTGCAAATTAATGAAAACATTAGGATGTTGGCTAAACTAAAAGAGAGATGGGCTAGAGAAAGGGAGGAAGAAGATAGAATTAAGAACCTTCCTACCCACCACACTGTTGCTACTATCCAAGTTGTTGAGGATATCCAAACTCTTAGCACCCAATGCACTCCTGGTCCCAATGGACCTATTAATGGTGATGCTATGACTATAGAAACTACCAAACAAGTGAACCTAAAGGACACCACTACCACCTTACTTGATAGTAGTGACCTTGATTTTGATAATTGCACTCTTACCGAAGTTATTGATTTCCTTCACAAGATGTCTAGAGATCCCCGCACTAGCACGCTTAACCTTGCCTTCACAGAGCATATCACTAATGCTCTCATCAAAGCTAGGGAGGAGAAACTTAGAGTAGAAGCCTCTATACCTAGGAAGCTAGAAGATGGTTGGGATCCTATGATTAAAATTAAATTGAATAACTTCTCTTGCTATGCTTTTTGTGATGTTGGTGCTAGTACCTCTGTTATGCCCAAAAGAATATATGATATGCTTAAATTGAAACCTTTTGATTCTTGTTCTTTTGGTGTTCGTCTCGTTGATTCTTCCATAAAGAAACCTTTGGGGAGGATCGACGATGTTCTTATCATTGTCAATGACAATTATGTTCCCGTTGATTTTACTATTATGGACATTGAATGTGAACCTTCGTGTCCTATTATTTTGGGACGTCCTTTTCTACGCACCGTTGGTGCTATCATTGACATGAAACAGGGGAATATAAAATTCCAGTTTCCTCTCAAAAAAGGGATGGAACACTTCCCTCGAAAAAAGATAAAGTTACCTTTTGAGTCCGTTATACGGGCTAGCTATTCTTTTACTCTTGATAAGACTTGATCTCTTTGCACTATGCCTAGCTTAAAGGCATAAAAGAAAGCGCTTTTGGGAGGCAGCCCACATGAATAAAATTTTATTTTGCTTTTGTTGTGTCTTGATGTTGTTACTACAGTAGCATCATCATTGTATCTTTGCTTTTCAATTGTGTGCCAAGTGTAGCCTCTGATTGCAAGAAAGTTCAAAAGTTGTGACGTGCTGTCCAGGAAACAAATTTTGTCCTTGGATAGAAAAATTCGTATAAAATCACCAGATCATCTTTTTGGTCTGAATTTTTCCGACAGCATGCTCTATATAATTGTCTTTCGTGCGTCTGTTTTGAGTTTTTTTATTAGAGTTGCAGAAGTGCCACGAAAAAATCATTTACTACCTGATGTTCTGTTTTTCACAGATTATGTCCTGTTTTGCCTTTCCTTCATTTTGCAAACCTAGAGCTTGCTTTTTCTTTGCAAAAACCTTTTGGCAATCTTGAGAAACAGTAGATATTCAAGAATATCCTTATTTCCAGCAAGGAACAATTATTTTATTAAGGGTACTAACCTCGCTAATCAGATTATGATGCGTTATGTATGAAGGGAGTTTTCAAGTGTGCGAGGGAAGATGGTAAAAAGATTCAGGAGTGTCAAACGCTCAAGCTTGGGGATGCCCCCATGCACCCCCAAGAAATATTCAAGGAGACTCAAGCGTCTAAGCTTGGGGATGCCCCCGCGCATCCCCTTCTCCATCAACATTATCAGTTCGTCTTTCGTTCCACTATATTTTTATCACTTCATGTGTTATGTGCTATGCTTGGAGCGTCTTGCTTTTAGTTTCCTTTTTAGTTTTCTTTAGCTTTTCATAACGAGTCGGAACTCAGCTTTCTTTATGTGGGAGAGAAACACGCTCCACTTCTACCTAGAACATAACATAGAATTTTCATGTCTATCTTTGCTGTGTGTGTTCTTTGTCTTTCAATAGCTACTATCATGCTCAGCTCTTATTTTTCATGCTTATCTTTTTAAAGAGATTTTGTTTAGTTGGTTGCTTGAACTCTCTTTAATTATCATGATTATCTTATTAAGAGAGTTTGCTTCCGTTGCATTGGTTGGTATGTCTATGATAAAGATGCTACGTGGATAATGGTGCTTAGTAGTTCATGTTTTCTTATGGTTAGTCTCAAATAGCTGGGGGGTTTCCAATGTGTTATTAGAGTACCAACATGATTTGTTTGCCTATGATGTGGTATGGTTTAGTAATATCTTCCTTCAAGAATTTATTTTGATTGACTTGGTGTATGCTCACGCATATTTAAGACTGTAAAGAAAGTCTGTCAAGCCTTGATGATCTTTTGTTTCTGAGTAGCGATATAACTACCATGCCTGATTCAATGTTGCTTTGTCGCTCTGCATGATTATGACCGTCATTCCTCTCTTAGTTGGTCGCTCCCAGTCTTTTGCTAACCTTCGCCTGTACTAAGCGGACTGACTGCTTGTGCATCCAAATTCCTTTAAACCAGTTATGCCATATGAGTCCACCATACCTTCCTACATGGTATTTACCTGCCATTCCTAACGAAGACTTTCATGTACCATCTCGAAATTATTCAAAAAGAAAAAAAAGAAAAAAAAATGCATTCTTATTTTGTGCCTCTGTTTTAAGTCCATGAGGAAGTAGTAGTTAATTCATGATCTTTTTAAGTTGGACAAGCTTCACCCCGGGATTGCATGTATAATGTGCAAACCCATAATACGAGAAGGAACTGGCATTGAGTGCGCCCAACTCAAAATTAATATAACAAACAAACCCTCCTTCACGCTTTGTTCATGAGAAATCAGAAAACTTTGGCAGTGATAAACAAAGGAGATTAAGAGGATGTGATCGTCCTCATTCGGGAGCCGTTCCTCGAAACTTGTCCACCTGAAGAAGTGATTGAGCTATCTGCTAGCATTCGTTGACGAAACATGCATGATCTAATTTTTTATTATTATTACCTCTGTTTTTAAAAGCAAGAGCTTTGGTACATGCTTTGTCTTTGTTTCCGACTACGTGTTTTCAACCTTGCCAACAAAAGCCACGGTTCGAGAGTCTCCACCTTCTTTTAAAGCACCAACTACTGAGAGCATGATTGTCATTCTGAGTGTAATGTGCATTGTCCCAAAGTAGCATTGTCTTTTGCATGATTATGATATCGTTTATTCTGAAATCATTGTATCTAGTCATCACTTAAACCTTGGAGGTGCCCCTGCATTTATGTTTTGCTTCACTAAAGGGGGCAAGCGAGATATCACTTTAACATATTTGCACACCATGCTCATTAAAAATCTATTTGATGTTTCAATACCATATTGTAAAACTTTCAGTTCTTTGTGATTTTCTCATGAGGCAACATAATTACTACAGATTCATTGTCTCAGTAAGCTTTTGTCATATGACTATGAAAAAGTCCTATATGGTTAATAGCATGTCACCACAGAAATTATTCTTGTTATCATTTACCTACTCGAGGACGAGCAGGAATTAAGCTTGGGGATGTTGATACGTCCAAAACGTATCTATAATTTCTCCTTGCTCCATGCCTATTTTGGGTGATATTGCTATGATATTTATACATTTCCATACACTTTTGATCATATTTGGACTAACCTATTAACTTAGTGCACCCCAGTGCCAGTTTCTGTTTTCTGCTGTTTTTGTATTTCAGGTTTTACCATTACGAGAACTGCCAGAAAAATCTTGGAAAAATTATATAAAAAATCAGCGTTCCAGAAGCTTCCCAGCAGCCAAAGTGCAGCCGGAGGGGGGCCACCAAGGCTCCAGGCGCCCTGGTGGCGCGCCCCCCTGGTCGCGCTGGGGGGGCGCCTGGGCCCCCCGAGCCTCCGCTGATGCCCTCCTTTGGCATATATTTATATCGTGTCCCGAAACCCTTGAGAGGGGAACCCTTTTTCACGATCTCATCTCTGTTCCGCCGCCGCCGCGCTTCCAAGATCGGGAGCACCAGGAGAACTCTTCCCGTCACCCTGCCAGAGGGGAGGATCATCATCGGGAGCCTCTCCACCACCATGGACGCCTCCCGGATGAGTTGTGAGTAGTCTCCCTTGGACCATGGGTCCATGACCAGTAGCTATGTGATGTTCTCCTCCCGTTCTTGTGCTTCACTAATTAGTCCTCGTGAGCTGCCCTACATGATCGAGGCACATATGTAATCCTTATGCTGTTGCTATGTTGAGTTTGCTGGGATCCGATGGATTGTGAGATTATGTTCAGATTGTGTTTGAGTAATATATTTGATCTACCTCTTTTATATTTATGTTCGTAAGTAATTCTTGCATGTTCTCCGTTGTTATTTATTGCTTTGGCCAAGTAATAGGTAGTTACTCCAAGAGGGAACGTTATGCTTGATTGTGGGTTCATGCCCCTCGATGACTAGCTTGAGTGACAGAAACATGAGTCTAGGGGATGTGCTGTTGCCACAAGGGGGAAAACAACGGTGCTTGTGCCCGCTGGTGCAAGGATTGTTACTTTACGCAAAGTTCTTTTAATGCAGTTGTCTGTTGCTTTGAGATAACACTATGGGTGGGACTCGCAACTTAATACCAGCGAGATGTTCTGGATAGATATCTCAAGGTGGATGATTAGTAGTAGATGCAGATGGATTTCGGTCTACTTGCCTTGGCGTACCGCCCATGCTTTGAACCTCTACCTTTCTTGTAACATAGTTAGCATTGGTTTGCGCACATAATCTTGTCAATTGCCCAGCTGTAATTCGTTTACCTCACATAGCTGTTTTATCGTCTTTTGGGAGAGAGACATCACTAGTGAACATCATGGGACCCCGGTCCATATTACCATCATTGATCACACCCGCTATTTACTTTCCGCTTTTACTTACTATTGTAGCATTACCTATCACTATTATCACTTGCGTTTGATCCTTTGTAAACTACAAGGCCGGAGGGATTGACAACCTCTCTGTACTCGTTGGGAGCAAAGTTATTTGTATCTGTGTGCAGGTCCACGTTGATTGCTAATATCTGGCGCCGTTAGCAGTTGACACCTTCTTGTTGAAACTAGGAGTCTCAGGGAAATCGATCCTTGGTATCTTTGCCAAGGGAAAACTTCCGCTACACTGCATCTCAAACCTTCCACTTGGGGTAACCAACGAGGGGCGAGAAGCCATCAGACATCAATGACTTGTCCTGTCAACATGCCACCGTTGGTGGACTCCGCGTCCCCCCTGCTGAAGTCGACCACGTCCTCGTTCTCATCCTCGTCCTCATCCTCGGTGCCGCCCTTGATGACCCACAAGTGTAGGGGATATATCATAGTCATTTCGATAAGTAAGAGTGTCGAACCCAACGAGGAGCAGAAGGAAATGATAGGCAATTTTCAGTAAGGTATTTTCTGCAAGCATTGAAATTATAGGTAACAGATAGTTTGTGATAAGATAATTGGAAGCAAGTAACAGAAGGTAAAAGTGAATAAAGTGCATCAAGGTGGCCCAATCCTTTTTGTAGCAAAGGACAAGCCTGGACAAACTCTTATATAAAGGAAAGCACTCCCGAGGACACATGGGAATTATCATCAAGCTAGTTTTCATCAGGGTCATCTGATTCGCGTTCGGTACTTTGATAATTTGGTATGTGGGTGGACCGGTGCTTGGGTGCTGTCCTTACTTGGACAAACTTCCCACTTATGATTAACCTCTAATGCAAGCATCCGCAACTACAAAAGAAGTATTAAGGTAAACCTAACCATAGCCTGAAACATATGGATCCAAATCAGCCCCTTACGAAGCAACGCATAAACTAGGGTTTAAGCTTCTGTAACTCTAGCAACCCATCATCTACTTATAACTTCCCAATGCCTTCCTCTAGGCCCAAATAATGGTGAAGTGTCATATAGTCAAAGTTCACATGACACCACTAGAGGAGAGACAACATACATATCATCAAAATATTGAACGAAGACCAAATTCACATGACTACTAATAGCAAGACTTCTCCCATGTCCTCAGGAACAAAAGTAACTACTCACAAGACATAATATTGTTCATGACTACAGGGGTATTAATATGCATAATAGATCTGAACAAATAATCTTCCACCAAATAAACCAACTAGCATCAACTACAAGGAGTAATCAACACTACTAGCAACCCACAGGTACAAATCTCAGGTTTGGGTACAAAGATTGGATACAAGAGATGAACTAGGGTTTGAGAGAAGATGGTGCTTGTGACACCCCGAGACCGGTGCGCCAGGTGTCAGCTAGATATTCGTTGTCAGTGCCATGTCATCTGCTTGCGTGTGCATCCTTGCCTTGTCATCGTGTGCATTGCATCATCATGTTTTCAAAACTTGCATCCGTCCGAGTTCCCTCATCCTCTCCGTGTCCGTTCTGAGCCCAGACACACTTGCACGCGCCCGCGGTGCCTCCGAATATTTATTTTGTGAGTGGCCGAAAATGTTCTCGGAATGGGATGAAACTTGTCATGTGGTCTTATTATAGTGTAGACAGGCCGCCTGCCAAATTTCAGCGCATTCGGAGCTCATTTGATAGCCCGACGGATATATATAGCGGCACTAGTCGCCGGTTAATTCGTCGGACGTTTTCGGTCTCCGAAAACATCCGCGGGCCTCTCCCTCTCTTCTCTTCCCTAAGCCCAAGGTCTTCTACACAGCCCAACTAGGCCCAGCCTACTCCCCCTTCGCTCCGTTGCCGTTGGATCGCGATCCGATGGCTCCAGAACGCTCCAAAACCCCCTCTCCTAGCCCTTTCTTGCTATAAATGGATCCCCTAGCCTTCCAAATCAGGAAAACCCTAGCTTCCTCGAAATCCGTGCCGCCGCCAGCCTCCTCCCACGTCCACAGCCCCACCTTCCTCCTCACACCGCGCGGGCCCGCGGAAGCCCAGATCCGGCCCGCCCGGGCCCGGATGCCGCCGCTGTCCGTACGCCGCGCCTGGTCCGGGCATCCCGCTCCCGCAGCCGCTCGAGGAGCCGCTCGAGGAGCCTCGCCTCCTTGCTCCCTCCGCCGCGTCTACTTCTTCCCGTCGCCGGAATTCCTCCGTCGCCACCCCGCCATGGAACTCGCCGGAGCAAGCCAGAGAAACGCCGCCGCCGCCGGTTCCCGTCAACCCCTCGCCGTCCTCGTCTAACTACGGCCGGATCCGGTGCCCAAGGTCCGGATCTACCCATCCCCGGCCTCAACTCCGGCCTTCGTCCACCCGCCGATCATCCGTGTTGCCGAAGTCCCAGCGGCCGTCGCACTGCCATGGCCTCGTGCTCGAGGAGGAGGAAGAGAGGCTGACACCGCGCGCTGGATCCCTGCGTCGCCGGCCACTTGGGCCCGGCCCGATCGAGCAGGCCCAGTGCTGTGCGCCTCCAACCGCGGCCTGCTCCCAGCCAGGCCCAGCCGCGCTCTCCTTTGGCCCAGTGCCTCCCTGCCTCCCTGGCCCATCCCCAGCGGCTAGCCTCAGCCTCCCCTCCGTCTGGGCCCAAAGCCCATGGTGAGCCAACCCCTATGTCACGCCCGTGCACTTTTTAGCTACTTGTCGTCCGTCTGTTTTTTTCTTTTGTCTGTGAAATCTGCTAAGTCCCCTGAAAACTGTTGTCTGATGCATTCTTGTGGAGCTAATATCTTATTGTGTGCATGTCCAAATTGAGTGTATGATATGTCAAAATGATCGTGGTGATGTGCTCTACACTTTGTTCCATTATGCCATGCTCATTTGAGTTCATCTAGATGCTCTAATATCTGTTGCAAGAGTGCTACTTGTTATAAACTGCTGCTACTTGTTATTTTCATGCCATGTTTGAGATGTGATAACTTGGTGCATGCTTATCCAAATGATGCAAATGATATGTCAAAATGTTCATCATGAGATGCTCTACATGTTGGTTGCTATAGCATGCATGTTAGAGTTCATATTGCCATGTTTATCCATGTTGCAAAAGTGCATGTGACTGTTAGGTTTTGTAACTTGTTACGAGATGCCTAGTTGAGGAGCTCGTTGCTATTGTTGTGTTTGTCCCCTTGCCACATGTGTAGATGTTTTAGAATCTCCATGATGTGTTCTTTGCTGTGGTGCAAACCATTTGCTATGTTATGCCTTGTGTTGACTTAAACATGCTTGCAAACATGCCATGTTGTTATTGCTGTTTTAACACTTAGTGAAATTCCACTAAGTCTGGAATCTGTAATATCCTGGTGCTATGTTTGCTTGATGTCCTAGGAAAATCCATGTTAGTTTTGGGGTGGCCATTGATCATTCCTTGCTGTACATGTTGTTTTCTATCCATTCATGTCCTTACTTGCTCATTTGCTTGCTGTAGCTTATTTAATTCTTGCTCCCAAGTTGCTATAAAATATTCCTGTCAGGTTTTTATTGTCATGATCAAAATGTTGTAGCTTGTTGCTATTGATCCATGCCTCCTATGGAGTTGCTCCAATGGAGTTGTTTGCTGTAGGATATGTATACTTCATGTCCATGCTTCTTGTTATCATGTTTGAGTGCTATAGCATATATATCTTGCTCCAAAGTTGCTATGTGGCTGTTAATTTCAGCTTGTTGTTATCTTGTTTCATGTGTATCTTTTAGCCCGTTGCTCCGTTTTGAGTGTTCCTTATATGAAACTTGTGTGTTTTTGCATGTAGAATCATAATATCATCTTGTTAACATGTTTGGAGTATGTTTGCTTGATGTTTGGGTGCATCTTGCACCGTTGCCATGCTTAACTTGTTTTGCTCATATCTTCTAGGCCGTAGCTCCGAATTAAACAAACTTTATATAAAACTTGACTAGAATTCCGTGTCGATCATGATGGTGCATGTTAAATTGCTTTTTAACAACTTTACCTTAAGGTTTGTGCAGATCTGGACTAATTTCAAACTATGCATATGAGGACTTACCGGATTTGTCTTAAATAGCTTCCGGCCTCATTTAAACTTGTTGACTTGTGTTGTTTTTCTGTGCTTCCTACCTTGCCATGTTTTGCTTCCTGTGTAGACTTGTCATGCATCATACCTTGCCATGTAGACTTGTGTTGTTTTCTGTGCTTCCTACCTTGCCATATATTGCTTCCTGTATAGACTTGTCATGCATCATACCTTGCCATGTATTGCATCATATAAACTTGTGTTGTTTTGCTGTGCTTCCTACCTTGTCATGTTTTGCTTCCTATACAGACTTGCTGTGCATCATATGTAGACTTGTTTTGCATCATACTTGCTTGAGCATATTGTTATGTTTCTTGTGTTGTTTCTCTGTACTTCCTACCTTTCCATGTTGTGCTTCCTGTATAGACTTGTAGTGCATCCTATATAGAACTGTCTTGCATCATACTTGGTTGAGCATATTGTCATGTCTCGTGTGGTGTGTTTATCGTATTGCTTGCTTCTTCTCGTTAGTGCTTGTTCCGTTGCGATCGTGAGGATTCGTTCGTCTACCCGTGGTTCTTCTTCAAGGCTTCTTCTTCGTCTTCTTCATGGATCCGTTCTTCTTCCTTGCGGGATCTCAGGCAAGATGACCATACCCTTGGATACCATTACTATCTTTGCCATGCTTAGTTATCTCGATGCTATCGTTATATGTCGCGCTACCCATCATTTATGTCAGCCTCTCCTTGTTGCCATGAAACCTCTAACCATTGATACCTTCCTAGCAAACCATTGTTTGGCTATGTTACCCGCTTGCTCAGCCCCTCTTATAGCGTTGTTAGTTGCAGGTGAAGATGAAAATCGTTCCAGGAGGGAACTTGTTGTTGGTATATCACAATATGTTATATATATAATAACACACCTATATACTCGGCATGGGTGGAAGGCTTGGCCTTTTGCTCGGTGTTTTGTTCCACTCATGCCACCTTAGGCGCCGATAAACCGGCATTATGTTCCTTGATTTTGCGTTCCTTACACGGTTGGGTATATGGGGACCCCTTGACAGTTCGTCTTTGAATAAAACTCCTCCAGCAAGGCCCAACATTGGTTTTAATTTGCTCATAATAACAACTTAATTAATTAGTTAAATTGCATAGGGAATTAGCGCTACCCGAGGATTCTTCTACATAGCAGGGGGGCCAGTGCTGATGGTGTTGGTCCCAAACGGGCCGACTGCGGGGCCACCACGGGGAAACTCGAGGATTGGCTCCCGTAGGCTGTCCCATCCGGTCGTGGCCTGAGACGAGATACGCGCGGCTACTATCAGAGTGTCGGCACGCCGGGAGGTCTTGCTCGACTTGTTTTACCATTGTCGAAATGTCTTGTGCACCGGGATGCCGAGCCTGATCGGATTTCCCTAAGATAAGGGGTGATGATATTATATTTATCACTTCAGCTGATCGTGAGAGCTTATGATGGGCTAAGTTGGGACACCCCTGCAGGGTTATGATCTTTCGAAAGCCGTGCCCGCGGTTATGTGGCAGATTGGAATTTGTTAATGTCCGGTTGTAGAAAACTTGACAGAGGATCCGAAGTAAAACACACAACTGTGTGAGTAACCGTGACTGTCTCTTTTCACTTTGAGAAGAGAACATGGTGGGGTTATGTTTGACTCGTAAGTAGTTCAGGATCTTTAGCGATCACTACTAATTTGCGACTATTTGCGTAGATGCTCATCTTATTCTTGTACTCGTAAGTTAGCCACCATACTTTAGCTTAGCCGCTGCTGCAACCTCACCACTTTACCTCTTCCTTCCCATTAAGCTTTGATAGTCTTGTTACCCATGGTTATGGGATTGCTGAGTCCTCGTGGCTCACAGATACTACAACAACAGTTGCAGGTGCAGGTTTCCGATGTCTTGACGTGAGAGTGTTGTTCTTTTGTTGGAGTTCTTATTCTTCAGTCTTGGGTTAGGTTCCGGATTGGTAGCCTGGGATAGCAGATGGATGTCTTTGTGTTTTTCATGTTTGTATCCTTAGTCGGATACTTGTATTGATGTTGTTGTATTCATGTGACTTGTATGTATTGTGGTATCCCCCATGCATGTATGTAATGGTACGATGTAATGATATCCATCTTGCTAAGCGCCCGAAATGCGGTTGTGCCCCAATCACGTAAGTGTCACGTGATCGGGATAGAATCGCATCTTGGGCCTGACAGTGCTGGTGAAGATGTTGATGAAGATTGCCCTCCCCAAGATGGGAGAGTTGTTGGTGATGACGGCGGTGACGATTTCCCCTCCCGGAGGGAAGTATCCCCGGCAGAACAGCTCTGCCGGAGCCCTAGATTGGTTTCCGCCTCGAGACGGGGCCGTCTGGTCTCGAAAGCCTTCTTATGAGTTTTTCTAGGTCAAAACACCTCATATAGGAGAAGATGGGCATCGGGGGGCCTTCGGGGGGCCCACGAGACAGGGGGCGCGCCCTGAGAGTGGGGGTTGCCCCCCACCCTCGTGGACAGCCGGTGGCCCCCCTCATGAACTTCTTTCGCCAGATATTTTTTATATTTTCCGAAATGGAGTTTTGTTAAGTTTTGGGGCTTTTAGAGTTGTGCAGAATAGGTTTCCAGAGTTTGCTCCTTTTCCAGCCCAGAATTCCAGCTGCAGGCATTCTCCCTCTTCTTGTAACCCTTTTAAAATAAGAGAGAAAAGGCATAAGTGTTGTGATAAAACAAGTAATAACAGCCCATAATGCAATAGATATCAACCTATAAGCATGATGCAAAATGGACGTATCAACTCTCGCAAGCTTAGACCTCGCTTGTCCTCAAGCGAAAGCCGATAACGAAAAATATGTCCACATGTTTAGAGATAGATGTGTCCATAAAAACAGAATACGGACATGAGGGCATCATGATTATTCTCATAGCAGCAACATATATATATTGTCATATGATTCTTATGCTAAAGTAACGATTCATCCACAATATCAAGCATGAATCATAAACTTCATTGGAAACTAACAAACTTTGATCTCGGTCATTGAAGCAATTGCAATTTATCGTAACATCGGAAAGAGTCAATATAAGAGCTTTTCAGCAAGCCTACATACTCAACTATTATATAGTCTTTCACAATTGCTCACACTCACGCAATGCTTATGGTTATGGAGTTTTAATCGGACACAGAGAAATATAGGGGCTTATGGTGTTGCCTCCCAAGCTTTTACCTCAAGGGTATTGTCAACAGTAATAGATAATGAAAACTTACATCCAAGTGGGTATATATGTCAGGATCTTTCCAACACAATGTGCTTGCCAAAGGATAAAATGTAAAAAGGAAAGGTGAATATCACCTTGACTCTTATAAGGCAAGAATAATAGATAGGCCCTTCACAGAGGGAAGCAGAGGTTGTCATGTGTTTTTATGGTTGGATGCACAAAGTCTTAGCATAGAAGAACGTCACTTTATATTGCCACTTGTGATAAGGAGCTTTATTATGCAGTCCGTCACTTTTATTACTTTCATATCACAAGATCGTATAAAGCTAATTTCCTCCACACTAATAAATCATACTTATTTTAGCGAGTTTGTAACATGACAACTTACTTGGAAGGATCTTTCTCAATCCATAGGTAGGTATGCTGGACTCTCATGGCAAAACTGGGTTTAAGGATATATGGAAGCACAAGTAGTATCTCTACTTAGTGCGAGGAGTTTTGTCTAGCATGAGGGGTAAAGGCAAGCTCAATATGTTGGATGATCCATGACAATATAATTTATTTCAGATACAAGAATACATAACCCATTATGTTGTCTTCCTTGTCCAACATCAACTCTTTAGCAAGTCATACTTTAATGAGTGCTCACAATCATAAAATATGTCCAAGATAGTATATTTGTATGTGAAGCCTCTCTTCTTTTATTACTTCCTATTAATTGCAACATTGACCAAACTATGTTTGTCAACTCCCAACAACTTTTATTTATCATACTCTTATATGTGAAGTCATTACTTCCCATAAAATCGATATGATCTCTTTGATACTCTTTATGTTTTCTTTCTTATTATCATGACCCAAGTGAGGAAATCAAGCCCTTGACTCAACACTAATCTTTATTATATAGCTCACGGACTCGATTACAAAGGATAGAGATCATAAGGCAAAAGCTCACAACTAGATCATGCTAACTTTATTCTACTAGATCAGGATACTACCAAAAGGATCAAATTAAGTAAAACGGTAAAGATAGGAGTGTTGGTGATACGGTACCAGGGTCACTCCCCCAAGCTTGGCAGTTGCCAAGGGGAGTGCCATACCCATATGATTATGTCTCCTTCTTCGGGGGTGGTGATGATGGCTTCTTCCTTAACTTGCGCTTAAGGACAAAATTTTGCTCCTTTAGATCATTGATCTCTTGCTCAAGATTTAAAATCTTCTTGCATAGTGCCTGCTTGTTTTCCTGCAAGAGGTTAAAAGGGATAAATTAGATCTTAGGTTTCTTTACTCTGTCGGGGAGGCTTGACTTTTTGAACTCCACATGCATGTCCCCCGGTTGAGGTAGTGGGACTTCGTCTTCATCCGAGCTGGTCCAATCCTTCCCCTTGGGATCATGGTCCTCTTCTTCCTCCATAGTCCAACCATAATGCTCCTAGTCCCCATAGACCTTAGGGTAAGCAAGGGAATCAGCCACATAGCTTTCTCTCTCCGAATCCTGGGACGACATGTTGCTTTTATCTGCGACAGAAACAACTCGAAACAAAAACAGAGGATTTATGCGTGATACAGAGGTCAAAACCTTCGGGAGTATATATAATGAATTATTACCGACCAAAAGGAGTAAGCCACAGAAAAATGGAGTCTGGGAGGCACACGGGGCGCCCACGAGGCAGGGGGTGCCCTGGGCAGGGGCGCGCCCTCCACCCTCGTGGATGCCTCGTGTCTCTTCCGGACTGCTACTTATTTTTCTATTTTCTAAAAATTCCAAAATGGAGAAAAATTGCCTTTAGAGCTGTTTTGGAGTCGGTTTACTTACCGTATCACATACCTCTTCCTTTTTGGAGGCTGAATCATTCTGGAAAGTGTCCCTTATGTATTCTACGGGGTTATGGATTCAATAACATTGGTTTCAACATTTATAGGATTACCTGAGATATAACGTTTGATTGTTTGACCGTTCACCACCTTCGGATTTGTGCCTTCGAAATTGTTGATTTTTATGGCACCGGAACGATAGACCTCCTCTATAACGTAAGGTCCTTCCCACTTGGAGAAAATTTTCCTGTAAAAAATCTTAAACGAGAGTTGAATAGCAAGACATAATCACCTACGTTAAACTCAAGCTTTTGTATCCTTTTGTCATGCCATCTTTTAACTTTTTCTTTAAACAGCTGGGCATTCTCATAGGCCTGGGTTCTCCATTCATCAAGGTAGCTAATGTCCAATAGCCTCTTCTCACCGGCAAGTTTGAAATCATAGTTCGGCTCTTTGATAGCCCAATATGCCTTATGTTCTAGCTCAAGAGGTAAGTGACAAGCTTTTCCATATACCATCTTATATGGAGACATACCGACAGGATTTTTGTATGCAGTTCTATAGGCCCATAATGCATCATCAAGTTTCTTGGACCAATTCTTCCTAGACCTATTAACTGTCTTTTGCAAGATCAGTTTCAACTCTCTATTACTTAGTTCTATTTGACCACTAGTCTGTGGGTGATAGGGAGATGCAATTCTGTGGTTGACATCATATTTAGCAAGCATCTTACGGAAAGCACCATGAATAAAGTGTGAACCACCATCAGTCATTAGATATCTAGGGACTCCAAACCTCGGGCCTTAATAGAGGTGTTATGATCAGAACTACTAGTTGGAATAGCTTCTACCCACTTAGTAACGTAATCAACAGCAACTAAAATATGCGTGTACCCATTAGAGGCAGGAAACGGTCCCATATAATCAAAGCCCCAAACCTCAAATGGTTCAATAACAAGTGAATAGTTCGTAGGCATTTCTTGACATCTACTAATATTACCAATTCTTTGACATTCATTACAAGACAAGACAAACTTACGGGCATCCTTGAAGAGAGTAGGCCAATAAAAACCGGATTGCAATACCTTGTGTGCAGTCCTATCTCCCGCATGGTGTCCTCCATAAGCTTCGGAGTGGCACTTGCGTAGGATCTGTTCCTGTTCATGCTCAGGTACACAACGTCTAATAATACCATCTACTCCTTCTTTACAAAGATGTGGGTCATCCCAGAAGTAATGTCTCAAATCATAGAAGAACTTCTTCTTTTGCTGGTATGTGAAGCTAGGAGGTATAAACTTAGCAACAATATAATTAGCATAATCAACATACCATGGAGCAGTACGAGAAGTATTTATGACAACTAATTGTTCATCAGTAAAGCTATCATCAATAGGTTGTAGGTCATCAAGTACATTTTCTAACCTAGACAAGTTGTCTGCAATGGGGTTCTCAGCTCCCTTTCTATCAATAATATGCAAGTCAAATTCTTGCAACAAGAGAACCCATCTAATAAGTCTAGGTTTAGCATCTTTCTTTTCCATAACTTATTTGATAGCAGCATGATCAATATGAATAGTTACTTTGGAATCTACAATATATGGTCTGAACTTATCACAAGCAAATACAACTGCTAAAAATTCTTTCTCAGTAGTAGCATAATTTCTCTGGGCACTATCTAGAGTTTTACTAGCATACTGGATAACATTCAATTTCTTATGAACTCTTTGCCCTAAGACAGTGCCTACAGCATAATCACTAGTATCCCACATAATCTCAAAAGGTAAATTTCAGTCAGGAGGCTGGACAATAGGTGCAGAGATCAATGCTTTCTTAAGTATTTCAAATGCTTCTAGACAATCATCATCAAAGACAAAAGGAATATCTTTTTGTAAGAGATTAGTCAGAGGCCTGGAGATTTTGGAGAAGTCCTTTATGAACCTCCTATAAAACCCGGCATGACCAAGGAAACTTCGTATACCTTTGATGTCCTTAGGGCATGGCATCTTTTCAATAGCATCCACTTTAGCTTTGTCAACTTCAATACCTCTTTCAGAAATTTTATGTCCCAAGACAATGCCTTCATTAACCATAAAGTGGCACTTCTCCCAATTCAAGACAAGATTAGTGTCTTCACATCTCTGCAAAACTCGATCAAGTTTGCTTAAGCAATCATCAAAAGAAGTTCCGTAAATGGAGAAATCATCCATGAAAACCTCAACAATCTTTTCACAAAAATCAGAGAATATAGCCATCATGCATCTTTGAAAGGTAGTAGGTGCATTACATAAACCAAAAGGCATACGTCTATAAGAAAAGGTGCCAAAAGGACAAGTAAAAGTGGTCTTTTCTTTATCCCATTTTGACACAGGTATTTGAGAGAAACCAGAATAACCATCTAGAATGCAAAAATGAGTATGCTTGGATAACCTTTCTAACATTTGATCAATAAATGGCAAGGGGTAATGATCTTTATTAGTAGCTTTATTTAACTTACGGAAATCAATTACCATCCTATAACCTGTAACTATTCTTTGTGGGATCAATTCATCTTTATCATTAGGAATGACAGTCATACCTCCCTTCTTAGGTATCTCCATTAGCTAGCTGAATTGTAACATCAATCCCTTATAACTCAATAGGTGCAATATCATGCATAATTTCTCGATATAAATCAAGAGGGATAATACTCGCACTAGCACCTACGTCACATAAGCCATGATAGCAATGATCTCCTATCTTAACAGATATAACAGGCAAGCCTACAACAGGTCTATGTTTATTCCTAGCATTGGGTTTGGCTGTTCTAGCAGACTCTTCTTGGAGGTAAATAACATGTCCATCTAAATCTTCTACCAAGAGATCTTTAACCATAGCAACACTAGCTTCAACTTTAATTTGCTCAGAGGGTGTAGGTGTTCTAGTATTACTCTTACAAACTAAAATTGAAGCTTGAGCATGATCCTTTATCCTAACAGGGAAAGGTGGTTTCTCAATATAAGCAATAGAAATAACAGGATCAACATTATAAGTAATAGTCTTTTCTTCAACTTTAACAGGTTCAACTACTTTTACTTCAATAGGGGGATGGTATTTAAACCACTTCTCCTTGGGGAGATCAACATGAAGATTCACAGAAAGAAGCTACTATCTTAGAGTCAAGTCCATATTTAGTGCTAAACACACGGAAAACATCAGTATCCATAAAAGCTTTAACACAATAAAACTTAGGGGTCATACCTGACTCCTTACCTTCGTCGAGATCCCAATCTTCAGAGTTGTGTTTAATTCTTTCCAATAGATCCCATTTGAATTCAATAGTCTTCATCATATAAGAGCCAGAATAAGAAGTATCGAGCATGGAGTGATTATTGAGAGAAAGTCGAGCATAAAAAATTTGAATGATCATTTCTCTTGAGAGCTCATGATTGGGGCATGAATATAACATTGACTTAAGCCTCCCCCAAGCTTGAGCGATGCTTTCTCCTTTGCGAGGCCAAAAATTATAGATATAATTACGATCACGATGAACCTGGTGCATAGGGTAGAACTTCTGATGAAATTCCAACTTCAGACGATTATAGTTCCACGATCCAATATCATCACATAGCCTAAACCATGTCAATGCATGTCGGGCCCAAGATGCGATTCTATCCCGATCACGTGACACTTACGTGATTGGGGCACAACCGCATTTTGGGCGCTTAGCAAGATGGATATCATTACAACGTACCATTACATACATACATGGGGGATAAAACAAACCATACAAATCTCATGAATACAACAACATCAATACAAGTATCCGACTACGGATACAAACATGAAAATCACAAAGACATCCATCTGCTATCCCAAGCTGCCGACCAGGAACCTAACCCAAGACTGAAGAAGAAGAAGAAGGAAGAACTCCAAACAAAACGAACATCGCTCTAACGTCAAGACATCGGAAACCTGCACCTGCAACTGTTGTTGTAGTATCTGTGAGCCACGAGGACTCAGCAATCCCATAACCATGGGTAACAAGACTATCAAAGCTTAATAGGTAGAAAGAGGTAAAGTGGTGAGGTTGCAGCAGCGGCTAAGCAATATATGGTGGCTAACTTACGAGTACAAGAATAAGATGAGCATCTACGCAAACGGTCGCAAACCTAGTAGTGATCGCTAAAGATCCTGAACTACATACGAGTCAAACATAACCCCACCGTGTTCTCTTCTCAAAGTGAAAAGAGACAGTCACGGTTACTCACACGGTTGTGTATTTTACTTCGGATCCTCTGTCAAGTTTTCTACAACCGGACATTAACAAATTCCAATCTGCCACATAACCGCGGGCACGGCTTTTGAAAGATCATAACCCTGCAGGGGTGTCCCAACTTAGCCCATCACAAGCTCTCACGATTAGCTGAAGTGATAAATATAATATCATCACCCCTTATCTTAGGGAAATCCGATCAGGCTCGGCATCCCGGTGCACAAGACATTTCGACAATGGTAAAACAAGTCTAGCAAGACCTCCCGGCGTGCCGACACCCTGATAGTAGCCGCGCGTATCTCGTCTCAGGCCACGTCCGGATGAGCAGTACGTACAGTAACCGAAGACCCCAGATAACTGGGTGGCATCGCAAGTGGCTCTAGTTTGGGACCAACACCATCAACACTGGCCCCCCTGTTATGTAGAATTAAGAACCCGGGGACGCGACCCCCTATGAAAATTTAATTAATTAATTAAGTTGTTATTATGAGGCAAATTAAAACCAATGTTGGGCCTTGCTGGAGGAGTTTTATTCAAAGTCGAACTGTCAAGGGGTCCCCATATACCCATCGTGTAAGGAACGCAAAATCAAGGAACATAATGCCGGTTTATCGGCGCCTAAGGTGGCATGAGTGGAACAAAACACCGAGCAAAAGGCCAAGCCTTCCACCCATGCCCAATATATAGGTGTGTTAATAATAATAATTAGATATTGTGATATTCCAACAACAAGTTCCCTCCTGGAACGATCTTCATCTTCACCTGCAACTAACAACGCTATAAGAGGGGCTGAGCAAGCAGGTAACATAGCCAAACAATGGTTTTGCTAGGAAGGTTTCAACGGATAGAGGTTTTATGGCAACAAGGAGAGGCTGACATAAATGATGGGTAGCGCGACATGTAGCGATAGCATCGAGACAACTAAGCAAAGGCAATGATAGTAAAGGTATCCAAGGGTATGGTCATCTTGCCTGAGATCCCCGCAAGGAAGAAGAACGGATTCGTGAAGAAGACGGAGAAGAAGCCTTGAAGAAGAACCACGGGTAGACGATCGAATCCTCATGAACGCAACGGACAAGCACTAACGAGAAGAAGCAAGCAATGCGGTAAACAAACCACTCAAGAACATGACAATAGGCACTACCAAGTATGATGCAAAGCAAGTCTACTTATGATGCACAGAAAGTCTACACAGGAAGCAAAACATGGCAAGGTAGGAAGCACAGCAAAACAACACAAGTTTATATATGATGCAATACATGGCAATGTATGATGCATGAGAAAACTGAACAGGAAGCATAACATGGCAAGGTATGATGCATGACAAAACTGAACAGGAAGCATAACATGGCAAGGTAGGAAGCACAGAAAACAACACAAGTTTATATGATGCAATACATGGCAAGGTATGATGCATGAAAAATCTATATAGGAAACACAACAAGTCTATACAGGAAGCATAACAAGTCTATACAGGAAGCATAACAAGTCTATACAGGAAGCATAACATGGCAAGGTAGGAAGCACAGCATGGCAACGGTGCAAGGTGCACCCAAACATCAAGCAAACTCACTCCAAACATGAAAACAATATGATATTATAATTCTACATGCAAAATCACTCAAGTTTCATATAAGGATCACCCCAAACGGAGCAACGGGCTAAAAGATACACATGAAACAAGATATAACAACAAGCTGAAATTAACAGCCACATAGCAACTTTGGAGCATGATAAATATAAGCTACAACACTCAAACATGGTGATAAGAAGCATGAACATGGGGTAGACATATCCTACAGCAAACAACTCCATTGGAGCATCTCCATATGAGGCATGGATCAATAGCAACAAGCTACAACATTTTGAACATGACAACAAAATTCTGACAGCAGTAATTTATAGCAATTTGGGAACAAGAGTTAAATATGCTACAGCCACCCAAATGAGCATGTGAGGGCATGAATGGATAGCCATCAACATATACAACAAGGAATCATCAAAAGTCACCCCAAAACTAACATGGATTTGCCTAGAACAACAAGCAAACATGGCATCTGGATATTATAGATTCCAGACTTAGTGAAATTTCACTAAGTGTTAAAACAGCAGTAATATCATGGCATGTTTGTGAGCAAGTTTAAGTAACCTCAAAGCATAACATGGCAAGTGGTTGGCACCACAGCAAAGAGCACATCAAGGAGATTCTAAAACAACTAGGCATGTGACAAGGGGACAAACACAACAATAGCAACGAGCTCCTCAACTAGGCATCTCGTAACAAGTTACAAAACCTAACAGCCAAATGCACTTTTGCAACATAGATAAACATGGCAATATGAACTCAAACAAGCATGTTATAGCAACCAACATGTAGAGCATCTCATGATGAACATTTTGACATATCATTTGCATCATTTGGATAAACATGCACCAAGTTATCATATCTCAAACATAGCAACAAAACAACAAGTAGCAGTAGTTTATAACAAGTAGCACTCTTGCAACAGATATTTAAGCATCTAGATGAAGTCAAACAAGCATGGCACAATGGAACAAAGTGTAGAGCATATCACCACGATCATTTTGACATATCATTCACTCAAAACGGATAAGCACACAAAAAGATATCACTATGCAAAGATGCAACATTATGCTAACAGAAATAAAGACTTAGCAGATTTTGACACGAAGGAAAAAACAACAGAGCGTCATATAACTACAGCACGCACGGGCGGGAGAACTGAGGGGCTCACCCATGGGCTCGGCCCGGGTAGAAGAGGAAGAAGCAGCCGGGCAGGCCCGCCGGCTGAGGAGGAGTTGGGCCGGCTGGGCTGACGCGCCTCGGGCCCAGGAGCGGAAGAGGCCCAGGCGGAGGCAGCGCTGGGGCCACGGGGCTGGCTGGGTCGTAGGCTGGCCCGCGGTTGAAGGAGGCCTAGGGAGGCGAGCGGCCTGGCGACCGGGCGGACGAAGCGGCGCCCGACCCCGTCGTGCTCCCGCACGGGAGGAGGCAGGCGGGGAGCTCGGCGGCGCCGGCGACGTGCAAGGGGCGGCGAGGCTAGAGAGCTGCCGGATCCGGCTAGGAGGGACCCGGGGCGATGGGATCCGGCCGGCCGGCGCCAGATCTGGCTGGCGGCGGGGTCTAGGGCAAGGAGGCGGTGGGCCGGAGCTGTTCCGGTGGCGGCGAGGCGAGGCCGGCGGCGGCGGCGCGGAATGGCGGGGAGGCCTCGTTGGCTGGCGGCGGCTCGGGCGCGGAGGAGCGAGAGGGAGCAGCGGGGGGCGCGGAAGCACGGCGCAGCTGCGGTGGAAGCACGGCGTGGCTGCGGTGGAAGCACGGCGCGGCGGCGGAGGTGGAAGCACGGCGCGGCGAGGGTGGAAGCACGACGCGGCGACGGTGGAAGCACGCGACGGCAACGGTGGAAGCACTGCGCGGAATTTGAGGAGGGAGGTAGGGGAAGGCCAAAAATGGACTAGGGGGAGTCCATTTATAGCAGGAGGGCTAGGGTTTGGAGTTTGGAGAGGTTTTAGAGCCCTCCGATCGCGATCCGACGGATCCGATCGCGAGGTGAGGTAGGATGGGCCTAGTGGGCTGTGTAGAGTAGTTGGGCTGAGGTGAGAGGAGATGGAGAGAGGCCCGCGGGGGTTTTCGGAGACCGAAAACATCCGATGAAATAACCGGCGACTAGTGCCGCTATATATATCCGTTGGGCTATCAAACGAGCTCCGAATGCAATGAAATTTGGCAGGCGACCTGTCTACACTATAATAAGACCACATGACAAGTTTCATCCCATTCCGAGAATGTTTTTCGGCCACTCATAAAATAAATATTCGGAGGCACCGCGGGCGCGTGCAAGTGTGTCTGGGCTCAGAACGGACAACGGAGAGGACGAAGGGACTCGGGAAGATGCAAGTTTTGAAAACATGCTGATGCAACACACATGATGACATGGCAAGATGCAACACGCAAGCAGATGACATGGCACTGACAACGAATAACTGGCTGACATCTGGCGCACCGGTCTCGGGGTGTCACAATGCATCTCCCTTCAAACATAAAGGGAAGACCTTCTTCTTGATAACATCCTCTGGCATACATGCAAGCTTAAATAATCCACAAACTTCATCCACATATATTAGATGTAAATCGGGATGCAGTGTTCCGCCTCCTATAAAAGGATTTTCAAGCAGTTTCTCTATCATACCCGAAGGGATCTCAAAGCAAACATTTTTAGTAGGTGCACTAGGTGGAGGAGCAACTCGTTGCTCTTCTGTTCGGGGTGAAGATACCCCAAACAAGCCCCTCAAAGGATTTTGAGCCCTAGTAACAAGTGACAATAAATTTCAGCACACTATATAAATTTTTCCTTACCAAAGGCGCTTCACTCCCCGGCAACGGCGCCAGAAAATAGTCATGATGACCCACAAGTGTAGGGGATCTATCGTAGTCTTTTTGATAAGAAAGAGTATCGAACCCAACAAGGAGCAGAAGGAAATGATAGGCAGTTTTCAGTAAGGTATTTTCTACAAGCACTGAAATTATAGGTAACAGATAGTTTTGTGATAAGATAATTGGTAGCAAGTAACAAAAGGTAAAAGTGAATAAAGTGCAGCAAGGTGGCCCAATCCTTTTTGTAGAAAAGGACAAGCCTGGACAAACTCTAATATAAAGGAAAGCGCTCCCGAGGACACATGGGAATTATCGTCAAGCTAGTTTTCATCACGGTCATGTGATTCGCATTCGGTACTTTGATAATTTGGTATGTGGGTGGACCAGTGCTTGGGTGTTGTCTTTACTTGGACAAACCTCCCACTTATGATTAACCTCTAATGCAAGCATCCGCAACTACAAAAGAAGTATTAAGGTAAACCTAACCATAGCCTGAAACATATGGATCCAAATCAGCCCCTTACGAAGCAACGCATAAACTAGGGTTTAAGCTTCTTTCACTCTAGCAACCCATCATCTAGTTATTACTTCCCAATGCCTTCCTCTAGGCCCAAATAATGGTGAAGTTTCATGTAGTCGATGTTCACATGACACCACTAGAGGAGAGACAACATACATCTCATCAAAATATCGAACGAAGACCAAATTCACATGACTACTAATAGCAAGATTTCTCCCATGTCCCCAGGAACAAAAGTAACTACTCACAAGACATAATATTGTTCATGATCAGAGGGGTATTAATATGCATAATGGATCTGAACATATAATCTTCCACCAAATAAACCAAGTAGCATCAACTACAAGGAGTAATCAACACTACTAGCAACCCACAGGTACCAATCTGAGGTTTGGGTACAAAGATTGGATACAAGAGATGAACTAGGGTTTGAGAGGAGATGGTGCTGGTGAAGATGTTGATTAAGATAGC
>LR738715.1:517536554-517567714 GCA_902687465.1 Secale cereale | reverse complement strand
CCCCAAGATGGGAGATTTGTTGGTGATGACGGCGGTGACGATTTCCCCCTCCCGGAGGGAAGTATCCCCGGCAGAACAGCTATGCCGAAGCCCTAGATTGGTTTCCGCCTCGGTTCCGCCTCGAGACAGCGGCGCCTTGTCCTGAAAGCCTCCTTCTGATTTTTTCTAGGTCAAACCACCTCATATAGGAGAAGATGGGAACCGGGGGGCCTTCGGAGGGCCCACGAGACAGGGGGCACTTCCTGAGAGGGGGGGCTCCACCCACCCTCGTGGACAGCCGATGGCCCCCCTCGTGAACTTCTTTCGCCAGATATTTTTTATATTTGCCGAAATGGGGTTTTGTTGAGTTTTGAGGCTTTTGGAGTTGTGCGGAATAGGTTTCCAGAGTTTGCTCCGTTTCCACCCCAGAATTTCAGCTGCAGGCATTCTTCCTCTTCTTGTAACCCTTGTAAAATAAGTGAGAAAACGCATAAGTGTTGTGATAAAACAAGTAATAACAGCCCATAATGCAATAAATATGAACATATAAGCATGATGCAAAATGGACGTATCAGCCCTCAAGGTTGTATTACTCGTAGTAGTGGCTGTGCCAGAGCTTGCGTTGGTACCCCACCGCCGATTCCTCGATGGACAGACTCTTCTCTAACTCATCCTCGGCAACGCGCAACTCCTCCTCCCGGCGCTCCTCGTTCTCTGTAGCCTCCTGCATCTCCAGCTCCCGCTAGGCGACCTCATGAGGAAGCAGGTGCTCCATGGCAACCGCCGCCTTTTCAGACGTGGGTTGCATGCTGGAGTCCGAGGTGGCCTGGAATATCTTGGTGTGTGCATCCTCGATCTTGGCGTGGATGGCCTCGACCCGGGCCAGGGCGACATCAGCGGCACGGACGGCAGCTCGAGCGCTTTCGCCGTTTGCAGCCGCCGGCGCAGCAATAGCTGCAGCCGTCTCGGCTGCTGCAGCTGCCCTGTCGGCTGCCACAGACGCCCTCTCAGCGAAAGCGGCCGCGCTCAATGCGGATGCAGCGGCACTCTCGGCATAGGCGGCCGCGCTCTCGGCGCAGGCGGTGGCGCTCGGGAGGACGCGGCCATCGTACATGCCTTCACGAAGCGTTTCCACAACGTCATCTTTGCAAGAAGGGGGTGCGGGAATGCGGATCTGGATTCGTGGATTCGGGGGTTGCCGGCACTAGAGCAGACGAGTCAGCGAAGCTTAAGGAGGGAGACTTAAAAAGACCCAAATATTTTCATCGCAAACGGTTCCTAGAAAACAACTGAGTGTGATGTCGTAGATATTTTTTATTAGCTGCGAAAGATGAATTTGGAATAAAGTGCCAACGGATGGTGTTTTAAATGGACGAGAAATTTTGTGGTACTAATACCGCTGGCATGTAAAATTTTGGAAAATTTCAGGGGTCATTTGACCTTCTAAGACATTCAAGTTATTTTCTAGACATTTAATGACCATAATTGAAATTTGAACTACATGTACATGCAACAGCTAAACATAACGGTTTGAAAACTCATATTTCATGTACTTGTGCGCGATTTAATTCCATTTGCAGTAAATTGGAAGGAATTTTCAAACATATTGGTCTAACGACTATGGCACAATTAAGCATGGAGTGACATGGCATTTTAATTCCAAAAAATAAAAAAAAATCAGAAACACATGAAGCCTTGGTTGATGTAATGTCATGCCACCAATATGATGTGGTAAAAAAATTGGCATATTTGACCAAAGTTTGGACACACACCCCTTAGAAACCGGAGCAACTCACTAGAAGGCTCGTGGTTCCGAGAGGGAACAATGCATGTTTGATGACGAACGGGAGATAGCTTCCTCTTACGGCCTTCAATTTTTTTTCTACCTCTAACGTGCACTACTACAACTATAATGTGAATTTATAGAAAATTCTAGGGGTCATTTGACCTTTTAAAGACATTTAAGTGATTTTCTAGCCATTTAATGACCATAATTCAAATTTGAACTACATCTACATGCAACACCTAACCAAAACGATTTGAAAAATCATATATGTGTACTTGTGTGCGAGTTAATTCCATGTGCAGTTAGAAGGAATTTTCAAACATATTGATCTCACGACATGGACACATGCATACGTATGCATGGAGTGACATGGCATTTTAATTCAAAAAATTAGGAAAACGATCAGAAACACACGAAACCTTGGTTGATGTAATGTCATGCCACCAAGATGATGTGGTAAAGAAAATGGCATGTTTGACGAACGTTTGGACACACACCCCTCACAACTGGAGCAACTCGCTAGAAGGTTCGTGGTTCCGAGAGGGAACAATGCATGTTTTATGACGAACGGCAGATAGCTTCCTCTTACGGCCTTCAATTTTTTCCTACGTTTAACGTGCACTAATACAACTGTCATGTGAAAATTTGGTAAATTTCAGGGGTCATCTGACCTATTAAAGACATTTAAGTGATTTTTTTACCATTTAATGAGCGTAATTCAAATTTGAAGTACATCTACATGCAACGCCTAACCATAACGGTTTGAACATAATATTTTTGTGTACTTGTGTGCTAGTTAATTCCATGTGCAGTAAATTAGAAGGAATTTTCAAACATATTGGCGTCAAGGCATGGGCACATGCATGGAGTGCATGCCATGGCATTTTAATTCCAAAAAAAAATAAAAAATGATCGGAAACACATGAAACCTTGGTTGATATAATGGCATGCCATCTAGATGATGTGTTAAAGAAATTGGCATGCTTGACGAATGTTTGTAGAAGGTTCATGGTTCCGAGAGGGAATAGTGCATGTTTGATGACGAACGGGAGATAGCTTCCTCTTACGGCCTTCAAATTTTTTCCTACGATTAACATGCAACTGTCATGTGAAAATTTGGTAAATTTCAGGGGTAATTCGACCTTCTAAAGACATTTAAGTGATTTTCTAACCATTTAATGACCGTAATTCATATTTGAACTACATCTACATGCAACGCCTAACCAAAACGGTTTGAAAAATCATATTTTTGTGTACTTGTGTGCGAGTTAATTCTATGTGCAGTAAATTCGAAGGAATTTTCAAACATATTGGTGTCAAGGCATGGGCACATGAATGGAGTGCATGCCATGGCATTTAAATTCCAAAAAATTTAAAAATGATCAGAAAAACATGAAACCTTGCTTGATTTAATGTCATGCCACCAAGATGATGTGGTAAAAAAATTGGCCTGTTTGACGAAAGTTTGGACACACACCCCTCACAAACCGGAGCAACTCACTACAAGGTTCGTGGTTCCGAGAGGGGACAATGCATGTTTGTTGACGTACGGGAGATAGCTTCCTCTTACGGACTTCAATTTTTTTCCTACGTTTAACGTGCACTAATACAACTGTTGTGTGAAAATTTGGAAATTTTCAGGGGTCATTTGACCTTTTCAAGACATTTAAGTGATTTTCTAACCATTTAATGACCGTAGTTCAAGTTTGAACTACATCTACATGCATCGCCTAACCAAAACAATTTGAAAAATCATATTTTTGTGTACTTGTGTGCGAGTTAAAAAATCATCAGACGATGTAAATATCTTGTGTTCAAAAAAGAAAATGTAAAGATCTGGCAAGACAACCGCCCCCACACGATTGGCACTCTATCTTGCGGCTCGAGGTTTGGTAGGTGATTGGCGAGGATCATTAATCAGACACGGTTCTGTATTGGAAACTGTCAGCTATTATGTTCACACACGGATTTGCTGCGGGAATTGTGTGTAATTCAAACTATAGTACTCGTAAATTCCGGCGACCGGCGTGTGTACTGTCCCCGTCGATCTAGATTTCGGCTGCCAATAAATACTACCTTGCTCGCGTCGTCCTGCCTGCATTCTCATCTACATCCTCCCCTCGTTCGCCTTCTCTCTCTCTCTCTCTCTCTCTCTCTCTCTCTCTCTCTCTCTCTCTCAAATCTTTGGCATGGCGCCGCCGGTCTGCCCACGCGCCGATGAGGAGTCACCGCCCCCAAGGACGCTCACTCGATTAGCAACAATGAGGACCCCTACGCGCCTCCTGACGAGGTTGTGCCGGGCCCGCAAACTTTGGATTGGTTTTGGGGGGAGTACAATCTTTGTCTGGGGAAGTCGCTGCCGCCCGCTGAGAAAGTCAGGCAAGTGGCGTTCAAGAAGGAGATGGCGTAGGAGGAAGCCAGGTACCAGGCGGCCTGTGAAGCCCGTGATGCCGCCTGGAAAAAGGAGGTGGTGGAGCTTTGGGGGCGGGAGCCTCGTCGTGCCAACGAGATTTACGAAGACGGGTACTTCGCGAGGAAGGTCATAGGCGTTGGGCGCCTCGTCGCTGTGTGGTGGTGGGCCGATAAGCTCCAGCGTGCCACCGATGAGGAGCTCCGGTGGGCGCCCAACGAAATTGCAAGATCGGTCGCGCGCGTCTGTAAGCAAGACTCGGATCGGTACGTCAAGCGCTGCGAGGCGGAGGAGTCGGAGTACTGCCTCCGCACTGGGAAGATGCCGCGCACCAGGGAGATGCTGGCGAGGGTCTGCCGGAATACTGGCCCCAGGAGGGATTATTAGTTTTAGTATTGTTCGTTTTCAATTTTATGCATTGTACCTAGTAGTTAAGTATCATCACGTATATGTGACAGTATTATATATATATATATATATATATATATATATATATATATATATATATATATATATATATATATATATATATATATATATATATATATTAATTTATGAATTCCATTTTCTATCTGTTTTTGTGTACTAATTTGAATCTAGCTGTTATCATTCACATATACAGAATGGAAAGCGTATATACACACATTGAAACAGAACATATAAGAATGGAAAACAGAGTACACACATTGAAACAGAGCAATAATATGATTGCTGAGAATACATAGCTATCCACGTCGAAACGACTTTCCAAAATAAAACGCGTCCATGAGACCATGACCAGCAGCCCTTGCCTAGGATAGCTCTTAGATCTGCCTGAACTCGTGCAGGCGTTCGTCCAAGTGGTTGACACGCACGTGGTACATCTGGAGCGCGATCTCGAGCTCCAATTTTTCTATTTCGTCAGAGATCACCAGTCCGAGGATGCGACGGCCATCTTTCTCTACTACGCCCAGGTGGACACCTGGGCCAAGGAGGCGGTCGAGCCTACGGACTAGCGCGTTGGCATCCAGTGGTCCGCGGACAAGGCGAACGGCGGCACCCACGCAAATGGTGCACGGGCGTCCAGTGCAAGTACGGCGTGGTCGGCCTCTAGTGCACGTATGGCGCTAAGGGCCTCTGCCCACTCCTGGAGAGGAATGGGGCTACTGACGGTATGTGTACCCAGCTGCGACGCCGTGTCAACAGCAGGCAAGCACCGATGGATCTGATGTTGCTGTGCGACGCACCATGCCTCCCGCTCTGCGGCGCTCCAACGGTCTCGCCGTGCGGCGAGCCGCAGCCTATCGGTGCGGACGCGCCTAGCTTGCTCTGCGGTGCGCCATCGATCATGTTGTGTGGCGAGCTGCAGCCTGTCAACGCTGACATGCCTATCTCGATCCGCGGCGCTCAAGCGCCATGCGCCAAAGGTCTGCTCAACCCCGGTGATGACGCGCATCACGGTGTTGTCCATCGCATTGTCGGCAAGCGCCTCGGCCTCGACGGGCCATGGCGCCGGCTCTATTTCCTCGTCGAAAAGGCTGATGGCAGAGGCGGCGCTTTGGTGGGTTGGCATGCTTAGAAAAGGTGGATGTGCTACATGCTGCTTGTCGCCTTCGTGTGTCGCGCGCCCCCTATGCAAATATAGTAGGGTGGCGGGAAATGGTAGCGTGTTCATAAAACACCTTCAATTAATGGAAACTGAGCATCAAGCTAGCACAAGTCGTAGATGATGATCAGATGAACACGGACCACACTAGCAAACCCGCCGGTGATGAATTCATCAATCCCAAATGGTAGGATACTAGCAAGTGTTCGCCCACAACACACAGAGCCTATCCCATCACAAATAGATTGGATGGATCAACTGTATGCCATGATACGTCTCCAACATATCTATAATTTTTTATTGTTCCATGCTATTATATATTCTGTTTTGGATGTTTAACATGCTTTATTATACACTTTTCTGTCATTTTTGGGACTAACCTACTAACCCAAGGCCTAGTGCAAATTGTTGTTTTTTTTTGCCTATTTCAGAGTTTCGCAGAAAAGGAATATCAAACGGAGTCCAACGGAACGAAACCTTGGGGAGAGTTATTTTTGGAACAATATCAACACGAGAGACTTGGAGTACACGTCAGGAAGCGAAGGAGGTGGCCACGAGCGCCTACCCCCTGGGCGCGCCCCCACCCTCGTGGGCCACCTGTTGACCCCTCGACATGCCTCTTCAGCCTATATATACTCTCATACCCTAAAACATCGAGGAAACAGACAAAACCCTAATTACACTGCCGCAACCTTCTGTTCCCGTGAGATCCCTTCTTGGGGCATGTTCCGAAGCTCCGCCGGAGGGGGCATTGATCAAGGAGGGCTTCTACATCAACATTATAGCCTCTCCGATGAGTTGTGAGTAGTTTACCACAGACCTTCGAGTCCATAGTTATTAGCTAGATGACTTATTCTCTCTCTTTGGATCTCAATACAAAGTTCTCCTCGATCTTCGAGGAGATCTATTCGATATAATATTTTTGCATTGTGTTTGTCGAGATCCGATGAATTGTGGGTTTATGATCAAGATTATCTTTGAACAATATTGGATTCTTTTCTGAAATCTTTTATGCATGATTTAAATATCCTTGGAAGTCTCTTCGAATTATTGGTTTGCTTTGACCTACTAGATCTATAGTTCTTGCAATGGGAGTAGTGCTTGGCTTTGGGTTCAATCTTGCGGTGTCCTTTCCCAGTGACATCAGGGGAAGCAAGGCACGTATTGTATTGTTCCATCGAGGATAAAAAGATGGGGTTTATATCATATTGCTTGAGTTTATCCCTCTACATCATGTTCTCTTGCCTAAGGCGTTACTCTGTTCTTATGAACTTAATACTCTAGATGCATGCTGGATAGCGGTCGATGTGTGGAGTAATAGTAGTAGATCCATAATTTTTTCGGTCTACTTCTCACCGACGTGATGCCTATATACAATGATCATGCCTGGATATTCACATAACTATGCGCTTTTCTATCAATTGCTCGACAGTAATTTGTTCACCCACCGTAGAATTCTGCTATCATGAGAGAAGCCACTAGTGAAACCTATGGCCCCCGGGTCTATCTTTATCATATTATTTTCCCGTCAACTTGCCAATTTCTGTTACCGTTGCTTACTTTGCTTTATTTACCTTTTCTCTATACCAAAAATACCAAAAATATTATCTTATCGTATCTATCAGATCTCACTCTCGTAAGTGACCGAGAAGGGATTGACAACCCCTTTTATCGCGTTGGCAGCAAGGCTCTTATTTGTTTGTGCACGTGCGAGGGACTCGCGTGTGGTCTCCTATTGGATTGATACCTTGTTTTTCAAAAACTGAGGGAAATACTTACGCTACTGTGCTGCATCACCCTTTCCTCTTCGAGGAAATACAACGCAAGCTCGAGAAGTAGCAAGAAGAATTTATGGCGCCGTTGCCGGTGAGATTTATGCAAAAGTCATATACCAAGTACCTATCACAAACCCTTATCCCTCGCATTAAATTATTTGCCTCTCGTTTTCCTCTCCCCCACTTCACCCTTGCCGTTTTATTTGCCCTTTTTCTTTCGTGTGTTTTACCGTTTGCTTGCCTCACGTGTGTTTGTCTTTATTGCGGTTTATTGCTATCATGTCTGAGATGGGGGAGGATGTCGTTGAAAAGGGTAGTAATGCTGAGGGCAACTTTGCCTTTGTTGATCCTCCGGATGAAACTACCACTTTACATACTAAGAAGTTTCGGGTTGGTAGTGGTAATATTATTGGAAAAGGAGTTCTTCAAGACGTCTTTACTTGTGCCAGTGCTTTACCCACTATGGGTGGATCTATTCTTCATAGAACGAGTAGTCTTGCGGATGCCATATCTATGCTTGCTATTGAAATTGGAAGGCAATTTATCCATATGTATCCTTGCATTCAAAGAATCTTTCTAGAATTTTCCAATATTGAGCATTCTTCTATTAAGCGTGCAACTACTATCTTTTTGGCTCATGAGTTCAGATTCATAATGAAAGAGGCCAAAGAAATCTTCATGCATTATAGGATGGACGCCGGTCGTCCTCCCATAGAAGTTATCTTATTTAATCAAGAGGACATAATGCGTTTGCAATCTTTAGATCATGTTGTTTTTAATGAAAACCTTAGGAAAAAGGTTCCTACCGATATCTTGGTTGATAGAATATTTGAATTGAATGATGATTTTGCTATTCAAAACAATGGGTTAGGTTTTTCCCTTGAGGGAAGGCTCGTGACCTTTTGCCAAAAGAATGCTTATAATGATGAATTGGTTGTGCAATATGAAGGGCCAAAGGAGGAACCTATTCCTCCTGAGCTTGATATGGGGGACTTTTGTCTTATTAAATTTAGCCCTTTTGATTACTTTTGCTTGCCACAAAGAAAACTTGCTGCTGAACATAGGGAATATGAGATGAGCTTTCGTGATCTACCTTATCATTACGGCAATACCTAGATCTATTCTTGTATCGTGCCTAGCTAGGGGCGTTAAACGATAGCGCTTGTTGGGAGGCAAACCAATTTCATTTTCTTTGCTTTTGCTTCTGTTTAGGAATAAATATTGCATCTAGCTTCTGTTTAGATGTGGCTTTGTGTTTTAATTAGTGTTTGTGCCAAGTAGAACCTTTGGGAAGACTTGTGTGAAGTTTATGCGATCTTGCTGTAAAAAACAGTAACTTTAGCGCTCACAAGATTAGCTACCATTTTTTTACTAGAGAGTGCTTTTTAGTTGATTCATTTTTCAAATGATTAATAGACAAATTCCTCACGTCCACCAATTTATTTCAAATTGTTTTGAGTTAAAGAAGTATTCGAAAGTTACAGATTTCTACAGACTGTTATGTTTTTGACAGATTCAGTTTTTCGTGTGTTGTTTGCTTATTTTGATGAATCCATGAGTAGTATCGGGGGGTATGAATCATAGAGAAGTTGGAATACATTAGGTTTAACACCAATATAAACAAAGAATGAGTTCATTACAATACCTTTGAGTGGTGGTTTGTTTTCTTATACTAACGGAGCTCACGAGATTTCTGGCTAAGTTTTGTGTTGTCAAGTTTTCAAGTTTTGGGTACAGATTTGATGGACTATGGAACAAAGAGTGGAAAGAGCCTAATATTGGGGATGCCCAAGGCACCCCAAGGTAAAATTTAAGGTCAACCAAAAGCCTAAGCTTGGGGATGCCCCGGGAAGGCATCCCCTCTTTCGTCTTCATCTATCGGTAACTTTACTTGAGACTATATCTTTATTCACCACATGATATGTGTTTTTCTTGGAGCATCATGTATGATTTGAGTCTTTGCTTTTTAGTTTACTACAATCATCTTTGCTGGACACACCTTTTGAGAGAGATACAAATGAATTGGAATTTATTAGAATACTCTATGTGCTTCACTTATATCTTTTGAGCTATATAGTTTTTCTCTAGTGCTTCACTTATATCTTTTAGAGCACGGTGGTGGTTTTATTTTGTAGAAATTATTGATCTCTCATGCTTCACTTATATCTTTTTGAGAGTCTTTTAGAACAGCATGGTAATGTGCTTTGGTTATAAAATTAGTCCTAATATGATAGGCATCCAAGATGGGTATAGTAAAAACTTTCATAAAAGTGCATTGAATATTATGAGAAGTTTGATACTTGATGATTGTTTCGAGATATGAGGATAGTGATATTAGAGTCATGATAGTGGAGTAATTGTGAATTTGAGAAACACTTGTGTTAAAGTTTGTGATTCCCGTAGCATGCACGTATGGTGAACCCTTTTGTGATGAAGTTGGAGCATGATTTATTTATTGAGTGTCATCCTTTGTGTGGAGGTCAGGATCGCGCGATGGTTAACTCCTACCAACCCTTCCCCTAGGAGCATGCGTTGAATACTTTGTTTTGATAACTCACAGATATTTGCAATAAGTATATGATTTCTTTATGACTAATGTTGAGTCCATGGATTATACGCACTCTCACCCTTCCACCATTGCTAGCCTCTCTTGTACCGCACAACTCTCGCCGGTACCATACACCCACCATATACCTTCCTCAAAACTGCCACCATACCTACCTATCATGGCATTTCCATAGCCATTCCGAGATATATTGCCATGCAACTTTCCACCGTTCCGTTCATATGACACACTTCATCATTATCATTCACATAGAGTCATATTTTGTTCTAGCTTCGAGTTGTAAGTAAATAAAAGTGTGATGATCTTTATTATTAGAGCATTGTCCCAGTGAGAAAAGGATGATGGAGACTATGATTCCCCCACAAATCGGGACGAGACTCCGGACGTAAGAAAATAAAAAAAGGCCATAAAAAGGAAAAAAAAAGAGAAAAGGCCCAAAAGAAAAATGGGCAAAAAAGAGAAAAATAAAAAAATGAGAGAAAAAGAGAGAAGGGACAATGCTACTATCCTTTTTCCACACTTATGCTTCAAAATAGCACCATGATCTTCATGATAGAGAGTCTCTTGTTTTGTCACTTTCATATACTAGTGGGAATTTTCATTATAGAACTTGGCTTGTATATTCCAATGATGGGCTTCCTCAAATGCCCTAGGTCTTTGTGAGCAAGCAAGTTGGATGCACACCCACTTAGTTTCTTTTGTTGAGCTTTCATACACTTATAGCTCTAGTGCATCTGTTGCATGGAAATCCGTACTCACTCACATTGATATCTATTGACGGGCATCTCCATAGCCCATTGATACGCGTAGTTGATGTGAGACTATCTTCCTCTTTTGTCTTCTCCACAACCACCACTCTATTCCACATAGCGCTATATCCATGGCTCACGCTCATGTATTGCGTGAAAGTTGAAAAGTTTGAAAAAATTGAAGTATGAAAAAATTGCTTGGCTGAAACCGGGGTTGTGCATGATTTAAATATTTTGTGTGATGAAGATAGAGCATAGCCAGACTATATGACTTTGTAGAGATAACTTTCTTTAGCCATGTTATTTTGAGAAGACACGATTGCTTGGTTAGTATGCTTGAAGTATTATCATTCTTATGTCAATATAGACTTTTGTCTTGAATCTTTCCGATCTGAACATTCATGCCACAATAAAGAAAACTACATTGAGAATTATGTTGGTTAGCATTCCACATCAAAAGTTCTGTTTTTATTATTTACCTACTCGAGGACGAGCAGGCATTAAGCTTGGGGGTGCTTGGTAAGTCTCCAATGTATCTATAATTTTTGATTGTTCCATGCGATTATATCTTCTGTTTTGGATGTTTAATGGGCTTTATTATACACTTCTATATTATTTTTTGGACTAACCTACTAACCCAAGGCCTAGTTGTCACGCCAAAGATGCGATTCTATCTCTATCACTAGATAAAAATTTGTGATTGAGGCACAACCGCATTTCGGGCGCTTAGCAAGATGGATATCATTACATCAAAGCATTACATACATACATGGGGGAAACAACAATTCATACAAGTCACATCAATACAACAACATCAATACAAGGCATCCGACTACGGATGCAAACATGAAAAGCACAACGACATCCATCCTGCTATCCCAGGCTGCCGACCCGGAACCTAACCCAAGACTGACGAAGAAGAAGAAAGAACTCTAACAGAAATAAGCATCACTCTCACGTCAAGTCATCGGAAAACCTGCACCTGCACCTGTTGTTGTAGTATCTGTGAGCCACAAGGACTCAGCAATCCCATAACCAGGGTATCAAGACTAGCAAAGCTTAATGGGAAGGAAGAGGTTAAGTGGTGAGGTTGCAGCAGCGGCTAAGCATAATATAGAGGCTAACTTACGAGTACAAGAATAAGATGACCATCTACCCAAACGATCACAAACTAGTAGTGATCGCTAAAGATCCTGAACTACCTACGAGTCAAACATAACCCCACCGTGTTCTCTTCTCAAAGTGAAAAGAGACGGTCACAGTTACTCACGCGGTTCGTGTATTTTATCTCGGATCCTCTGTCAAGTTTTCTACAACTGGACATTAACAAATTCCAATCTGCCACATAACCGTGGGCACGACTTTCGAAAGATCATAACCCTGCAGGGGTGTCCCAACTTAGCCCATCACAAGCTCTCACGATCAGCAGAAGTAAAAGTATTACCCCTTATCTTAGGGACAATGCGATCAGACTCGGAATCCTGGTGCACAAGACATTTCGACAATGGTAAAACAAGTCCAGCAAGACCTCCCGGCGTGCCGACACCTTGATAATAGCCGCGCGTATCTCGTCTCAGGCCACGTCCGGATGGGTCAAGCTATGGGAACCAATCCTCGAGTTTCCCCGTGGTGGCCCTGCAGGCTGCCCATTTGGGACCAACACCATCAACACTAGCCCCCCTGTATGTAGAAGAATCCTCAGGTAGCGCTAACTCCCTATGCAATTTAATTAATTATGTTTTTATTATGTTGCAAAATAAAACCAAAGTTGGGCCTTGCTGGAGGAGTTTTATTCATAGACGAACTGTCAAGGGGTCCCCATATACCCAACTGCGTTAGGAATGCAAAATCAAGGAACAAAATGCTGGTTTATCGGTTCTTAAGGCGGCGTGAGTGGAACAAAACACCGAGCAAAAGGCCAAGCCTTCCACTCATTGCCAAGTATATGGGTGTTTTAATTATAGTATTAGATATTATGATATTCCAACAACAAGTTCCAACATGGAGCAATCTTCATCTTCACCTGCAACTAACAACGCTATAAGAGGGGCTGAGCGAGCGGGTAACATAGCCAAACTATGGTTTGCTGGGAAGGTGTCAAAGGTTAGAGGTTTCATGGCAACAAGGAGAGGCTGACAACAAATAGATAGGTAACGTGACATATAGCGACAGCATCGAGACAACTAGCATGGCAATGATAGTAAAGGTATCCAAGGTGATGGTCATCTTGCCTGGAATCCCACAAGGAAGAAGAATGAGTCCATGAAGAAGAGAAGAAGAAGCACAAAGTCGAACCGAGTGTAGTCGAACGAATCCTCACGATCGCAACAGAATATGAACTAGCGAGAAGAAGCACACAATATGGTAAGCACACCACTCAAGAACATGACAAGATGCTCAACCAAGTATGATGCAAGACAAGTCTATATGATGCAAAACATGGCAAGGGATGATGCATACAAGAACAACACAACCAAACAAGTTTAAATGAGGCCGAAAACAACATATAACAATTCCGTTAAGTCCTCATATGCACATTTCGAGATTGGTCCATATCTGAACAAACATTAATTTCAAGTTGTTAAACAGCAAGTTAACATGCACCATGATGATATAATCAAAATTCTAGTCAAGTTACATATCAAGTTCATTTAATTCGGAGCTACGGCCTAGAAGATATGAGCAAAACAAGACGAGCATGGCAAAAATGCAAGATGCAACCAAATATCAAGCAAACACACTACAAACAGGTATACAACATGTTATTATGCATCTACATGCAAAAACACACAAGTTCCATATAGGACACGCTCAAAACGGAGCAACGGTTCATCACATACACATGAAACAAGATATAACAACAAGTTGTCCAAAACAGCAACATGGCACTTAGTTGACATCAAAACAACATGATACAATAATATTTCATGGCAAAAAAAGGCATGGCAAGCATATACATGTCAAGCACTACAAGCATGATCGCTGAGCTACTACCAAACACCACATGAACATGCTCAAAACACCATGGTAAGATTGCAAAAGATAACAGTTTCACAGACTTAGTGAAATTAAACTAGACATGGCAGCAACAATGACAAGTAGGCATGTTTGCAAGCTTGGGCAACTCAACTCAAAGAATATCATGGCATGTGAATATAACCAACAGCAAGAAGAAATGTTTATGAAGCTACTCATGGCAAGATCATGGACATAGGATGCATATAACACTAGGTATTGACATGGCAAAACTGAACTTGCTGATAACAGGCTGACAGAAACATTTTATAGGAACTTGAGAGCATGAAAACAACAAGCTACAGCAGGCCATATATGCAAACAAGGGAAAGGATGGATAGAGCATAACGTGTACATCAAGACATGATCAATAATCATTACAAAACATGCATGGATTTGAGTAGGGCATCAAGCAAACATGGCATCAGGATATAACAGTTTCAGACTTAGTAGTTTTCAACAAGTCTTAGAAAATAACAATAGCGAGTATACCACTTTACAAGCTTGTTGCAAACACCAAAAGGCATATCATGAAAAGTGGATTGCACCACAGCAAATATGACATGATTGTGCTTCTAAAACATATTGACATGTAGCTCAAACAAAAATCACACATAAAGTTATGAAAAAGACAAATCAGCATCTCATACCAAGTTTCAGCACTTAACAACCACATGCACTTTTGCAACAGAGATAAACATGGCAAAATGGCACCTAATATGAATGCTACAGCAACCAACATGTAGAGCACTTCACAATGAACATTTTGACATATCATACACTCCATTTGGACCAACATGCATAAAGATGTGACATCTCAAACATGCTAACATATTGTTGAGACACAACAAGGACTTGACACTAACATCACATAGCAGTTTTGCAACGAAGATTAAGATAGTAAGATGAACAGTAACAAGCATGGAAGTGCAACTAACATGTTGAAAGTGCAACTAATCCCCGGGTGGTTTTGGTAATTAATAACAACATATATATCATTGAACTAATATTCACTTGAGAATCATTTCAGAGAAGTTCGATGATATGGGTATGGAAATGTCTGAAGAAGTGGACCCCTCAAAATGCTAAGACAAGCATTGGCAAAAGCTCAAGACTCCATTTTTGGTTTAGTGATCAAAGATCACATTGAGTCCATAGGAAAAGCGAATACTATTAAAAGGGGATGAGGTTGTGTTAATGTTCTTGTTGCTCAAGTGCTTGGTGATCTAGCTCCCTCAACTATCAGCACTCTTCACTTTACAACACACTCATAAGTAATCTCTGACAAACCGATTCTGCAAACTCAGTCCCACCAAGATGAACCACTTCAGTTATTTCCCCAAACCTTAATTTCTCGGTCCATCCGATTCTGTGTTTCGGTCTCACCGAAAATGTTCTGCCAACCTTCTGTAACCAAATGACAGCATTTCGGAATATCCGAGTTGTTGTTTTCGGTCACACCGAGATGGCAAACCCTAACCTTTGACTCACTTCGGACACACCGAGATGGTATTTTCGGTCCCACCGAGAACCCCAACGTTCACTATATTTGAACTTTCGGTCTGACCGAGTTTTCACTTCGGTCTCACCGAGATTGGTCAAATGTGTGTGTAACGGTTGGATTTTGTGTGGAGGCTATATATACCCCTCCACCCCCTCCTCATTCGTGAGGAGAGCCATCAGAAAGTACCACCACTTCTACCATACACTTTCTGAGAAGTGAACCACCTACCCTTGTGTTGAGATCAAGCCATTCCATTCCTACCATATGAAACTTGATCTCTAGCCTTCCCAAGTTGCTTTCCACTCAAATCTTTCTTCCACCACAGCCATATCAGTGAGGAGAGTTGAGTGTTGGGGAGATTATCATCTGAATCACAAGAGCAAGGAGTTCATCATCATCAACACCGTCTATTACCTTTTGGGGGGTGGTGCCTCCTAGATTGGTTAGGTGTCGCTTGGGAGCCTCCGTCTTTGATATGTGGAGTTGAACCAAGAAGTTTGTAAGGGCAAGGAGATCGCCTACTTCGTGAAGATCTACCCCGAGTAAGGCTAGTCCTCCGTGGGCGTAGGCCGTGATGGAATAGACAAGGTTGCTTCTTCGTGGACCCTTCGTGGGTGGAGCCCTCCGTGGACTCGCGCAGCCGTTACCCTCCGTGGGTTGAAGTCTTCATCAACGTGGATGTACGATAGCACCACCTATCGGAACCATGACAAAAATCTCCGTGTCACCAAACTGCGTTTGATCTTCTCCACCTCCTTTTTACATGTGCAATTTACTTTCCGCTGCATATACTCTAGAATTGCATGTGTAGGGTGTTACTTGAATTGGTCTTAATTGTGAAACTGCCAAAAACATTGCATGATCTAAAGGCAGATTTTTTATATTGTCAAGTAGTCTAATCACCCCCCCCCCTCTAGACCTACTTTCGATCCTACAAGTGGTATCAGAGCTTTGGTCTCCATTGCCTTGGTTTCCATTGCATTGGACTCCATAAGCTTGGTTTCACAACCTAGGAGAGTATGGCGTCTAGTGAGGGTAATTATCGTAGAGGTCCTTACTTTGATGGTACAAATTTTGCTAGTTGGAAGCATAAAATGAAAATGCATATTCTTGGTCATAACCCAGCCGCATGGGGCATTATTTGTGTTGGCATGCAAGGTGATTTCTTTGAAGAAGGAAAAGTTCCGGATCGCGAAGCCACACCCGAAGAATTGAAGATGTTGCAAAACAATGCTCAAGCTTGTGACATTCTCTTCAATGCTTTGTGTCCCGAAGAGTTCAACAAAATCAGTCGTCTTGAGAATGCTAAGGAGATTTGGGATACTTTGGTTGAAATGCACGAAGGTACTGAATCTGTGAAGGAATCAAAGCTTGATATTCTTCAAGGTCAACTTGACAAGTTCAAGATGAAGGATGGTGAAGGAGTCGCTGAAATGTACTCTAGGCTTGCTCTCATTACAAATGAGATTGCTGGCTTAGGAAGCGAAGAAATGACCGACCGATTCATCATTAAGAAGATTCTCAGAGCTTTGGATGGAAAGTATGACACCGTGTGCACTTTGATCCAAATGATGCCAAACTACAAGACTCTCAAGCCAACTGAAGTCATTGGAAGAATTGTTGCTCATGAAATGACACTTAAGGATAAGGAAGAGCTTCACAACAAGTCGAGTGGTGCTTACAAAGCTACAAGTGATGCTCCTACTACCTCAAGTAACAAGCTAATTTCCAATGAAGAGATAAGCCTAATGGTCAAGAACTTCAACAAGTTCTACAAGAACAGAAGCAAAGAAAGAAGCTCAAAGTCTAGATCATATGATGAAAAGAGATCTTCTAGTCGTGATCGAAACTGCTACAATTGTGGAAGACCCGGACACTTCTCAAATGAGTGTACGGCTCCCCACAAGAGAAGAGAAGAATCTCCAAGAAGAAGAGCAAGAGATGAGTCACCTCGGAGAGAGAGAAGGAGTAGAGATGATCGTTATGAACGAAGACCTTCTCGGAGAAGCAAGGATTCGGAGAGGAAAGACAAGTCATCAAGGAGCTACACAAGAAGAAAACATCAAGCTCATGTTGGTGAATGGGTCTCCGGCTCCGACTCTGACAATCAATCCGATGGAAGCTATCACTCCGACTCCGACTATAGTCAAGATGAAGGTGTTGCTGGACTTGCACTCGTATCCTCCAACTCCAACTCCTACGACTTATTTGATTCACCAAATGAGGGAATTGGAAGATGCTTCATGGCTAAAGGTCCCAAGGTAACACACCCTGAATTCATTGACTTTGATAGTGATGAGGATGACTTGCTTGGTGAAGATGAGCTCTTGCATGATAAATCTAGTGAGCTTAGTAATGATGAAAATGCTAGTAGTCTTTATAGTCGAGAAGAGTCGAATGACAATGCTATGAAGGAGATTGAGCGTCTAACTAAAGAACTAAACACTCTTAAGTTAGCTCATGAAACAACTCAAGAAGATCATAGAGAGCTCCTAAGATCTCATGAGAAGCTACGCTTCGAGAAGCTCACCCTAGAGCAAGAACATGAGTTTCTAAAAGCGATCAATGACGATCTTCGAAAGAAGAGTTCTTCATATCTTGCCAAACGACTTCTCTTGTCTAATTTCTTGCCACCTATTAAGACTAAGCATGACAAGCATAAGAAAAATTCTTCCTCTAGTAGTAACAATAACAATGTTAAATCCAATATTGTTCCTTCTAGTAGTTCTCTTGATTCCACTAACAATGTTTCAAGCCAAGTTACACTTGAGCAAGAAAATAGCTTATTGAAGGAAATCATAGAGAAAGGTGTCTACAAGAGTCTTGCCGGAAGCAAGAACTTTGAGGAGATTGTTCGCAAACAAGGAAGACACCAGAAGAATCAAGGGATTGGTTTTGAGCGAAAGTTCAACGCCGAAGGTGTTGAGTGGGAAGAAGGTCAATACCCTACTCCACAGTTTGTCTCACAAAAGGAGAAGTATGATCCTACTTCTTCCAATGTGGAACAAGCTCAAGATGACCTTCCACCACAAGACCACAAGCTAAAGGCCAAGGACAAGCTTCAAGAAGAGATTGATGCATTCATTGAAGAACCTCAAGCCATGGTCAAGTGGGTTCCCAAGGACACATCAAGTTCTACTTCGTCAAGCTCAACTACAACACCAAGGATTCCCATCAAGATGATGTGGATCCCAAAGAAGAAGAACTAGTAGGTTCTTGAGGGTGACTCCGCCAACAAACTTCACTCATATTCTTTTTGGCAAGAACTTGTGCAATCAACTTCCACATCATGCACTTGTTCATGGAGTCACAAACCCTCTTGTTGGTAAGTCAAGGGACAAGGTAATCATTGCTTTCATGGACATCATCTTTTGTGTACTTCACTCTATGTCTATGGAAATTCTTGTTTGTTCCTTGTGGGACTAACCCATGTAGGTATTGAAAGTGCCCTAATCCAAAGGATTGCTCCTAACTCATGATGATCTACATCAACATTGAGCATCCACATCTTCAACATCTACATGAAGTCTTCTACGACAACCCAAGGTTAGTTTGACCCTTTAAAAGGGGTTCTCACATCTAGGGGGAGCTTTGCTCTAAAGAAATTGGGCTAAAGCATCTCCAAGTGATGTGAACACATAAATGCTTAATGTAAAAGTGGTAATCCCACTTGTGCTTAAACGATGAGTATGACCTATGATCAAATGTTCTCATTTGGCTCCTAAGTCAATATAGTCATATATAGATGACCTAGTCATCGACAAATTGTGTGCTAGTAGCTAGAGTGTTTGGTTGTGCATGTTTGACACATATTTCAGTTGCAATCTTATTGTCTGAGCATGTTGAATGCATGTTTTTATTCATTCAAGGACATCCATTTGTTGTTTTGATTGTTTTGGTTTCTTTTTCTGGCCAAATGGATGGACAAGAATGCCTAAGCACCTTTCCCTAGATATCTATGCTTTCTTGTCTCAAAACTCTATTCATGCTCATATCACAACTTTGAACAAGTCTTTTTCGGACAGTCCGAGTGAGGAGCACTCGGAACCACCGATTCGTCTAAGGCTGACTTCCAAAACCTTCTAAGTCCATTTTGGTCTGACCGGTTTCTCAATATCGGTCCAACCGAAACGCTTAGACTGATCTAGGTTTCATCTCGGTGAAACCGAGTTCAAACTCTCGGTCTGACCGATATGTGTAACTGCACAGCAGATATACATCTCGGTGACACCGAGTTTTTCAACTCGGTCCCACCGACAGCACGGGGTTATATATACCTGAGGGGCTGCGCGCGATTTCTTTCTTCAAACCGTTCGCCCCCAAGACCCCTGCTGCCGCCGCCTTGGTCTACGGATCGTCGCCTTCGTCGCCTGTGCGCCTTCGCCGCAGGTCTCCGCCGCCGTCAACGGTAATCATCTCCACCGTTGCCGCCGTAGAGGGACACCACCAAGTTAGGGTGTGTCTCGACCCCTTTTCGTGCTCCACTGCTGATTCTTGCACGATAGGCTGCCATGATTCAATCCATGTTTGATGTGTTCCCCACACAATAGTTCAGATCGTCTAGTTTCGAGGAAAATTCTTAGGTTTAGGTTTCCACGGAATGCATCTCGGTGAAGCCGATTTTGAAAATCGGAATGACCGATTTGGCCTCTGGCCATTGCACTGCATAGTTCGGTTTAACCGAGTTGTGCCAATCGGAACGACCGATAAATAGTTTCAGTGAAACCCTAAGTTTTCGGTAGGACCGAAACACATTTCGGTCTGACCGAAAGTGGTGTGTAGGTTTCTGTTGAGCACTTCGGTTGCACCGAAACCTGAAATCGGTTTGACCGAAATACATTCTGTGAAAACTCAAAACTAAGTTTTTAACTCATTTTTTTTGCAAAAACTTCTGCAGTTGTGATAACTCTTCCATTCTGCCTATACCTTATCTTTTCACAGGTCTTTCAGCCATGTCAGATGTCAGTGACAGCCAGAACAGGTCTGAATCACCGTTTGCTGAAATTCCAGAGGCAGATACAAGTCCTGCAAGCAGCTCTAGTGATGATGGTGAGAGGAGCACCCCTAGTGGTCTGCCTCCTGCAGCTACGAGAACCAGGAAGAAGAGAACTTCTGATGATGAGGACTCCGACTTTGTTGCTGAGGAAGTTACCTCCAAGCCCAAGAGGAATGTGGTTGCCAAAGAGCACCAAGGGCAGCAGCCAAGGAAAGGTACAAGCAAGGTAAAGCAGTCAGCAGTTGCTAAGAAGCTCAACTTGGAAGAGCCTGCTCCAAGCAAGGTGAAGAAGACTTCCAAAAGGAAGAGGGTTGTTTATGCTGAACCTCAAGTTGATGCTGAAGAAGAAGAAGAAGAAGCACCCCAGCCTCCTCCTCAGAAAGCTAAGTTCATGGGTGATGCTATTCGGGCTCAAGCCTCCTCTAAGCCCAAGAAGCCTGCTCCTTCCAAGGTAGCTCCAGCCAAGCCCAAGAGAACAACCAGAAGCATTCCAGCTTCTGAGAAGAACAAAGGTGAGATGCCATAGTCTGAATCAGATGAAGAGCATGTGTTGCTCAAGCTCCGTCCCAAGTTGCCACTCCACAATGATGCTCATCCTCAAGCTGAGGACATGAAGGCAAGGAAGGACAAAGGTCTTAGGCTATGGAGACAGTCTGATCCATATGCCGTAAGAAGAAGGACTGCTGTGGACCCCAGATTCCACACCAGAGAGCAGCAGGATTTCTATGAGACCGTGCTAATGGATAAGAAGCCCATTGTTGCTGACACCAGGTATGTTGACTGGGAGTACATTGACAGTGAAGAGCACCGGGACTTCTTTCCCCATGTGCATGAGAGCTTTACTGCATGTGGAGTTGCTGACTTTGTGGGTCAAGAGCTGACAGCCTGGAATGACGAGATGATCATGCAGTTCTATGCCACTGCCCACTTCTACCCTGATGGCAAGATCACCTGGATGACTGAAGGTCAAAGGTTTTCTTCGACTGTTGAAGAATGGGCAGAACTTCTGAACGCTCCAGTGCAGAGAGAGGACGACATTGATGTCTATGGGATTCCTAAGAAGAGTCATGATTCCATGAAGAATATGTACAAGGAGATCCCAGCTGCTGATTTGGAGGGATGGAAGCTCGGCTCAGTGTATTATCTCCAGGCAGGTTTGACCACCACTAACACTATTCTGAGGCAAACTTTGATGCCTAAGTCAGGTGACCACCGGATGATACGAGGCTATTCTATCAACATGCTGCACATTCTCGATGAGAAGGCACCTTTTAAGGTGATGGACTTGATGGTAGAGACCATTAAGAGGACTGCAGCTGACCAGAAGAGGTCATGTGGGTTTGCACCGCAGATACAGATGCTCATCAACGCCAAGTTTGGCACGGGAAAATTCATGTTGGATAGGAAGCACTTACCACTGCAGCCAGAGCATGAGGACAACGTAGTTGTGATGGATGAAGAGGATCCCACCTCAGTTGAAGGGCAAGCCAAAATTGAAGCTGCGAAGAAAGCTAAAGCTGACAAAGAGGCAGCAGCAGCAGCTAAGCCAAAGAGCTTTGGAGAACAAATTCTTGAAGCTACCCAGAGGATTGAACAACGCCTGGCCAGCATTGAGCAATCTCAGGAGAGCCTTGAGAGGATTGTCGAGGACAAGATCCACGCTCTGGACGTGAAGCTGACTGAGATTCAGGTGTCTGTCAACAAGCTTGAGGCAGACATGGAGGAGACTAGGCAGGAGAGAGCAGAGCTTATGCAGGATGATCTAGTCCAGGACTCTCATCGGCAGACTGCTCAGATTCCCAGAGGATCCAGATCTGCAGCTATCCCAGTGACAGACTCTAGGGCTACCACTTCAGCACCAGCTACAGCTCCAGCAGTTCCTTCAGCTCCAGCATCCACTCCTCCACCGCAGACATCAGCAGAGGTCTTCGCAGATGCAGCTATCTCTACACCGACATCTACCCAGACGGGAGCCGCCAGCAGAGCCCGCAGTGACGTTTAGCTCTATACCTTTTCGAACTTTTTGGTAACTTGTTGCCAAAGGGGGAGAAATTGTTATAGATCATAGGGCTTCGAGAGAGAGAGTGCTCTTTCGTCTTTTCGTTCTTTTGCCGGTTTTCCTTGAGATACATTGGTTTCTTTTGGTTCCAGATACTTTATGTGTGCTTGCTACTACGTTTGATGCTACCTTAATGAGTGCTTAGTCATACTATGCCTTAATGTGTGCTTATTGCTTATCCTATGCTATTCCTTATTGTATGGCTATTTACTCTTGTCTTGGTGATTGAGTGCTTGTTACTCATTCTTATCATTTTGTGCGCTCCACCAAGATGTATGTGACATTGAAGAGTGACCCATAATCCTAATCGATTGTGCATTTGCATTCAAACGCAAATTTTAAATAATGCACAAATTTAGGGGGAGCTCTTGTTTATCACATACTTCTCAAAGCGACGATGTTTTTCCTTGAATATATCTTTTGTCGAAGCTTTGATCTATATGTTGTCATCAATTACCAAAAAGGGGGAGATTGAAAGTGCAACTAATCCCCGGGTGGTTTTGGTAATTAATAACAACATATATATCATTGAACTAATATTCACTTGAGAATCATTTCAGAGAAGTTCGATGATATGGGTATGGAAATGTCTGAAGAAGTGGACCCCTCAAAATGCTAAGACAAGCATTGGCAAAAGCTCAAGACTCCATTTTTGGTTTAGTGATCAAAGATCACATTGAGTCCATAGGAAAAGCCAATACTATTAAAAGGGGATGAGGTTGTGTTAATGTTCTTGTTGCTCAAGTGCTTGGTGATCTAGCTCCCTCAACTATCAGCACTCTTCACTTTACAACACACTCATAAGTAATCTCGGACAAACCGATTCTGCAAACTCAGTCCCACCGAGATGAACCACTTCAGTTATTTCCCCAAACCCTAATTTCTCGGTCCATCCGATTCTGTGTTTCGGTCTCACCGAAAATGTTCTGCCAACCTTCTGTAACCAAATGACAGCATTTCGGAATATCCGAGTTGTTGTTTTTGGTCACACCGAGATGGCAAACCCTAACCTTTGACTCACTTCGGACACACCGAGATGGTATTTTCGGTCCCACCGAAAACCCCAACGTTCACTATATTTGAACTTTCGGTCTGACCGAGTTTTCACTTCGGTCTCACCGAGATTGGTCAAATGTGTGTGTAACGGTTGGATTTTGTGTGGAGGCTATATATACCCCTCCACCCCCTCCTCATTCGTGAGGAGAGCCATCAGAAAGTACCACCACTTCTACCATACACTTTCTGAGAAGTGAACCACCTACCCTTGTGTTGAGATCAAGCCATTCCATTCCTACCATATGAAACTTGATCTCTAGCCTTCCCAAGTTGCTTTCCACTCAAATCTTTCTTCCACCACAGCCATATCAGTGAGGAGAGTTGAGTGTTGGGGAGATTATCATCTGAAGCACAAGAGCAAGGAGTTCATCATCATCAACACCGTCTATTACCTTTTGGGGGGTGGTGCCTCCTAGATTGGTTAGGTGTCTCTTGGGAGCCTCCGTCTTTGAGATGTGGAGTTGAACCAAGAAGTTTGTAAGGGCAAGGAGATCGCCTACTTCGTGAAGATCTACCCCGAGTAAGGCTAGTCCTCCGTGGGCGTAGGCCGTGATGGAATAGACAAGGTTGCTTCTTCGTGGACCCTTCGTGGGTGGAGCCCTCCGTGGACTCGCGCAGCCGTTACCCTCCGTGGGTTGAAGTCTCCATCAACGTGGATGTACGATAGCACCACCTATCGGAACCACGACAAAAATCTTCGTGTCACCAAACTGCGTTTGATCTTCTCCACCTCTCTTTTACATGTGCAATTTACTTTCCGCTGCTTATACTCTAGAATTGCATGTGTAGGGTGATACTTGAATTGATCTTAATTGTGAAACTGCCAAAAACTTTGCATGATCTTAAGGCAGATTTTTTATATTGTCAAGTAGTCTAATCACCCCCCCTCTAGACCTACTTTCGATCCTACATTGGGTTACTAGGTTAGTCCCAAAAATAATTTAAGAGTGTATGATAAAGCCCATTAAACATCCAAAACAGAATATGTAATAGCATGGACCAATCAAAAATTATAGATACATTAGAGACGTATCATCCATCTGTTGTTGAAGGTATCCTGCTCGGTGAAAGTGCAACTAATCCCCGGGTGGTTTTGGTAATTAATAACAACATATATATCATTGAACTAATATTTACTTGAGAATCATTTCAGAAAAGTTCGATGATATGGGTATGGAAATGTCTGAAGAAGTGGACCCCTCAAAATGCTAAGACAAGCATTGGAAAAAGCTCAAGACTCCATTTTTGGTTTAGTGATCAAAGATCACATTGAGTCCATAGGAAAAGCCAATACTATTAAAAGGGGATGAGGTTGTGTTAATGTTCTTGTTGCTCAAGTGCTTGGTGATCTAGCTCCCTCAACTATCAGCACTCTTCACTTTTCAACACACTCATAAGTAATCTCGGACAAACCGATTCTGCAAACTCAGTCCCACCGAGATGAACCACTTCAGTTATTTCCCCAAACCCTAATTTCTCGGTCCATCCGATTCTGAGTTTCGGTCTCACCGAAAATGGACTGCCAACCTTCTGTAACCAATTGACAGCATTTCGGAATATCCGAGTTGTTGTTTTCGGTCACACCGAGATGGCAAACCCTAACCTTTGACTCACTTCGGACACACCGAGATGGTATTTTCGGTCCCACCGAAAATCCCAACGTTCACTATATTTGAACTTTCGGTCTGACCGAGTTTTCACTTCGGTCTCACCGAGATTGGTCAAATGTGTGTGTAACGGTTGGATTTTGTGTGGAGGCTATATATACCCCTCCACCCCCTCTTCATTCGTGAGGAGAGCCATCAGAAAGTACCACCACTTCTACCATACACCTTCTGAGAAGTGAACCACCTACCCTTGTGTTGAGATCAAGCCATTCCATTCCTACCATATGAAACTTGATTTCTAGCCTTCCCAAGTTGCTTTCCACTCAAACCCTTCTTCCACCACAGCCATATCAGTGAGGAGAGTTGAGTGTTGGGGAGATTATCATCTGAAGCACAAGAGCAAGGAGTTCATCATCATCAACACCGTCTATTACCTTTTGGGGGGTGGTGCCTCCTAGATTGGTTAGGTGTCGCTTGGGAGCCTCCGTCTTTGAGATGTGGAGTTGAACCAAGAAGTTTGTAAGGGCAAGGAGATCGCCTACTTCGTGAAGATCTACCCCGAGTAAGGCTAGTCCTCCGTGGGCGTAGGCCGTGATGGAATAGACAAGGTTGCTTCTTCGTGGACCCTTCGTGGGTGGAGCCCTCCGTGGACTCGCGCAGCCGTTACCCTCCGTGGGTTGAAGTCTCCATCAACGTGGATGTACGATAGCACCACCTATTGGAACCACGACAAAAATCTCCGTGTCACCAAACTGTATTTGATCTTCTCCACCTCCTTTTTACATGTGCAATTTACTTTCCGCTGCATATACTCTAGAATTGCATGTGTAGGGTGTTACTTGAATTGGTCTTAATTGTGAAACTGCCAAAAACATTGCATGAACTAAAGGCAGATTTTTTATATTGTCAAGTAGTCTAATCACCCCCCCTCTAGACCTACTTTCGATCCTACACATGTAGAGCATCACGAGATGAACATTCTAACATATTATATACTCCAATTGGATCACCACACAAAAAGTTACAAGCCTCACAAGATGCACACATAATATGAAATTTCTGGGACTTAGCTGTTTTTTTTAACTCAAAAAAAACGGAACGAGCGTTGAATAACTAAGTGGCGCACCGAGCGGGATTTAGAGGGGAGTTTTGGCAGGTGCTCACCATGGGCTCGGCCCATTTGCGGAGGAGGTCGGGCCGGTGGAGCTGGGCCCTGGAGTCGCGCTGGGCCAAAGCGGGCCCATGGAGAGGCCCGAGCGGACGCTCGTCATCCTCCTCCAGCTCGAACAGGAAGGAGGCGGCCATGGCAGGGGCGGCGGCGGCACCGGTCGGTAGGGCGGCCATGATGAGGCCGGTGCAGGGGGAGCGGGTGGATCCGACGCAGGTCGAGGCCGGAGATTCATTCCCGGCGTCGGAATGGATGGGGAGCACCGGCGGCAAAGCCCTTGGTGGCAGCGGCAGATCTGGAGGATGCAAGCGGGGCACTTGGCTGTTGCGTGGGCGACGGAGTCAGCGGAGTGGCACACGGCGCTCGGGGCCTAGGCGGCTGCTCCTCCGGCGAGCCCCGGAGGAGACCGACCACGGCGGTGGCGGGGAACTCCGGCGGCGGGGTTGGGCATAGGAGCATGCTGCGGGGAGCGAGAGGCGCAGGGGCGCGCGGCTCGGGCGCCGCGGCGGCTGTCGCTCGGGGCCCGGATGGGCCTGGTTTGGGCCTCGCGCGGTGGGAGGTGGTGGAGGCGACGTGGAGGGTGCCGGTTGGCTGAGGGTGGCGGCGAGAGCTGAGGTGGCGCGGCCTGATTGGTCGGAGAGCGACGGCGCGGTGCCGGCTGGCTGAAGGGGCGGTGCCAAGTGGTGGATCTGGAGCTGGCGGCGCAGAAACCGAGGTGGGAGGAGATGGCTGGAGCTAGGGGATGACTAGGGTTCCAAAAATGGACTAGGGGAGGTCCATATATAGTAGGATGGCTAGGGTTTGTAGTCTAGGGGGGTTTGGACCCTCCGATCACGATCGGATGGTTCTGGTCACGAGGAGGGGTAGGTTGGGCCTAGTGGGTGGTAGTGGGCTGTGTAGGAGGGGTAGTGGGGAGAGAAGAGAAGAGGCCCGCGTGGGTTTTCGGAGACCGAAAACGTCCGACGAATTAACCGGCAACGGTGCCGCTATACCTATGCGTTGGGCTATCAAACAGACTCCGAATGCGATGAAATTTGATAGGCGGTCTGTCTACACTATAATAAGACCACATGCCAAGTTTCACCTCATTCCGAGAATGTTTTTTGGCCACTTATAAAATAAATATTCAGAGGTGCCACGGGCGCGTGCGAGTGTGTTTGGGCTCAGAACGGACAACGGAGAGGACGGGCAGACTCGGACGGATGCAATTTTTGAAAACATGCTGATGCAATGCATATGATGACAAGGCAAAATGCAACACGCAAGCAGATGACACGGCATAGATAACGAATAACTAGCTGACACCTGGCGCATCGGTCTCGGGGCGTCAAACTATTGCTAATTGCTATTTTTTGCCTATTTCAGTGTTTCACAGAAAAGGAATATCAAGCAGAGTCCAAACGAAATGAAACCTTTGGGAGAGTTATTTTTGGAACAATATCAACACGAGAGACTTGGAGTACACGCCAGGAAGCGAAGGAGGTGGCCACGAGGGCAGGGGGCGCGCCCCCACCCTCGTGGGCCACCTGTTGAACCCCCCCCCCCCATGTGCCTCTGCATCCTATATATAATCTCATACACTGAAAACATCGAGGCAACAGACGAAACCCTAATTCCACCACCGCAACCTTCTATACCCATGAGATCCCATCTTGGGGCCTATTCTAGAGCTCCGCCAGAGGGGGCATCGATCACGGAGGGCTTCTACATCAACACCATAGCCTCTTTGAACAATATTGGATTCTTTTCTGAAATCTTTTATGTATGATTTAAATATCCTTGCAAGTCTCTTGGAATTATTGGTTAGGTTTGGCCTACTAGATCTATAGTTCTTGCAATGGGAGAAGTGCTTGGCCTTGGGTTCAATCTTGCGGTGTCCTTTCCCAGTGACATAAGGGGAAGCAAGGCACGTATTGTATTGTTCCATCGAGGATAAAAAGATGGGGTTTATATCATATTGCTTGGGTTTATCCCCGTACATCATGTCCTCTTGCCTAAGGCGTTACTCTGTTCTTATGAACTTAATACTCTAGATGCATGCTGGATAGCGGTCGATGTGTGGAGTAATAGTAGTAGATGCATAATCGTTTCGGTCTACTTCTCACGGACGTGATGCCTATATACAATGATCATGCCTAGATATTCTCATAACTATGCGCTTTTCTATCAATTGCTCGACAGTAATTTGTTCACCCACCGTAGAATTCTGCTATCATGAGAGAAGCCACTAGTGAAACCTATGGCCCCGGGTCTATCTTTATCATATTATTTTCCTATCAACTTGACAATTTCTGGTACCGTTGCTTACTTTGCTTTATTTACCTTTTCTCTATACCAAAAATATTATCTTATCATATCTATAAGATCTCACTCTCGTAAGTGACCGAAAAGGGATTGACTACCCCTTTTATCGCGTTGGATGCGATGTTCTTATTTGTTTGTGCGGGTGCGAGGGACTTGCGCATGGTCTCCTACTGAATTGATACCTTGGTTCTCAAAAACTGAGGGAAATACTTACGCTACTGTGATGCATCACCCTTTCCTCTTCGAGTGAATACAACGCAAGCTCGAGAAGTAGCATGCCACGTATCGCACATTGTCAAAAAGTAACGCGGTAGACCTACTTTAATTAACATGTGTTAAAAAATAAAAAACAAGGACCTCGAGGTTAAATTAGCTGAGGGAATGGGGCATTTCGGTCATTTGACCGAAATGACGCAACCCATGAGCTAATTTAACATCGACACAACTTCCCATCCAGCACCCATCCGATGGCTGCTCCAGCATGAGCACACTTAACTTGATAGTTTTCTTACATGAGCTACTGGTGGAACAGCTAGTCCTTGGTGATAGATGTTGTGTAGATAGAGCATATCACATACATCTTATTAGAAGCAATCGTCTGCATTATTGTCGGTCTTCGCTCACATTTCTGATTACAGACATGTTTGCTGTGTATCACACACATCTTGTTATATTGAACCGTTTCTGTTCTCTTCCCTAATCACAAACAGTTCATCCGAGTGAACCGTATGCTGTGTATTGCACACGCCTTCATCTGGCTGCCCGTTTATTTTTTCCTCCTCATCACAAATAGTTAATTGAACTGAACAGTATGCCCTTCATCGCACACGCAATTAAATCCTGAACCGTGTTTGATGCATCCGTCATCGCAAACGTTTTATACATTTCTGACGGTTTTCATACATCACCGTTTGCGATTATGGAATCGCACACAGTTTCTTGAAGGGTCTCTAATTGTAGTGTCGCGTTAGCAGCATCCTGTAGTAGTGTTACACTTTATCCAACACAATCGTGAACTGGAGGATGGTAAGTAAGAACTATGCAGCCTTCTTTTTATTACCCATAATGAGTTATGTTAGATGACGATGTCTGAATCTTTTTCCTTTGCAGTGGTTGTCAAAGCAGCTTACTCAAGATTACCTCTCAAACTACATGATTGGTGGGCATGCAAAGGTTAAAGTATTTCTACCAGAACACGATGATTATCTAGATGTTTTCATGAAGACTGTGAAGGATGGTTGGTCGGCCATCACAAGGGGTTGGCCTAGAGTCATGCGTGCCTTCTGCATGGAGGAGGGCACAATATGGGCATTCCGCTTCACCTTCTTCAGCAACCAGAATGTATTTCGCCTCTTTCTTTACCGTCTTTAATAGTACAAGTATACAACTGTGGTTCATCATTTTTATTTGGTTCTTATGTAATTCTTGAACATATGCACCTATGAATCGAATAATGCATCGGTTGTTTGAACCTAATGGATATGAATAAAGTTGTAGCATACATTCAAATTCAAATTCAAATCCGATACAATTTGAAATAGCCGGAATTAAATTACTGTGAAATCACGCTCTCGAGGCCGTTACGGCACACACACGGTTGGTAAAACACAAACGTTTGTGATATAAACCATAATCCGAGACGGTTCACAAAGAGGAAGCGTGTGCAAGCAAGCACACGGTTGCCGTTTGCAGAGTGTGTGCGATGTCAGACAATATCACAAACGGTGCGGGCAAAATAAAAGTTTGTGTTAGTTGCCTTATCGTACACGATTCGCAACCATGAACTGTTTCTGATGAAGTATGCATCGTAAACGTTGCACCACAAAATAGTGTGTGTGATAGTTGTCGTGTACGACGATGTTACGATGGTCCGACATTTCGTAATCATGTCCGACACTCGTACGACGATTAGCTAATCTTTTTAATTAGTTATCGCATATGGTTTAGGAAAAGCGAATGTGTGTGATTGTATGCTTATCATACACGTTCTATAATAGTGAACCATTTGTGATGGGTCGCGCATCGTAAACGTAGCACCACAGAATACTGATTGCGATGGCAATGCGAGCAGAAATGAGTACGAGTACTGTTGGGTCCCTATCCCCGACGGTTTCTGGGTCGTGTGGGAAGGACTCCCCTATCGTCGTCCCTCACTAGACGACGGTTCAAAATGTCGTCGCGGAAAGGGGTTAAAAACCGTTTGTATAGCACCGACGCGTACTAGTGACATGGCACAAATCTAAACAACTACTCATCACAAGAAAGCATGGTGAGATATTGATTCATACCGGATATGGGGAAACACGCGGCACCAATCGAGACTTATACGTCTCCAACGTATCTATAATTTTTGATTGTTCCATGCTGTTATATTATCATTCTTGGATGTTTTACAATCATTTTATAGTCATTTTATATCATATTTTCGTACTAACCTATTGACATAGTGCCAAGTGCCAGTTGCTGTTTTCTGCATGTTTTCTACATCGCAGGAAATCAATATCAAACGGAGTCCAAACACCGCGAAACTTTTTGGAGATTTTTTGGGATAGAAGACATCCATTGGGCCAGAGTTTTACCTGGGGGGGGGGGGGTTTCCCC
>LR738715.1:517520288-517536502 GCA_902687465.1 Secale cereale | reverse complement strand
GGAATTCTATTCCAGCCGCTCCAAAGTCCAGAACGACCAGATCCAATCTAGACACCATCACATAGGGGTTCCCCATCTCCATTGGTGCCTCTGCGATGATGCGTGAGTAGTTCCTTGTAGACCTACGGGTCCGTAGTTAGTAGCAAGATAACTTTCTCTCTCTCTCTCTCTCTCTCTCTCTCTCTCTCTCTCTCTCTCTCTCTTTTGATTACCAATACAATGGTCTCTTGGAGATCCATATGATGTAACTCTTTTTGCGGTGTGTTTGTTGCGATCCGATGAACTTTGAGTTTATGATCAGATCTATCTTTTTATATCCATGAAAGTTATTTGAGTCTTCTTTGATGTCTTATATGCATGATTGCTTATAGCCTCGTATTTATTCCCCAATATTTGGGTTTTGTTCGGCCAACTCGATCTATTTATCTTCCAATGGGAAGAGGTGCTTTGTAGTGGGTTCGATCTTACCGTGCTTGATCTCAGTGACAGAAAGCGAACCGACATGTATGTATTGTTGATACTAAGGATAAAATGATGGGTCTATTTCTACATAAATTGATCTTGTCAACATCATGTCATCGTTCTTATTGCATTACTCCGTTTCTCCATGAACTTAATACACTAGATGCATGCTGGGTAGTGGTTGATGTGTGGAGTTATAGTAGTAGATGCAGGCAGTTGTTGGTCTACTAATCTTGGATGTGATGCCTATATAATGATCATTGCCTGGATATCTTCATGATTATTTGAAGTTCTAACAATTTCCCAACGATAATTGTTTTCCCACCGTTTGCTATTTTCTCGAGAGAAGCCACTACTGAAATCTACGGCCCCCGGGTCTCTTCCAATATTATTTGCCTTTGCGATCTATTTTTCCTTCGCTTTTATTTTCAGATCTATTAAAGCAAAAACCCAAAAATACCTTGCTGCAATTTATCTTATTTGGCATTCGATCTATCAATATTTATATATCTCTCACGTCCGTTACCCGAAAGGGATTGACAACCCCTTTTACACGCCGGGTTGCGAGTATTTGTTATTTGTGTCCAGGTGTTGTTTATGTTGTGTTGCTTGGTTCTCCTACTGGTTCGATAACCTTGGTTTCATTACTGAGGGAAGTACCTACCATTGCTATACTGCATCATCCCTTCATCTTTGGGGAAAAACTGAGGTAGCTCTAGCAGCCATCAAAAGGAACTTTCTGGCACCGTTGTCGGGGAGCATCTTCAACATATACCAGGTTCCTAATCACAAATCTCATCTCCTCGCAATTTACATTATTTGTCATTTGCCTCTCATTTTCATTTTCCACACTTCACCAATATTTTCCATTTTATTCTCCCTCTTTTCCGTTCACCTTTTTCCGGTCGGATATATCGCACACTTGTGTTCTTGTTTACTATTGCTCAAAAATGATGCAAGAGACCACTAAGTTGTGTGTTTTTTTCAATACCAACAACAATGATTTTATTGGCACTCTGATTGCTCCTCCCGACACTAGTGCGGAGAATTATGATATTAATATTGCTTTGTTGAATCTTGTTATGCAAGATCAATTTTCCGGCACTCCTAGTGAGGTCACGTCTCATCTTAATACCTTCGTGGAATTATGCGATTGCAAAAGAAAAAAATATGTGGACAATGATTTTGTGAAATATAAATTATTCCCGTTTTCTTTGCGAGATCATACAAAAATTTGGTTTTCTTCTTTGCCTCGCAATACCATCAATTCTTGGAACAAATGCAAAGACGCTTTTATAACTAAATATTTTCTGCCCGCAAACATTATATCCCTTAGAACACAGATAATGAATTTCAAATAGCTTGAACATGAGCATGTTGCACAATCTTGGGAAAGGATGAAATTGATGCTAAGGAAATACCCGACTCATGGGTTAAATCTTTGGATGATCATACAAATTTTTTATGCGGGGTTGAATTTTGTTTCTCGAATCCTTTTGGATTCTACCGAGGGTGGCACTTTTATGGTAATTACTTTGGGTGAAGCCAACAAATTACTTGATAATATTATGGCGAATTATTCGTAATAGCATACCGAAAGGGCGCCAACTAGCAAAAAGGTTAATTCGGTTGAGATTGATTCTTTGAGTGAAAAGTTGATGCTCTTATGAAAATGGTCGCTAGTAAATGTGCTCCTATTGATCTTAATGATAGGCCTTTGTCTACTTTGATTGACGAAACTAGTGATGCTATAGACGTGAACTTTATCACTAGAAATAATTTCAACAACAATGCTTATAGAGGTAATTTTAATCCTAGGCCTTTTCCTAGTAATTCCTCTAATAACTATGGCAATTCCTATGGAAATCAATCTTACAATAATTATAGGAACACCTTTGATCTAGAGAATAATATTAAAGAATTAATCAATACTCAAAAAGTTTGCATTGCTTCCATAGAAGAAAATTGAATAAGGTTGATGATATGCCTAGGAGTATTGACAGAATTTCCCATGATGTGGAAAATCTCAAGTTGAAAATTTTTGTAACTAAAGTTGAGGAATCAATTAAAGCTCTTTATGTTTCTATGTATGAAAGTAAGAAAAGAACCGCCATGCTTAGAGCTAAATGAGAATTTTTAGAAAAGGCGTTTTCTAGTGATTGCCACCATAAAAATGATGAAGACATTAAAATGATTGGTGTTTCTACTATTGTTTCTTTGTTTAGTAGAGTTCAGCTTGATGATAAAGGGACTGGAGAAGACTCGACTTTAGGTAGAAGGCGTCCCGATAATTCGGAGGGTGAAAATTTTGTGGAGAACATTGATAAAAGTGGGTTTGGAGAGGTCAGGACTTTAACTAGTGATGTGCCCAATATTTTGGATTACAAAGACTTTAAATATGATAGTTGTTCTTTGATTGATTGTATTTCTTTGTTGCAATCCATGATTAATTCACCCCATGCCTACGAACAAAATAAAGCTTTTAATAAACATAGTGTTGATGCTATGATGAAAGCTTTAGATGATAAGTTGGAATAAGTATCAACCCCTAGAAAGTTGCATGATGAATGGGAACCTACTATCAAAATTAAAATGAAAAATTATAAGTGTTTTGCTTTGTGTGATTTGGGTGCTAGTGTTTCCACGATTCCGAAATCTTTTTACGATGTTCTTGGTCTTACCAATATTAAAGATTGCTCTCTTAATTTGCATTTGGCGGATTCCACTATTAAAAAGCCTTTGGGAAGGATCAATGATGTTCTTATTCTTGCAAATAGGAACTATGTACCCATATACTTTATTGTTCTTGACATCGATTGCAATCCGTCTTGCCCTATTATACTTGGTAGACCATTTGTGCGCACTATTGGCGCGGTGATTGACATGAAAGAAGGGAATATTAAATTCTAATTTCCCTTTAGAAAGGGCATGTAACCCTTCCCTAGAACCAAGATCAAATTGTCTTATGAATCTATAATGAGGGCAACTTACGGAACATCCAACAAGGATGACAACACTTAGATCCTTGCTTCATGCCTAGCTAAGGGCGTAAAATGATAGCACTTGTTGGGAGGCAACCCAACTTGTATCTTTTTGCTTTTTTTATTTCCTTGTTGTTTTCAATAAAATATCCTTTAATACCTTTGTTTAGATGTGTTTTTGTGGTTTGAATAAAGTTTTTTGCCAAGCAAAGCCTTAGGATAATATTGGGTGTTAGTAGATTTGATCTTGCTGAAAAACAGAAACTTTTGAGCTCACGAGAGAAATTCTCATTTTTCACAAAAGAGTGATTTTGGGTTGATTCTTTTTGTAGAAGATTAATATACAAATTTCCCACGTGAACCTATTATTTCAAGATTTTTAGAGTTACATAAGTATTCGAAACTTCCAGATTTCTACAGACTGTTCTGTTTTTGACAGATTCTGTCTTTTTTTGTGTTATGTGCTTGTTTTGATGATTCCATGGTTTTCTTTGATGAGTTTTTGCCATAGAAAAGTTGGAATACAGTAGATATAGTACAAATACAAAATATGAATTGGTTTTCTATAGTACTTATAGTAGTGATTTGTTTTCTTATACTAACGAATCTCACGAAAGTTTTGTTGAGTTTTGTGTGATTGAAGTTTTCAAGTTCGGGGTTATCTTACGATTGATGAAGGAATAAGGAGTAAAAAGAGCCTAAGCTTGGAGATGCCCCGGCATCCCAAGCCATTATCCAAATAGAAGCAAGCAACTAAGATTGGGGATGCCCCCGAGTGGCGTTCCCTCTTTCTTCTAACAACCATCGGTATTTTACTCGAAACTATATTTTTATTCGTCACATGATATGTGTTTTGCTTGGAGCGTCTTGTATGATATGAGTCTTTTCTTGTTTTGCTTTGATTTTTTAAGTCGTCAATCCTTGCTGTACACACCTATTAGAGAGAGCCATAATTATGTCATGACTTGTTAGAATAGCTCTCTATGCTTCACTTAAATTTTTATGAGCTATGGATTTGCTCTAGTGCATCACTTATATCTTTTTAGCACGATGTGCTTTAATATTTTTGAAGAAATACTCTCTTGCTTCACTTATATTTATTTGAGGGTTAGTAATTTTTTTAATAAATTCTCTCTTGCTTCACTTAAATTATTTTGAGAGAAAGAAAAAAATATGCTCATGATCTTCACTTATATTTGTTTGAGCTTATCAAAAGAAACACATGAAAATTAGTTCCAAAGTGAAAGATATCCAAGAAGGATATAATAAAGACTTTCATGAAGATCATTGCACAAAATAAACTTGATTTTGTAGTAATAGTTTTGGGACATGATGATGTGATATGTGAGTCATGTTAATGAGTAATTATTATTTAGTAAGAATATTAGTGTTAAAGTTTGTGATTCCCTATGCAAGCACGAAAGTCCATAATCATGCAATGAAATTATATCCTACGTGTGGTGCATTATTCGGTGTTATTTACGCTCAATGCTCACTTATGAGATTATTCGTTTCATGGTTGGTCGCCTCCCAGTCTTTTGTTGGCCTTCATTTTGCACTAAGTATGACTACTACTTGTGCATCCAAAATCCTTTATCCCGGTTTTGCCACATGAGTCCACCATACCTACCTATATGCGGTATTCCTTTGTTGTTCTAAGCAAATTTGTATGTGCCATATCTAATTTTCAAAATAAATTTCCCTTTTGTGTGCTCGTACCGCTCGCGAGGCGGTGAGGGGTGGCCAATATTTTCCATGCTAGATGTCCTATTCTCACGGTGAGTGTTTATTCACTTGTCATTGCACGAGAGTAAGGCAAAGGTACTAGGGATGCCCAATCCCGAAATGAAAAACAAATTTACTTTATGTTGACAAATAATAAATTCCTTTTAAAGTGTTGGTATGGAAGGCAACCGTGGATTCGGCTAGCCATGGCTTGTGAAAGTTTGGTGGAAAAGGAATAAACTTTATTTTATGTTTGGGAACCACCTATGATATATCTAGCATGGAAAGTGTTGGGAACCTTAAGTCATTTTCGTTGGTGGGAAAAGTATGCCTCACAAAATAATTTTATTTCGCAATTTAAGCTCTGAGCTCTGGCACCTCTACAAATCACTACTTCCCACTGCGAAGGGCCTTTCTTTTACTTATGAAATTTTTATTTTTGAATTTGAGTCTCCATATTCTCTTACAAAGCACCAACTTGGAAACACTATGATCGTACTTGAGCATTGGGTGTAACTAATATGCGAGTGTGTTTCATGAATGGATCAATGGTTGAGCATGACGGGCTAGGGATAACTCATTTTAGCATTGATATTTTGAAAGACATGATCACTTGTTGATATGTTTGAGTATTTAAATCTCATGTCAAAACTAGACTATTGCTTTGAACCATATAAAAGTCCAAATGTCCATTCTATAAAGAAAATAATATGATATGACATGTTAGGCAGCATTTCACATCAAAAATTCAGTTTTTATCATTTACCTACTCGGGGACGAGCATGAATTAGGCTTGGGGATGCTGATACGTCTCCAATGTATCTATAATTTTTTATTGTTCCATGTTGTTATATTATAATTCTTGGATGTTTTACAATCATTTTATAGTCATTTTCTATCATTCTTTTGGTACTAACCTATTGACATAGTGCCAAGTGCATCTTGCTATTTTCTGCATGTTTTTTACATCACAGGAAATCAATATCAAACAGAGTCCAAACACCGCAAAACTTTTTGGAGATTTTTTTGGGCTAGAAGACATCCATTGGGCTAGAGCTGCACCTGGGGGGTCCCCGAGGGGGTCACAAGCCACCAGGGCGCGCCAGGCCCTCTTGGCGTGCCCAGGTGGGTTATGCCCACCTCGATGGCCTCCCACACCACCTCTTCACTCTATAAATACTCAGATATTCCAGAAACCCTAGGGGCATCGACGAAAATCTATTCCAATCACCGCAAAGTCCAGAACCACCAGATCCAATCTAGACACCATCACGGAGGGGTTCACCATCTCCATTGGTGCCTCTCCGATGATGCGTGAGTAGTTCCTTTTATACCTACGGGTTCGTAGTTAGTAGCTAGATGGCTTTCTCTCCCTCTTTTGATTGTCAATACAATGGTCTCTTGGAGATCCATATGATGTAACTCTTTTTGCGGTGTGTTTGTTGGGATCCAATGAACTTTGAGTTTATGATCAGATCTATCTTTTTATATCCATGAAAGTTATTTGAGTCTTCTTTGATCTCTTATATGCATGATTGCTTATAGCCTCATATTTCTTCTCCGATATTTGGGTTTTGTTTGGCCAACTCGATCTATTTATCTTTCAATGCGAAGAGGTGCTTTGTAGTGGGTTCGATCTTACGGTGCTTGATCCCAGAGACAGAAAGGGAACCGACACGTATGTATCATTGCTACTAAGGATAAAACGATGGGGTCTATTTCTACATAAATAGATCTTGTCTACATCATGTCATCATTCTTATTGCATTACTCCATTTCTCAATGAACTTAATACACTAGATGCATGCTGGATAGCGGTCGATGTGTGGAGTAATAGTAGTAGATGCAGGCAGGAGTCGGTCTACTAATCTTGGACGTGATGCCTATATAATGATCATTGCCTGGATATCGTCGTGATTATTTGAAGTTCTACCAATTGCCCAACAGTAATTGTTTTCCCACCGTTTGCTATTTTCTCGAGAGAAGCAACTAGTGAAATCTAGCCCCCGGGTCTCTTCCAATATTATTTGCCGTTGCGATCTATTTTAGCTTTGCTTTTATTTTCAGATATTAAACCAAAAACCCAAAAATATCTTACTGCAATTTATCTTATTCGGCGTTCGATCTATCAATATTTATATCTCTCTCACATCTGTTACCCGAAAGGGATTAACAACCCCTTTTACACGTCGGGTTGCGGGTATTTGTTATTTGTGTGCAGGTGATGTTTACGTTGTGTTGCTTGGTTCTCCTACTAGTTTGATAACCTTGGTTTCATTACTGAGGGGAGTACCTAACGTTGCTATACTGCATCATCCCTTCCTCTTTGGGGAAAAACCGACGTAGCACTAGCAGCCATCAGAGACCACTACTCCCCGCGAGAAAGCGCGGTAAACTATGGATTCACAATAGATATGGAAGAACGCGTGGCACAAATCCAGACCACTACTCATCACAAGAAATCACAGTAAACTACTGATTCAAACCAGATATGGGAAAACACATGGCACCAATCCAGAGAACTACTCATCGCGAGATGGCGCGATAAACTATGAATTCAAACCAGATACGGAAGAACATGTGACACAAATTCAGACCACTACTTATCGCGAGAAAGCGTGTTAAACTATGAATTCAAACTAGATTTGGAAGAACACATGGCACCAATCGAGCCCACTACTCATCGCGAGAAAGCACGGTAAACTATGGATTCACAACGAATACGGAAGAACACATGGCACAAATTCAGATCACTACTCATCGTAAGATATCGTGGTAAACTACTGATTCAAACCGTATATGGGAAAACACGTGGCACCAATCTAAACCACTACTCATCGTGAGAAAGCGAAATAAACTATGGATTCACAAGAAATATGGAAGAACACGTGGCATAAATCGAAACAGCTACTCATCACAAAAAAGCAAGGTAAGCTATTGATTCAAATCTGATATGGGAAAACACGTGGCGCCAATCGAGACCACTACTCATCACAAGAAAGAGCGGTAAGCTATGGATTCCAAACGGATATGGAGGAACGGGTGGCACAAATCCAGACCACTACTCATCACAAGAAATTGCAGTAAACTGCTGATTCTAACCGGATATGGGAAACACGTGGCAACAATTGAGATCACTACTCATCGCGAGAAAGTGCGGTAACTATGGATTCACAACGGATATGGAAGAACACGTGGCACCAATCTAGATAACTACTCATCATGAGAAAGCGCGATAATCTATGGATTCAGACCAGATATGGAAGAACACGTGACACAAATTCAGACCACTACTCATCGTGAGAAATCGTATTAAAATATGGATTCACAACGAATATGGAAGAACGCGTGGCACAAATCAAAACAACTACTGTCAGGGATATGGTTAGTAGGTATAAACCGGATATTGTAAACCGGCTTAGTTATATTGTACTTGGTTTTACGATTTTAGTAGAAACTACGGCCCATGAGATTTCAAGGCCCATGTATAGAAGTACGGTTTGTAAACCGCCAAGAGATGTAACTTGAGAGATAGGAAAGAAAAGGCAGAGACCGAGGCGGACACGATTATGAGCCGGCCTCGGGACTCTGTAAACCGGACCGGGCGTCACCTCTACATAAAGGGACGACCCGGCGACGGTTCAAGGACAAGCAACAATCAATCCGTCGAGACGCAGGCAAAGCGAATCCGCTCCCTGTAAACTGACGCCCCAGCAATACCAAACCAACTAGACATAGGCTTTTACCTTCTCGAAGGGGCCGGTGTCCTTTGTGTGCCATGAATCCTTTCAAGCTAACCCGTGCGATGGTTCCATCATCAAGTCCGCTAAACCGGACATCTGCCGTGTTAATTCCACGACAGTTGGCGCCCACCGTGGGGCCTGCGCACGATGGTTTCGAGTTCTTGAAAGGCGGCTTCGAAGGTTTAAAGGGTTACGCAGTCGGCCGGATGACCAAGAGTCGTCGTGGGCGGATCTACATCGACGACGCGTGTTGGGGACCGGAGGCCGATTCGATCGAATACGGGTACCGGGTCCCCTTCGGCAGCATCCAAGTCTTCATTGGCAAAATTGGTGAACCGGGACCTGAGCCGGACACCCTCCCCAACATCGTCGAGCCGGCTCAGCGTGCGAGATCGGCCCGGATTCAGCCTGCCATGGAGCATGTGTTCGTTGGAGCAATTCACGGAGGCCAAGCCGAGGACGGATCAGAATCTGATGGTGCAACCGTCGTCTACTCAGATGACGAGTCTTCATCCGGGGAAACTGAATCTCTGTATCAGTTGCGGGACGGCCGGTCTGAGGGCGAGTCCGATGGAAACAGTATTCCGGACCCCTTCGGCCCGCCAAACCGGGTGGCGGTCTTCATGGCCGGTTCACAACCCCCGACGAACGGAACCACAGCAGAGGCTGGTGTAGGGGGAAGCGGTTCAAATCCCTCCCTTACTGAAGTTCTATCCACCTTGATCGAGGAGTTCACAGCTAAGGCAGTAGAGGTCGTAGCACCAGCAGACAAGGCGCAACATGATGCAGTGCTTCTTCAGTTGAAAGCCCGGATCGATCAGTTAAAGGAGGATTTAAAGGCAGAAGGGGAGATGTTAGCCATAAGACAAGCAGAGTTGGATGATCAAGCTTTTCACTTGAGGATGGAGCAGGCTTCTGTGGAAGCAGTAAGGGGGCGAAAGTATCGATCCCGCCTACCGCCGGGTTACGAATCTGCGAATTTGTTCAAAACACCTAGGGCTGGGGCCAGTAATAATCCGGTCTTAAACCGGAGAAGCCCACCGGCTCGGGAGGAGCCAGTTCAGCAGCCCGCCGCAGAACGGGAGCGACGGATTACATCGGCGCCTTATGTTCTTGTCCCTCCGGGACACTACTCAAACACTGTGGATAATATTGCTGCAGCGGCAGCACGGTTGGCCGCTTTACCTGTAGAAGAAACATCTCCGGTGGCGATAGAGGCGCGGAGGGCCCAGAAACTGCTCAATACGGCGTTGATACAGCAGCAAGCATACTCTCATAGCAGGGAAAGGTTGCATTCGACACCGCGTCCCAACCGAAGCTACTCTAGACATTGGGAGGAGCCAGAAGTGTCTAGCAGTGAACGTAGGAGACATCAGCACAGGCAGGATAATCCGGCAAGGGCGGAGATGCCAGCCCCGGATCGAAACCGGCCAAGATCGGAGGCCAGGGAGGAAGTTCGTCAGTCGACGCCGATTCACATAGCCACCACAGGGACAGGAGCTACAGCGAGCGGTTTTGGAATACAATGTCTCGTCCCCGCCCTGCGGAGCGTTAAGTTGCCCAAGGATTTCAAAGGACCTCGCAAGGTGCCTAATTACACAGCCGATTTACCGCCCGAGGCTTGGGTGGAGAGTTACGAGATGGCCATGGAGATGCTGGACGTGGATGAATCGGCTTGTGCCAAATATTTCACTATGATGCTTGAGGGCACGGCCCGGACTTGGCTAAAGGCACTACCTCCGAATTCTATCGGATCATGGGGGGAGCTGCGCAGTCAGTTCATCAAAAACTTCAAGGATACATGCAAGCAACCTATGTCGGTGATAGATTTAGCAGCATGTGTGCAAGGAGAACAGGAGTCTACAGCAGCTTGGGTACGCAGAGTGGCAGAGATCTTGCACTCCTCAAATGGCATTAACCCGAGCACAGCAATTGTAACATTGGAGAACAATTGCCGGTTTGAATCTTTGAAATTAAAACTCGGAAGGCTCAAACGGGAGTGCAATGACATGGGGACTTTGATGAGCGCCCTGGTGAAGTACGGAGACTTAGATAATACCAAGTATCCGGAGTCAGAAGGAGATAAAACAGGGAAGGCCAGCAAGTCTGGTAAACCGGCGCCGGTTAATCCGGTTACTTCAAGCCTTTTGGGCAAACGAAAGGCAGAAAATAGCTCCGATTTTGTTGCTAATACGCAGGCTCAAGGCGGTCTTCAGGTTAATCAGCAGGGTTCCACTCTCCAAACCGGCGGAGGAAACTCGGGTTGGGAGCAGGATTTGGATCAACCCTGTCTGAAGCATAGTGGAAGAGGGAGGATTGCAAGACATTCTATAAGAGAATGCCTGTCCTTTATGAAACCAGGGAACATCCGTTTCAATCCTCCTAACCGGCCCCCGAACGGCGGTTCAGGGCTCGGATTTTATGGTCCGGGTTATCAAGGAAACAATTCCGGATCAGGATATAGGGGCAACGGCGGCTATCAAGGGAACAACGGCGGTTATCAATCCCGGCCAGGCGGCCAAAGTAGTCAAGGGAACTACAATGGTCAGGGAAATCAATCACATCATCAAGGTGGTTACAATGGTCAGGGAAACCAATCATATCATCAAGGTGGTTATCATGGTCAGGGAAATCAATCGCATCATCAAGGTGGCTACAACAATCAGAATAATCAGCAGCAGGGTCAAGGGAGTTACAATAACCAAGGAAACCAGCAGCAACAGCGTCCGCAGCAACAGCAGCAATCCGGATTCCAGAGTAATCCGAAGGAGTTGAGCAGCGGTCAATATCATGTTTTCACCACGAGTTTATGTAAGAGAGACCAGAAGGTTTTAAAGCGGGCTGTTAATGCGGTAGAACCGGCGACGCCACAGTTTCTACGATGGTCAGAGCAGCCCATTGTATGGAGCAGAGAGGACCACCCGTTACGGGTAGATAATCCGGGACATTTAGCCTTGGTAGTGGCACCTCAGGTGGGAGGATACAAGTTTACTAAAGTCCTCATGGATGGAGGTAGCAGTATCAATATATTATATTACGAGACCTTTCGTCGTATGGGTCTGACAGATAAAAAGCTAAGGACATCAAACACAGTGTTTCACGGGGTGGTCCCAGGTAAGTCAGCTTATCCAGTTGGTAGGATTGACTTAGAAGTTACCTTTGGGGATGAGCGTGATTCCAGATCGGAGATGATCACCTTTGAAGTTGTCAAAATTAAAAGTCCGTATCATGCTTTGTTTGGGAGGACGGTTTATGCTAAATTTATGGCTAGGCCATGTTATGTTTATCTGCAGCTTAAGATGCCGGGTCATAAAGGCACGATTACGGTGCATGGCAGTCGTAAGATAGCAGTGGAATGTGAGGAAGGTGATGCAGCTTATGCAGAAGCGGTATGTGCCACGGAAGAGTTAAAATTTTATAAGGATAATGTTGACCCGGCAGATATGACTCCGCTGAAAAAGCCAACTACCGAGCATGATCCGGCTTTGAAGTTCAAATCAGCGGAAGAGACTAAGCAGGTTGATTTTGTGCCTGGAGATTCGTCTAAGCAATTCACCATCAGTGCTAACCTGGATCCTAAATAGGAAAGCGCGCTCATCGAGTTCATCCGTGGAACCGGGATATCTTTGCATGGAAACCTTCTGACATGCCAGGTATACCGAGGGAACTCGCTGAGCACAAGTTAAATATTGATCCGAAGTTTAAACCGGTAAAACAGTATCTGCGCCGCTTTAACGAAGAGAGGCGCAAGGCTATAGGAGAAGAAGTGGCCAGGCTTTTGGCGGCAGGGTTCATAGTGGAAGTTTTTCATCCGGAATGGTTGGCTAATCCGGTGCTGGTTCTAAAGAAGAATGGGAAGTGGAGGATGTGTGTGGACTACACAGACCTCAATAAAGCTTGCCCGACTGATCCTTTTGCTCTGCCTCGCATTGATCAGATTATTGATGCCACAGCAGGGTGTGAGCGGCTGAGTTTTCTGGATGCGTACTCAGGTTATCACCAGATCAAGATGGCAGTTGAAGATCAAGAGAAGACAGCTTTCATAACTCCTTTTGGTGCTTTTTGCTATGTATCTATGCCCTTTGGGCTCAAGTGTGCACAGGCAACTTATCAGCGTTGCGTTCAGAATTGTTTGAAGGGGCAGATAGGAAGGAACGTACATGCTTATGTGGATGACATCGTGGTTAAATCAAAGGAGGAAAGAACAATGATAGAAGACCTCAGAGAAACCTTTGATAATCTTCGGTCTTACAGGATGATGCTTAATCCGGAGAAATGTGCCTTTGGTGTCCCGGCTGGTAAGCTTTTGGGATTTCTGGTCTCGAACAGGGGAATAGAAGCCAACCCGGAGAAGATCAAGGCCATCACATCTTTGACAAAACCGGCTTGCATTAATGATGTTCAGCGCATAGCTGGCCGGATCACGGCGCTGAGCCGGTTTATCGGTCGCTTAGGAGAAAAGGCGATCCCGCTTTATCAAATGTTGAAGAAAACGGACCGGTTCATTTGGAGTGATGAAGCGAATACAGCGTTTGAAAATCTGAAACAGCAATTAGCGAAACCACCGGTTTTAGCTGCTCCTATCGATAAAGAGCCTTTGCTGTTATATGTTGCTGCAAACACACGGGCAGTCAGCGTTGCGATTGTGGTTGAGCGCAAGGAAGCAGGGAAGGAACATCCGGTTCAGCGCCCGGTTTACTATGTGAGTGAAGTACTCATCGAGTCTAAGCAAAGATACCCTCATTGGCAGAAATTGGTATATGGGGTGTTCATGGCAAACCGGAAACTGAAGCATTATTTCCAAGGGCATCCAATAACTGTGGTTAGTTCAGCTCCATTGGGAGACATAATCCAGAATAAAGAAGCTACAGGCAGAATAGCCAAGTGGGCCATTGAGCTCAGTCCGCATGAGTTGAAGTATGTACCACGTACTGCTATAAAATCTCAGGCATTGGTCGACTTCATCAATGACTGGACGGAATTACAGACTCCTGAGGAGAAGCCGGATCTTACTTATTGGACGATTCACTTCGACGGTTCAAAGCAGTTGGAGGGCTCGGGGGCCGGAGTTGTCTTAACTTCCCCCAGAGGTGATAAATTTTGTTATGTACTCCGGTTATTATTTCCTTGTACTAATAATGCAGCGGAATATGAGGCGCTGCTTCATGGTTTGCGATTGGCAAAAGAGATGAATTTGAGCCGGGTTAAGTGCCTGGGCGATTCAGACCTAGTGGCACATCAAGTTTCGGGCAAGTGGGATTCAAGGGATCCCCTCATGGCGGCTTATCGACAAGAGGTTGAAGCGGTCGCAGGACATTTCAAAGGATATCAGGTGGAGCATATAGACCGGCGGAAGAACGAAGCAGCCGACGCTTTAAGCCGGCTAGGGTCGCAACGTAAACCGGTACCACCAAACACCTTTTTGGATGAATTGCACAATCCTTCGGTTCAAGAACCTTCAGAGAACGACCTAGCTGTTCCGGATCCAGAGGCACAGTTGGTTGCAGCAACCCATGTTATTCCGGATTGGACGTTACCCTATTTGGCATATTTAAGCCGAGGAGAGTTACCAGAGGACGAAGATGAAGCACGGCAGATAATCCGGCGTTCCAAATCTATGACAATTGCCAACGGGGAGCTGCACCATCGTAGCACTTCTGGAGTATTTCAACGGTGTGTTTCAGCTGAGGAAGGTTTTGAGATTCTAAGGGAGATTCATGAAGGGGATTGTGGTCATCATGCCGGATCAAAATCTTTAGTGGCTAAAGCTTTCCGACATGGCTTTTATTGGTTAACCGCACATACAGATGCGGCAGACCTGGTCCGCAAGTGTGACGCTTGTCAGAAGTTCTCAAGACGTGCACTTGTTCCGGCACAGGAACTCCGGATGATACCAATAACTTGGCCTTTTGCAACTTGGGGGCTTGACATGGTTGGTCCTTTCAGGAGATCCCAAGATCAGAAAACTCATCTACTAGTAGCAGTAGACAAGTTTACGAAGTGGATTGAAGCGGAGCCTATAAGCAAGTGTGATGCGGCAACAGCAGTTAAGTTCATCAAAAAAGTAATATTCCGGTTTGGTTTTCCGCACAGCATCATCACAGATAATGGCACCAACTTATCTCAGGGTGAGATGGAAGAATTCTGTCAACGAGAGCATATTCGTTTGGACGTGTCTTCTGTGGCTCACCCCCAATCCAATGGTCAGGCAGAAAGGGCAAATCAGGAGATTTTGCGAGGAATCAAACCCGGCTTATGACACCTTTGCAGAGAACCCCAGGGTGTTGGGTTGAAGAATTACCGTCTATCCTTTGGAGCATTAACACTACACCCAACCGGTCTACAGGTTATACACCTTTTTTCATGGTTTACGGCGCAGAAGCAGTTCTTCCAAGTGACATACGCCATGATTCACCGAGGGTAGCGGCCTATGTAGAAGCCATTAATGAGGAGTCAAGACAAGACGGTTTGGATCGGTTGGATGAAGAGCGTGATATAGCTACAGCACGGTCGGCGATTTATCAGCAAGATCTGCGCAGATATCACAGCCGCCGGATTAGAACCAGGACATTCCAGGAGGGTGACTTGGTACTTCGGCTTATCCAAGATCAAACAGATATGCACAAGCTATCCCCGCCATGGGAAGGGCCCTTTGTGGTCAGCAAGAATTTACACAACGAGTCATATTATTTGGTGGACATTCGAGAACACAAGGATTCACGGACATCAGAAGAGGAGACGAAAAGGCCGTGGAACATTGCTCATCTACGGCCATACTACACTTGAGCCATGGGCTCCAATGTATCCTATGTATATATTATGAATAATGAATAAACCGGCACCCTCGGTAAACCGGGGGCTCAGCCTTCTTTCCATATATATAAATTTTGCGACAAATAATCATATCAGTTTGTTATCAAGGATCAAATTACAATGTTTGCTGGTTTTAGAAACTAATCTTTGCAGGGTATGTGAAGGAGCGGTAGAACTCTCGGGAACAAGAGATTATATCCGGTTCAAGAAGAGAAAAACCCCATAAAAAGAAAAAACCTGCAGAATCAGAGGGAACATCAGAGGCCCCTTGGGGCAGTCCGGTTTGCCCACGTCCCATTGATTGGCTATGTTATGATTCTTTGGGCTCCCTGAACAGTCGATACGCTCACGTTCAGGGATGACCCGGCCCCTGGGGACAGTCCGGTTTGCCCACGTCCCCATGATTGGCTATTTTACGATTTTTTGGGCTACCTGAACAGTCGATACACTCACGTTCAGGGATGACCCGGCCCCTTGGGACAGTCCGGTT
>LR738715.1:517473394-517520278 GCA_902687465.1 Secale cereale | reverse complement strand
GATTATTGGCCCCTTGAACAGTTGATACGCTCACGTTCAATGATTGGCTAGGCCCCTTGGGACAGTCCGGTTTGCCCACGTCCCAATGATTGGCTATGTTTATAATTTTATCAGCCCTCTGAACAGTCGATACGCTCACGTTCAGTGATTGGCTAGGCTCCTTGGGACAGTAGGTTTGCCCACGTCCCATTGATTGGCCGAACCTTGTTTTGAGCCTGGCAGCTCTTTGAAAAAGCCTCGACTACATGGTTTGATTTACAAGAATTGTGTGTTGCTTGATGTTTTTTGTGTTCCATAAACCTTTTAAACCGAGTGGAACAGCTCCAGAAGTTGACCACCTATCTATAACGTCATAAGTCTGGGTCATGAACACCAGCGAGAATTAAACCGGCGTGCATCATAACCCGGATCGACTTCATGATGAGCCGACAGGTTGGCAGTACACGATCAGGTACAAGTTACAAATTTCTGAACCAAGATGAGAAATATTTATCAACAAGATGAACCGAAGAGTTTCAAGGGTGTATTAGAATTGATGAAGACCGATTAAGGGGATTTTAACATCCTGACCGGTTTAAGGTATTTTGGCTACATACAATTCAGGTATCACAGTTATTTTTTAAAAAGATATGCTTATTATATGTATCAGGAGAACAAGTTAATCCGTCCAGTGGTAAGCCACTAGGACATGTTTTTTGATATTTTTTATGAACAGAGCAAGGCATCAGCATCAATCAACAAGTCAACGAATGAATATTTCATAAAGACCAAATGTCGGATCACAGCGCATTAAGTTTCAGCTAAACTTATTACAAGGCATAAAAAGCCAAATAGTTGGAAGCATTGTTTGACGGAATAACAATCATGATTACAACAGTGGCATTCAAGATTATGCTTCTCCTTGCTGAGATGGTTGGCCACCGTCTTGTTCCGGAACGTCTTCCTCCTCGTGAAGCGGTGGGAAATCTGGCGCACGCCAATCAATCTTGGCCAAGGCACGGAAATATACTTCACCGTTGATAAGCTCAGCAGGATCAATATCAGGAGCAAAGGTGTGAGGACGAACCGGCGGAGTTAAGTTTACAATATCGTAAACCGGTCGATCCACCCGCTCGTTCTGCAGGTTATATGATGGATGATATCGAGACAAGTCAGACTCCACCGCAATCTTGCTAGCGAGGGGACGCATTTCCTTTGTCAGAGCATAAAGATCCTTTTCATTAAACGTTGAACCGTCTTCCTTGGTATCAAGAAATCCGGTTAACACTTCTTCCGGATCAATGTCCGGGACCCAAGCTTTAGCCCTTGTAAGGGCCAGAAGAGCACCTCCTCGAGCAGCCGATTTCTTAACCTCTTCAAGACGGGCCGGCAGAATGGACAAACTGTTCAAAGTATCCTTGATGGTTGAAGGAGCCGGTTTACCAAAGGAAGTAGCGCTGATAATCCTTTGTGCTCCAGAGTATAATTGTTCAACCAAGGTATAGCAGGCTTTCAGCTTCTTCCGTACATCATCCCCAAGATGGGAGACACGGCGTCCTACATACAACAATAAAAGTTAAACCGGCGTAGGTCACAGGTTGCAAAGATAAAAGACAGGAGTTCAGGCTATGCTTACCAAAGATAGCAGAAGTCATCAAGTCAATTTGGCGCTTTAACCCGGTCAATTCTTCAGTAACCGGGTTAAGTGCTCCTTCGGCATCCTGAACACGTTTCTCAAGATCTTTTTTCTGGACTTCAAAAGTAGTCCACTCCTCGTCAAAGAACCTCTTCAAGTCTTCAGCAGTCTTTAAACTCACTTGGAGTTCTTTCTTAGCCTTTGAAGCGGCTGACTCAGTCTCTATAAGCCGGCTTCGAAGTTCACTGATTTCCAGAGCATTCCGGTTCAGCTCAGCCTGTAGACAAAAGTTCAAAAGCAAGGTTAGAAATTACAAGTCTCAAGCACACAACCAAGTTGTCTACTTGACACTTGGGGGCTAATGGCAGTTGAAGTAATACAACAAAGACAATTTGAAAATACAAGTCTCAAGCACACAACCAAGTTGTATACTTGACACTTGGGGGCTAATGGCAGTTGAAGCAATGCACCACAGACAATTGGAAATTACAAGTATCAACTACATAACCAAGTTATCTACTTGATACTTGGGGGCTAATGTACGGATCAGCAGTTCAAACTACAAAGTTCCGGATTACCTTCAGTAAAGTAGATAAACCGGAACTTGGGGGCTGCTATGAGATAAAGATGCGTCAAAAAAGCAAAGTCAGAAGAGGAAAACTTACTTCATATTTTTCTCTCATCAGGTTTACTAGGCTGGCTTCATAATCCCGGCTGCTGTGGAGCCGGTTCAAATATCCGGAATAGATATCTTGAGCACTCATACTCGAAAGACTGGATATATCAGTACTCCACTTCCCCTTTTCCTGAGTTATCTTTTCCACTTTAGCTGTATGTTTTGCTAAAACGGTGGGTTCTGCTGGCGCAACATAAGCAGTGCCAGTAACCACGACATCAGGGGAAGTGGGTGCATTGGGAGGAGTAACTTCAACTTGAGCCGGATCAGGAGACGCCGGGTTAACTTGAGGAGAATTAACCCGGGCCGGACTTGGTGGGTCTTGAACATCTTCAGCGGCAGGAGTTTCAAGAGCAGGTTCGTCAACCGGAGCGGCAGGAGTACCTTCAGGAGGAACGGCTGTAGACGGATCAATCACCGGTTCATCAGCAGAAGGATCAGCAGCAGGCTTATTCGCCTTGGCTCTTTTGCTAGGTTTCGGTTTGCTGGAAAAACAAGCAAAATAAGTTAGCATTATAAAGGAAGGGGGGTCATAAACCGGAAGAGGTGAAGAGAATTACCCCGGGACGGTCTTCAAAGGAGGAAGCTGTGTAGCGGTCGATTCGCCGGAAGAAGACAATGGAGTTTCCTGATAGTCAGGATCAGACGGTTTAAGTGGTTTTCGGATAAGTCCGCCCTTGGGATGAAGAAGGGTCGGAGAGAGTATCACCTCAGCACGGCGCTTTCGAACCGGAGTTAATGAGATTCCAGAAGACTCCACCGCCAGGCCACTATGGCGAGTGGTCCGGCGAAAAGCTTCGTGCTGTTGCTTCTTCAAAGTAAAATTAGGATCCAACTTAGCATAAGGGTGAGAAAATTGATATTTTATGACAGTCGATGGCTTTTTTGAGGAGGAGGTTCTGAATCAGAAGAAATAAGGGTTACCTCAATCTCAGCCGGGTTATCACCTTCAAGTGGTTCCTGTGAAAAGGTGTCATTAGATATGATAACAAGTACATAAAAGCAAAACTTAAACCAGAGTAAGGCATACCTCGGAGTCCGGATCATCATCCTCAGAAGGAGAACCGGCATCAACGGCTGCTTTCCTCTTCTTGTTTGCAGGGGTTTTCCGGCGAGGCTGCTTTACAGTTTTTTCCTGAGGTTTTCTCCTCCAGAAGGGGTCTTCAGCCTAAAAAAAAAGTAAAGGCAAGTGAAATATGTTTCAAAGAGGACGGTTTATAAAGTACAAGTTAAAGACAAACTTACTTCAGGCAGCTTATTCTTCTTAAAGTATGGGGCCAAGCCAACTTTAGAGCAATCTGTTAAGGCAGGATTGACAATCTTCTTGGCTGACTCCACTACTTCCGATTCAGAAAGCTTCTCCTTAGTAAACCTCTGAGGATCATCCGGTTTACCGGAGTACTTACACATCAGCTTAGGGCGCCGGCTTAAGGGAAGGATGCTCCAAGATAGCCAGCAGCGAAGGAAATCAGTGCCAATCAGACCATTTGCCATGAAAGCTCTCAGCTTGGAGAGCTGTGGTGAAAACTGGATCCGTTCAGCAGCACTTAACCGTTGTGGCAAGGGGTGATTCGCCGGGATACGAGTTTCGCGATAACCCGGCAAAGGATTTTCACCTTCAGGAGATGTGTCTACACAATAAAACCAGGACTTGTTCCAGTCCTTAGGGTGAGTGTGTAAGGAGGCGTGAGGAAAAACTGCATCCCTCCTTTTCTGAATGCTAATTCCACCAAGCTCCTGGTGAGGTCCGCTGGTGAATTCAGTGCGCCGGTTTGCATGGAAGAAATCCCGGAATAAATCAACTGAAGGCTCTTCTTGCAGATACACTTCAGAAAATACTTGAAAATCGCAAATGTTGGAAACAGAGTTTGGTCCGATGTCCTGTGGATGCAGCTGGAAGGTGGCAAGAACATCCCGGAAAAATTTTGAACCGGGGGGAGAGAAGCCTCTGGAGATATGGTCCAGAAATACGATGACTTCCCCGGATCTAGGAGTAGGAGGGCACTCATTACCCGGAGCACGCCATTTTAGCTCAGCCCGAGGGCCTAAGGTGTCGATGCTCGACAGCTTGACTAAGTCTTCCTCAGTCACGACAGAACGGACCCAATCGCACGAAACATACTGCTTAGCCATTTGAACAAAGTGCTGAAGAAGAGAAAGTACAGAGACGGATTATGAACGTATAATGATCCGGGATCTATTCATGTTATACAATGGTTGAAATGGAGAATTAGCTGGCAAGGTTAAACCGGCAATTATAAAACAAGTTATATCATTTCCGGTTTAAATGGCAGTTGAAGAGGGACAGTTTAAATCGTTGCATCAGTTTATATCATTTCCGGTTTATGGCATGACAATTTAAATCGGAACATACTTAGCGAATCTACCGAGGAGAAAAACAGGTTTCTAAATAACTGCTAAGGGGGAAAGATCTGAGTATGCTGAGGAAAAGAAACTAATCTACAGCGGAGTAATAATTGCTAAGGGGGAAAGCTACGCAGACTTCATACCAAAAGGACGAATTTACATGTCAGACAGGTGCAATAAAGATTCGACGCATTTGAAGCAGAATAAAAATGGAAGAAGATCGAAAGGTACGGCGACTACGAGTCACAGGTTCAAAGAATGAACAATACGAAGCTTGCGGAGAGCTCTAATGGCGTAACGGATAAATATAAAGCGTTATGACGGTAAGATCCAATCTGATGCTAAGCGGGAGATCTACAGACTAGGGCCTAAAGGTCACAAGACTTCTATGAGAAACGTATCTACGAAGAGACGAAGCTCCGTCGGAAGCTCTAATGGCGGAAGAACAAGGTGAAGCAATAGCGGATGCAGATCAACCGCAAGGAGGATAAACATACCAGGGACAGTGAGAATCGGCGGCGGAGATAATCTGGTCAAGGCTCAGGTTGATGCAGCGGCCGGTCGAGGACTGGAGATCCGGCGGTCGTCGGCGGCGGTTTGAGCTCGGGCGGTAATGGAGAGAAGACGCAGGAGGAAGATGAAGGAAGAAGAGGATAATGAATGGAGCGTGGCAGTATTTATAGCCAGGGGTCAGATCTGAAACGACAGGCGCGAGAATCAAGGAGACAGAAAATCGGATAAAGATCCCGTTATGCCTCGATCTTCGGGATAACCCTTAAAATACGCTACAGTACAGCTCACAGCGTTAAATGCGGAGATGATGTCATTGTCAGACTTTAATGATTTCGGAGGATGACGTCAGAGCCGGTTTACAAAAAAGATGAAGACAGAAGAGAATCATATGAGACAGAAGACTGATATGAACAAGTTCAAATCATTCTGGGGCCTAATGTCAGGGATATGGTTAGTAGGTATAAACCGGATATTGTAAACCGGCTTAGTTATATTGTACTTGGTTTTACTATTTTAGTAGAAACTACGGCCCATGAGATTTCAAGGCCCATGTATAGAAGTACGGTTTGTAAACCGCCAAGAGATGTAACTTGAGAGATAGGAAAGAAAAGGCAGAGACCGAGGCGGACACGATTATGAGCCGGCCTCGGGACTCTGTAAACCGGACCGGGCGTCACCTCTATATAAAGGGACGACCCGGCGACGGTTCAAGGACAAGCAACAATCAATCCGTCGAGACGCAGGCAAAGCGAATCCGCTCCCTGTAAACCGACGCCCAAGCAATACCAAACCAACTAGACGTAGGCTTTTACCTTCTCGAAGGGGCCGAACTAGTATAAATCCTTTGTGTCCTTTGTGTGCCATGAATCCTTTCAAGCTAACCCGTGCGATGGTTCCATCATCAAGTCCGCTAAGCCGGACATCTGCCGTGTTAATTCCACGACAACTACTCATCACAAAAAAGCGCGGTAAGCTATTGATTCAAACCGGATATGGGAAAACACATGGCACCAACCGAGACCACTACTCATCGCGAGAAAGCGTGGTAAACTATTTATTCACAACGGATATGGAAAAACATGTGGCACAAATCTAGACCACTACTCATCACAAAAAATCGCGGTAAACTGCTGATTCAAACCAGATATGGGGAAACACGTGGCACCAATCGAGATTACTACTCATCGCGAGAAAGCGCGGTAAACTATGGATTCATTACGGATACGGAAGAACACATGGTACCAATCCAGACAACTACTCACCGTGCGAAAGCGCGATAAACTATGGATTGAAACTAGATATGGAAGAACTCGTGACACAAATTCATATTACAACTCATCGCGAGAAAGCGCGTAAAACTATGAATTCAAACCGGATATGGAAGAACACATGGCACAAATCCAATCAAATACTCATCAAGGTAAGCTATTGATTCAAACCGGATATGGGAAAACACGTGGCGCCAATTGAGACCACTAATCATTGCGAGAAAGCACGGTAAACTATGGATTGACAACGGATATGGAAGAACACGTGGCACAAATCCAGACCACTACACATCACAAGAAATCTCGATAAACTACTGATTCAAACCGGATATGCGAAAACACGTGGAACCAATTGAAAGAACTACTCATTGCGATAAAGCATGGAAAACTACGGATTCAAACCAGTTATAGATAAACATGTGGCATCAATCCAGACACCTACTCATTGCGAGATAGCGCGATAAACTATGAATTCAACCAGATATGGAAGAATACGTGACACAAATTCAGACCAAAAGTCATCGCGAGAAAGCATATTAAAATATAAATTCAAACTGGATATGTGAGAACACATGGCACCAATCGAGACCACTACTCATCGCAAGAAAGCGTGGTAAATTATGGATTCACTACGAATATGGAAGAACACGTGGCACAAATCCATATCACTAGTCAGTGTTGGGGAACGTAGTATTTCAAAAAAAAAAATCTACGATCACGCAAGATCTATCTTGGAGAAGCATAGCAACGAGTGGGGAGAGTGTGTCCACGTACCCTCGTAGACTGAAAGCAGAAGCATTTAGTAATGTGGTTGATGTAGTCTAACGTCTTCGCGATCCAACCGATCAAGCACCAAACGCACGGCACCTCCGTGATCTGCACACGTTCAGCTCTGTGACGTCCCTCGAACTATTGATCTAGTTGAGGCTGAGGGAGAGTTTCGTTAGCACGACAGTGTGGTGATGGTGTTGATAAAGTTACCGACGCAGGGTTTCGCCTAAGCACTGCGACAATATGACTGAGGTGTGTAATAGTGGAGGAGGGCACCACACATGGCTAAAACAATTGTCAACTTGTGTGTTCTAGGGTGCCCCCTGCCCCTGTATATAAAGGAGCAAGGGGAGGCCGGCTGGCCCTCCTAGGGCGCGCCCCACAAGGGGAGTCCTACTAGCAATAGGAATCCTATTCCTAGTAGGAGTCCACCAAGAGGGAGAGGGGGAAGGAAGGAGAGGGAGAGGGAGAAGGAAAGGGGGGCGCCGCCTCCCTTCCCTAGTCCAATTCGGACCCAATGGGGAGGGGGCACGTGGCCTGCCCTAGTCGCCCCTCCCTTTCTCCACTAAGGCCCATGTGGCCCATTAGTTCCCCCGGGGGGGGTTTCGATAACCCTCCGACACTCCGATTTTATCCGAAACTTGTCTGGAACACTACCGGTGTCCGAATATAGTGATACAATATATCAATCTTTATGTCTCGACTATTTCGAGACTCCTTGTCATTTATGTGATCTCATCCGGGACTCTAAAAAACCTTCGGTACATCAAAACATATAAACTCATAATACCGATCGTCATCGAACGTTAAGCGTGGGAACCCTACGGGTTCGATAACTATGTAGACATGACCAAGACACATCTCATGTCAATAACCAATAGCGGAACCTGGAAGTTCATATTGGCTCCTACATATTCTACGAATATCTTTATCGGTCAAACCGCACAACAACATACGTAGTTCCCTTTGTCATCGGTATGTTACTTGCCCGAGATTTGATCGTCGGTATCATCATACCTAGTTCAATCTCGTTATCGGCAAGTCTCTTTACTCGTTCTGTAATACATCATTTCATGACTAACTCATTAGTCGTTTGCTTGCAAGGCTTATTACGATGTGTATTACCGAGAGGGCCCAGAGATACCTCTCCGACACTCGGAGTGTCAAATCCTATTCTCGATCTATGCCAACACCACAAACACCTTCGGAAACACCTGTAGAGCATCTTTATAATCACCCAGTTACATTGTGACGTTTGATAGCACACAAGGTGTTCCTCTGGTATTCGGGAGTTGCATAACCTCATAGTCAGAGGAACATGTATAAGTCATTAAGAAAGCACTAGCAGTAAAACTAAACGATCATAGTACTAAGCTAACGAATGGGTCTTGTCCATCACATCATTCTCCTAATGATGTGATCCCATTGATCAAATGACAGCACATGTCTATGGTTAGGAAACATAGCCATCTTTGATTAACGAGCTAGTCTAGTAGATGCATACTAGGGACACTCTGTTTTGTCTATGTATTCACACATGTATCAAGTCTCCGGTCAATACAATCTAGCATGAATATAAGACATTTATCATGATGTACAAGGAAATATAAATAACAACTTTATCATTGCCTCTAGGGCATATTTCCTTCAGTCCCCCACTTGCACTAGAGTCAATATTCTAGATTACATAGTAATGATTCTAACACCCATGGAGTCTTGGTGTTGATCATGTTTTGCTCAAGTAAGAGGCTTAGTCAACGGGTCTGCAACATTCAGATCTGTATGTATCTTGCAAATTTCTATGTCTTCTTCCTTGACTTGATCGCGGATGGAGTTGAAACGTCTCTTGATGTGCTTGGTTCTCTTGTGAAACCTGGATTCCTTCGCCAAGGCTATTGCTCCAGTGTTGTCACAAAATATTTTCATTGGACCTGATGCACAAGGTATTACACCTAGATCGGATATGCACTCCTTCATCCAGACTCCTTCATTTGCTGCTTCCAAATCAGCTATGTACTCCACTTCACATGTAGATCCCGCCACGATGCTCTGCTTGGAACTGCACCAACTGACAGCTCCACCGTTCAACAAAAATAAGTATCCGGTTTGTGACTTTGAGTCATCTGGATCAGTGTCAAAGCTTGAATCGACGTAACTGTTTACGATGAGTTCTTTGTCACCTCCATAAATGAGAAACATATCCTTCATCCTTTTCAAGTACTTCAGGATGTTCTTGATCGTTGTCCAGTGATCCACTCATGGATTACTTTGGTACTGTCCTGCTAAACTTATAGCAAGGCACACATCAAGTCAGGTACACATCATTGCATACATGATAGATCCTATGGTTGAAGCATATGGAATGACTTTCCTTTTTTCTCTATCTTCTACAGTGGTCGGGCATTGGGTCTTACTCAACTTCACACCTTGTAACACAGGCAAGAACCCTTTCTTTGACTGATCCATTTTGAACTTCTTCAAAACTTTATCAAGGTATGTGCTTTGTGAAAGTCCAATTAAGCGTCTTGATCCATCTCTATAGATCTTGATGTCGAATATATAAGCAGCTTCACCGAGGTCTTTCACTGAAAAATTTGTATTCAAGTATCCTTTTATGCTATCCAGAAATTCTATATCATTTCCAATCAACAATATGTCATCTACATATCCTGTCAGAAATGCTACAGAGCTCTGACACTTTCTTGTAAATACAGGCTTCTCCAAAAGTCTGTATAAAACCATATGCTTTGATTACTTCATCAAAGCGTATATTTGTAGGATCGAAAGTTTGTCTAGAGGAGGGTAATTAGACTACTTGACCAAATAAAAAACTAGCCTTTTCCCAGTTTGAAGTCTTGGCAGATTTTAGCAATTATGCACAAGTCAAGCAATCAACCTACACATGCCATTCTAAGAGTATAGCAGCGGAATGTAAAGCAATTGCATATGAAGGTAAATGGAGGAGTTTGAGGGAGCAAACACAATGTAGACACAGAGATTTTTTATCTGTGGTTCCGATAGGTGGTTCTATCGTACATCCATGTTGATGGAGACTTCAACCCACGAAGGGTAATAGTTGCGCGAGTCCACGGAGGGCTCCACCCACGAAGGGTCCATGAAGAAGCAACCTTGTCTATCCCACCAAGGCCATCGCCCCCGAAGGACTTGCCTAACTAGGGTAGATCTTCACGAAGTAGGCAATCTCCTTGCCCGTACAAACTCCTTGGTTCAACTCCACAATCTTGACGGAGGCTCCCAAGTGACACCTAACCAATCTAGGAGACACCACTCTCCAAAAGGTAAAAGACAGTGTGTTGATGATGAACTCCTTGCTCTTCTGCTTCAAATGATAGTCTCCCAACACTCAACTCTCTTTCATAGTATTGGATTAGGTGGAAAGATGATTTGAGTGGAAAGCAACTTGGAGAAAGCTAGAGATCAAGATTTTTGTGGTTGGAATGGAATATCTTGACCTCAACACAAGTGTAGGTGGTTCTTTCTCAGAAAATGTATGTTGGAAGTGTAGGCATGTCCTGATGGCTCTCTCCACGAATGAACAGTGGTTGGAGGGGTATATATAGCCTCCAGATGAAATCTAACCGTTACACACAATTTACCAAACTCGGTGGGACCGAATCAGAGAACTCGGTCAGATTGATTTAGTTCATAATGTGACCGTTAGGCAGGTGGGACAGACATGTCAACTCGGTAGGACCAATTTCATTAGGGTTAGGGCATAACGTGATCTCAGTGAGACCGATTACACAAACTCGGTAGGACCGATTTTTGTAATAAGCTAACTAGAGAGTTGGTTAGGCAAACTCGGTGGGACCGATGCGCTCGTTTCAGTTGGAACGAAACGTTATGAAGGGAAACACAGAGTTTGCAATCCCATCTCGGTGAGACCGAGATCCCTATCGGTGAGACCGAAGTGACTACGGTTTGTGGCAATGGCTATGTCAAGAGAACTCGGTGACGCCGGATAGAAGGTTTCGGTGGGGCTGAGTTTGACTTTTGGTTTGGGACATATGTGGATGTGAGAAAGTGGTTGAGGGTTTTGGAGCATATCACTAAGCATTTTGAGCAAGAAACCCATTCAGCAACACCTCATCCCCTTTTAATAGCATTGGCTTTCCTATGGACTCAATGCAATCTTGGATCACTAAAATAGAAAATGTAGAGTCTTGAGCTTGAGCCAATATGTGTCCTTAGCATTTTGAGGGGTCCACATATCTAATCCATGCCATGCTAATCATGAACTTTCCTGAAATATTTATCTTGAGATAGCATTAGTTCAATGAGCTATATGTTGTTAGTAATTACCAAAACCACCTAGGATAGTTGCACTTTCAATCTCTCCCTTTTTGGTAATTGATGACAACATATAGATCAAAGCTTCGACAAATGATAATAAGACTGAAATACATCGCCGCTTTGAGAAGTATGTGATAAGCAAGAGCTCCCCCTAATTTTTTTATTATTTAAAATTTGCTTTTGAATGCAAATACACAATCAATTAGGATCATGGGTTACTCTTACATGTCACATACATCTTGGTGGAGCGCTCAAAATGATATAAACTAAAAGCATGCGCTCATCACCAAGCAAAGTGAATGATCATATAGGGATATAAAAGATAATATCATTCAAGCAAGCATTAAAGTAGCATATGATCAATCACATGATCAAACAAGTATCTCACACATGGACATAAAGTATAAATCAAGCACACAATAAAGTTCAACCAAAAACAAGAGAGACAAAGAGGCAAAACACTCTCTCTTGAAGCCTACGATCTATACACATTTCTCCCCCTTTGGCAACAAGATACCAAAAAGTTCAAATATGCATAGTGCTATGCGTCTCTCGGGCTTGGTCTTCGGGAGGCGGTGTAGAGAGAACTCCAAGGACAAAGGCATCAGTTGATGTAGTTGGAGCTGGTGGAGTGGCTGCTGGAGGTGGCACTGAAGCTATGGCTGCTCGTGCTGATGTTGTTGCTCTTGTATCAAGTACAGGCACTGCAGCAGACCTCTGTCCTCTGGGCACTCGCTGAAATGCATCAGTAGCTGCCTTCCCTTTTCTCTCTTCTGCTTCCTCCTGGAGCTGCTCAACTCTGTTGGTATCTCAGTAACCTTCAGATCAAGATCGTAAAATTTGGTTTCTATGATCCTCTCCAAGCTCTCCTGGTTTTGAGTCAGGGTGGCCATGCCCTTCTCAATCCACAAAGTTACTTGAATCAGATATGTCATTTGATCTTGTTTAGATTAGAGGGACACTTGAGATGCCTCTTCAACACTTGGCATCTTTGCTGCTTTCTCAGCTCTAGCTTTCTCCATCTTTTCTTGTGCTTGCACAGATGTGGGTTCTTCTTCATCCAAGACAATTGTGTTGTCCTCAAATTCAGGCAATAAGGGAAGATGTTCCTTGTCCAATAAGTATGTGCATGTGCCCATCTTGGAGTTGATGAGCATCTGGATGTGTGGAGCATACCCACATGATCTCTTCTGGTCTGCAGCAGTCCTCTTGATTGTTTCAACAATCAGGCTCATCACTTTGAATTTCTGTGGCAGGCCTGTGATCATCTTGTTATCTCCAGATTTGGGCAATAATGTATGCATCAATATAGTGTTGATTGTAGCTAGACCAGACAACAAGTAATGAACAGATCCAAACTTGTGTGTTTCCAATGCTTTGTCTGGGATCTCTTTGTACATGTTGGCCATAGAGTTGTGGTCTTTCTTCTTCTTGGCATAGACATCCAAGTCATCTTCATGCTCTTCAGGGGCTTTTATCTACTTGGCCCACTCATCAACAGTTGACTAGTACCTTGTACCTTAGGACATCCATACAATTATACCATCTGGATAGAAATGAGTTGTGGAGTAGAATTGCATGATGAGTTCATCATTCCATTTTGTCAATTTTTGTCCCACAAACTTGTCAACACCACATGATTTGAAAATTCCATGCACACCTAGAAAATGATCTTTATTCTCATCAATGAATTTCCAATCTATACACTTCATATCACACACTATGGGCTTCTTGTCAAGTAGAATGGTCTCATAGAAATCCTGCTGCTCTCTGGTGTGGAACCTATAATCCACAGCAGTCCTTCTCCTCGCAGCATATGGATCAGATTGTCTCCATCTTCTGAGACCTGCATCCTTCCTCAACTTCATGTCCTTGGCAACAATATGATTATCATCATGATCAGGGATATTGGGCTTGAGCTTCCTAAGCACTTGGACTTCATCATCTTCTTCAATTTCAGGCACTAGGACCTTGTTCTTTTTTGCAGCTGGAATGTTCCTTGTGCTTCTCTTGGGTGTAGATTTGGTGGCTTGAAAAGCAGCTTCGGCGGCAGTCTTGGGCTTTGAAGGAGCAGCCCCTGACTTAATGGCATCCCCCATCAGCTTCTGAGATTTAGGTGTTGGTGCAGCATCCTCTTCTTCTTCTTCACCTTCATCATCATCATCATCATCTCTCATGGATGGCTTGCCAATCACTCTGGCTATGGTTTTCCTAGCCCTTTTCTTAGTTCCTGCTGGCTCATCATCTCTGGTTTCAAGAGTAAACACCATTGTTTCTTGAGTTGATGCTCTGGCCTTTGACATTGGAGCTCTTTTGGCCGGGACCTTCTTGTTCAATCCAGGCTTGGTTGAAGCAGTTGTGCCATATTCCTTCCTAGCAACTTTCTTCTTTGAGCTGACTTCTTCAACTTCAAAATATTCATCCTCTGAATCTAATGTTTTCTTCTTTCTCTGCCTAGTTGATGCCTTAGGTAGGTTGCTTGGTGTGCTCCTACTACTCTCATGGTAGCTAGAGTTATTGGGTCTAGAGCCCTCACTCAATTGTGCATGTTCCTCTGACATGTTCTAACTGTCACTGCCCTCAGACATTCTTGAAACTACAAGCTGATCCTGTGAATAGATATAGATGAGATAGAGTCGATGAGCATCACAAAGTGCAGAGGTTTTGCAGAACAGATGAGTCAAAAACTTAGTTTTAGTTCTCCACAAAAAGCATTTCGGAGCTACCGATTTGTTAAACTCGGAGATACCAAAGCAACTTTTGGAGTCTAAACTAGTGAACTCGGTCACACCGAGTCACAGTTCAGTGACTCCGAAATTGCTAGGGTATCACATAGAGTTGAACTCGGTCGCACCGATTTGTAATTTTCGGTCAGACCGAAAAGCGCAAGTGCAATGGCCTAAGCCAAATCGGTGAGACCGGTTTCTACAACTCGGTCGGTTCGATATGAGTTCGGCGGAGACCTAACCCTAAATTTTCAGATCATATCTAATCTAAGGACGTTATTCAGTGAATAGATAGTTTGCATACGTGGTAAAGATCATGGCAAAGTAATGTACTATGAATCAGAGTTAAAGGAATAGCACATAGAGTCGAATCCGTACCCTAGTTCGGTGGGAATTCGCTACGGCGACAACGGCGGAGCAGATTTCTGTTGACGGCGATGGAAACCAGTGGCGGGAGGTCGCTGGCGGCAAGGAGACGACCGGAGACCCGAGGAGGCAGTGCAGGACACACGCGCGCGCTGAGGAGTTTGAAGAAATTTCCAAAATCTCACTCGTGGGTATATATATTCCGACCCTGTCGGTGTGACCGAGTGGAACAACTCGGTGGCACCGAGATACAGAATCGCAAGCGGTTACTGCAACTCGGTGTGACCGAAAAGTTCAAATCGGTTGCACCGAGATTGAAAACCTAGATCAACTTAGTGAACTCAGTGTGACCGAAGTGGATGACTCGATCATACCGAAATGCACAAAGAGGTTTTGGAAGTTTAAGTCTATGACGAATCGGGGACTCCGAGTGCTCCTCACACAGAGTAGTTCGAATCTGACTTGATCAAACTTAGAGTTTAAGACGAGAAAAGCATAGATGGATGTCCTCGAATGAGTAAAATATGCATCCAACATGCTCACACAATAAGATAGCAAATGAAATATGTGACAAAGCATGCACAATCACTCTAGCATTTATCAAGCAATTTGGTGATGACTAGGTCATCTATATATGAGTATATTGACTTAGGAGTCAAATGAGAACATTTGATCATAGGTCATACTCATCGTTTAAGCACAAGTGGGGTTACCACTTTTACATAAAGCATTGTTGTGTTCACATCATTAGAGTTGCTTTAGCTCAATTGATTAGAGTAAAGCTCCCCCTAGATGTGATATCCCCCCTAAGAGGGACAAACTAACCTTGGGTTTTGTCGATGATGACTTCATGTAGGTGTTCAAGATGTAGATGCTCAATGTTGATGTAGATCATTTGGAGCAATCCATTGGAGTGAGTCACACTTTAAATACCTACACAGGTTAGTCCCACAAGGAACAAACAAGGATATCCATAGACATAGAGTGATGTTCACATAAGATGATGTCCATGGAAGAATTTGGTTACCTTGTCCCTTATCTTACCAACAAGAGTGAAGTATGTTAGTGGAGTCACCCTCAAGAACTCTCTAGTTCTTATTCTTTGGAATCCTTGGAGTTGTAGTCATACTTGATGAAGTAGAACTCGATGTAGTCTTGGGAACCCACTTGACCAAGGCCTTGGGAGCTTCTTCAAATGCATCAATCTCCTCTTGAAGCTTGTCCTTGCCCTTTTGCTTGTGGTCTAGTGGTGGAATATCATCTTGAGCTTGTGTTCCTTGGAAAGAAGTAGGATCATACTTCTCTTGTTGGGGAATAAACTTCGTCTTGGGGTATTGATCTTCTTCCCACTCAACTCCACTGGCACTGAACGTTCGTTCAAAACCAACACCTTGATTCTTCCGGTGTCTTCCTTGCTTGCGTACAATCTCCTCAAATTGCTTACTTTCGGCAAGGCTCTTGTAAACACCTCTCTCTGTAATTACCTTCAATAGGATATTTTCTTGCTCAAGTGTAACTTGTCTAAGAGAGTCATTAGTGGAATCAAGAGTACTACCAGAAGCAACAATATTTGATTTAGCATGATTATTGTTACTACTAGATGAAGAATCTTTCTTGTTCTTGTTGCTAGATTTAACTTGTGGCATGGAAGTAGACAAGAGTAAACATTTGGCAATGTAAGAAGAACTTTTCTTGCGAAGATCATCATTGATTGCTTTTAAGAACTCATGCTCTTGCTCAAGGTTGAGCTTTTCAAAGCGTAACTTCTCATGAGTCTTAAAAAGTTCTCGATGATCTTCCAAGGTAGTTTCATGAGCTAACTTAAGAGTGTTTAGTTTTTTAGTTAGACACTCAATCTCCTTATCATCGTCATTCATTTTATCTTGATTAGCGTGATTAATAGCAAGTTCATCATAGTTTTCATAACTAGAGTTTTCAATAAGTAAATCATCATCTCCTAGCAAATCATCTTCATCACTATTGAAATCAACATACTCGGGGTATGATACCTTTGGGCCTTTAGCCATGAAGCATCTTCCAATTCCTTCATTTGGTGAGTCAAATATGTCGTAGGAGTTGGTTGACACAAGTGCTAGACCGGCAACACCTTCATCTTGAGTAAATTCGGAGTCGGAGTGATAACTTCTTCCGGAGTGTTGGTCGGAGTCGGTGCCGGATACACATTCACCAACGTGAGCTTGATGTCTTCGTTTTGTGTAGCTCTTTGATCACTTGTCTTTCCTTTCCGAATCTTTGCTTCTCCGAGAGGGTCTTCGTTCATAACGATCATCTCTACTCCTTATCTCTCTTGGTGGTGATTCTTCTCTCCTACTCCTTCTTTTGGGAGAATCTTCTCTTCTTTAGTAGGGAGCCGTACACTCATTGGAGTAGTGTCCGGGTCTTCCACAATTGTAGCAATTTCGTTCACGACTTGAAGATCTTTTGTCATTGTAGGACCTTGGCTTGGTACTTCTCTCCTTGCTTCTACTCTTGTAGAACTTGTTGAAGTTCTTAGCCATTAGGCTCAGTTCTTCATTGAAGGTTTGTTTCTCAGTTGATGATGTGGGAGCATCACATGAGGCTTTGTAAGCACAACTTGACTTGTTGTGGAGCTCTTCCTTATCCTTAAGTGACATCTCATGAGAAACAATTCTTCCAATGACTTCCGTAGGCTTGAGATCTTTGTAATTGGGCATCATTTGGATCAATGTGCACACGGTATCATATTTTCCATCCAAGGCTCTTAGGATCTTCTTGATGATGAATCTGTCGGTCATCTCCTCACTTCCTAAGCCGGCAATCTCATTTGTGATGAGAGCAAGCCTGGAGTACATTTCAGCGACACCTTTACCATCCTTCATTTTGAACTTGGCAAGCTGATTTTGAAAAAGCATCCACTTTGGATTCCTTGACAGACTCAGTACCCTCGTGCATATCAATCGAAGTATCCCAAATTTCCTTTGCATTCTCAAGATGGCTGATTTTGCTGAATTCTTAGCGGCACAATCTGTTGAAGAGGATATCACAAGCTTGAGCATTGTATTGCAGCATCTTCAACTCTTTCGCGGTAGCTTCACGGTTTGGTTCTCTCCCATCAAAGAATTCACCTTGCAAGCTAACACACACACAATAGCCCAAGCGGCGGGGTTATGTCCAAGAATATGCATTTTCATCTTATGCTTCCAACTAGCAAAATTAGTACCATCAAAGTAAGGACCTCTATGGTGGTAATTTCCCTCGCTAGACGCCATACTCTCCTAGGTTGTGAAACCAAGGCTATGATCACCAAAAGCTATGGAAATCAAGGCAAATGGAGACCTTAGCTCTAATACCACTTGTAGGATCGAAAGTATGTCTAGAGGGTGTGGGTGATTAGACTACTTGATCAAATAAAAAACTAGCCATTTCCCAATTTTAAGTCTTGGCGGATTTTAGCAATTATGCACAAGTCAAGCAATCAACCTACACATGCAATTCTAAGAGTATAGCAGCGGAATGTAAAGCAATTTCATATGAAGGTAAAGGGAGGAGTTTGAGGGAGCAAACGCAACGTAGACACGTAGATTGTTTATATGTGGTTTCGATAGGTGGTCCTATCGTACATCCACGTTTATGGAGACTTCAACCCACGAAGGGTAATGGTTGCGCGAGTCCACGGAGGGCTCCACCCACGAAGGGTCCACGAAGAAGCAACCTTGTCTATCCCACCATGGCCATCGCCCACGAAGGACTTGCCTCACTAGGGTATATCTTCACGAAGTAGGCGATCTCCTTGCCCGTACAAACTCCTTGGTTCAACTCCACAATCTTGACGGAGGCTCCCAAGTGACACCTAACCAATCTAGGAGACACCACTCTCCAAAAGGTAATAGATGATGTGTTGATGATGAACTCCTTGCTCTTGTGTTTCAAATGATAGTCTCCCCAACACTCAACTCTCTTTCATAGGATTGGAATTGGTGGAAAGATGATTTGAGTGGAAAGCAACTTGGAGAAATATAGAGATCAAGATTTTTGTGGTTGGAATGGAATATCTATACCTCAACACAAGTGTAGGTGGTTCTCTCCCAGAAAATGCATGTTGGAAGTGTAGGCATGTTCTGATGGCTCTCTCCATGAAGGAAGAGTGGGTGGAGGGATATATAAAGCCTCCACACAAAATCTAACCGTTACACACAATTTACCAAACTTGGTGGGACCGAATCAGAGAACTCGGTCAGATCAACTTAGTTCATAATGTGATCGTTAGGCATTTTGGTGGGACCGACATGTCAAGTCGGTAGGACCGATTTCATTAGGGTTAGGACATAACCTAATCTTGGTGAGACCGATTACACAAACTTGGTAGGACCGATTTTTGTATTAAGCTAACCAGAGAGTTGGTCAGGCAAACTCGGTGGGACCGATTCGCTCGTTTCGGTTGGACCGAAACGTTATGAAGGGAAACAGAGAGTTTGCAATCCCATCTCGGTGAGACCGAAATCCCTATGGATGAGACCGGAGTGACAGGGTTTGTGGCAATGGCTATGTCATGAGAACTCGGTGACGCCGGATAGAAGGTTTCGGTGGAGCTGAGTTTGACTTTTGGTTTGGGACATATGTGGATGTGAGAAAGTGGTTGAGGGTTTTGGAGCATATCACTAAGCATTTTGAGCAAGAAACCCATTAAGCAACACCTCAAACCCTTTTAATAGCATTGGCTTTCATATGGACTCAATGTGATCTTGGATCACTAAAATAGAAAATGTAGAGTCTTGAGCTTGAGCCAATATGTGTCCTTAGCATTTTGAGGGGTCCACATATCTAATCCATGCCATGCCAATCATTGAACTTTCCTAAAATATTTATCTTGAGATAGCATTAGTTCAATGAGCTATATGTTGTTAGTAATTACCAAAACCATTCAATATTCCAACTCCAAGATGCTTGCACCAGTCCATAGATGGATCGCTGGAGCTTGCACACTTTGTTAGAACCTTTAGGATCGACAAAACCTTCTGGTTGCAACATATACAACTCCTATTTGAGATATCCGTTAAGGAATGCAGTTTTGACATCCATTTGCCAGCTTTCATAATCATAAGGAATGCAGTTTTGACATCCATTTGCCAGCTTTCATAATTATAAAATGCGGCAATTGCTAACATGATTCGGACAGACTTTAAGCATCGCTACGGGTGAGAAAGTCTCATCGTAGTCAACTCCTTGAACTTGTCGAAAACCTTTTGCAACAAGTCGAGCTTTGTAGACAGTAACATTACCATCGACACCAGTCTTCCTCTTAAAGATCCATTTATTTTCAATGGCTTGCCGATCATCGGGCAAGTCAACCAAAGTCCACACTTTGTTCTCATACATGGATCCCATCATAGACTTCATGGCCTCAAGCCATTTTGCGGAATCTGGGCTCATCATCGCTTCCTCATAGTTCGTAGGTTCATCATGGTCTAGTAACATGACTTCCAAAACAGGGTTACTGTACCACTCTGGCACGGAACGAACTCTGGTTGACCTACAAGGTTTAGTAGTAACTTGATCTGAAGTTTAATGATCATCATCATTAGATTCCTCACTGATTGGTGTAGGACCCACGGGAACTAGTTTCTGTGATGTACTACTTTCCAATTCGGGAGAAGGTACAATTACCTCATCAAGTTCTACTTTCCTGCCACTCACTTCTTTCGAGAGAAACTCCTTCTCTAGAGAAGTTCCATTCTTAGCAACGAATATCTTGCCTTCGGATCTGTGATAGAAGGTGTACCCAACAGTTTCCTTTGGGTATCCTATGAAGACACATTTCTCTGACTTGGTTCGAGCTTATCAGGTTGAAGCTTTTTCACATAAGCATCGCAGCCGCAAACTTTAAGAAATGATAGCTTGGGTTTCTTGCCAAACCACAGTTCAGAAGGTTTCGTCTCAACGAATTTACATGGTGCCCTGTTTAATGTGAATGCAGTTGTCTCTAAAGAATAACCCCAAAATGATAGAGGTAAATTGGTAAGAGACATCATAGATCGCACCATATCTAATAAAGTCCGGTTACGACGTTCGGACACACCATTACGTTGTGGTGTTCCAGGTGGCGTGAGTTGTGAAACTATTCCACATTGCTTCAAATGAAGGCCAAACTCGTAACTCAAATATTCGCATCTGCGATCAGATCGTAGAAGCTTTATTTTCTTGTTACAATGATTCTCTACTTCACTCTGAAATTCTTTGAACTTTTCAAATGTTTCAGACTTGTGTTTCATCAAGTAGATATATACATATCTGCTCAAATCATCTGTGAAGGTAAAAAAAGAACGATACCTGCCACGAGCCTCAAAACTAATTGGTCCGCATACATCAGTATGTATTATTTCTAATAAGTCAGTTGCTCGCTCCATTGTTCTGGAGAACGGAGTTTTAGTCATCTTGCCCATGAGGCATGGTTCGCAAGCACCAAGTGATTCATAAGCAAGTGATTCCAAAAGTCCATCAGCATGGAGTTTCTTCATGCGCTTTTCACCAATATCACCTAAACGGCAGTGCCACAAATAAGTTGCACTATCATTATCAACTTTGCATCTTTTGGCTTCAATATTATGAATGTGTGTATCACTACGATCGAGATCCAACAAAAATAGACCATTCATCAAGGGTGCATGACCATAAAAGATATTACTCGTACAAATAGAACAACCATTATTCTCTGATTTAAATGAATAACCATCTCGCAACAAACAAGATCCAGATATAATGTTCATGCTCAACGCTGGCACCAAATAACAAGAATTTAGGTCTAAAACTAATCCCGAAGGTAGACGTAGAGGTAGCGTGCCGATGGCGATCACATCGACTTTGGAACCATTTCCCACACGCATCGTCACCTCGTCCTTAGCTAATCTTCGTTTAATCCATAGCCCATGTTTCGAGTTACAAATATTAGCAACCGAACCAGTATCAAATACCCAGGTGCTACTACGAGCATTAGTAAGGTACACATCAATAACATGTATATCAAATATACCTTTGTTCACTTTGCCATCCTTCTTATCCGCCAAATACTTGGGGCAGTTCCGCTTCCAGTGTCCAGTCCCTTTGAAGTAGAAGCACTCAATTTCGGGCTTGGCTCCAGACTTGGGTTTCTTCGGGGGAGTAGCAATTGTCTTGCTATTCTTATTGAAGTTCCCCTTCTTTCCCTTGCCATTTTTCTTGAAACTAGTGGTCTTGTTAACCATCAACACTTGATGCTCCTTTTTGATTTCTACCTCCGCAGCTTTGAGCATAGCGAAGAGCTCGGGAGTTGTCTTCTGCATCCCTTGCATATTATAGTTCATCACAAAGCCTTTATAGCTTGGTGGCAGTGATTGAAGAACTCTATCAATAACACTATCTTCATCAACTTTGCATCCAAGTTGAGTCATGTGATTGTAGTACCCAGACATTGCGAGTATGTGCTCACTAATAGAATTGTTCTCCACCATCTTGCAGCTATAGAACTTATTAGAGACTTCATATCTCTCAATTCGAGCATTTGCTTGAAATATTAACTTCAACTCTTGGAACATCTCATATGCTTCATGGTGTTCAAAACGTCTTTCAAGTGCCGTTCTAAGCCGTAAAGCATGGCACATTGAACTATCGAGCAGTCATCAGGCCATGTCTGCCAGACGTTCAAAGCGTCTACATTAGCGGGAGGGGCCTTGTCACCTAGCGGTGCTTCAAGGACATAATTCTTTTGTGCATCAATGAGGATAATCCTCAAGTTATGGACCTAGTCCGTGTAATTGCTACCATCATCTTTCAACTTAGCTTTCTCTAGGAACGCATTAAAATTCAAGGGAACAGTAGCACGGGCCATTGATGTACAACAACATAGATATGCAAAAACTATCAGGACTAAGTTCATGATAAATTAAAGTGCAATCAATCATATTACTAAAGAACTCCCACTTAGATAGACATCCCTCTAGTCATCTAAATGATCACGTGATCCAAATCAACTAAAGCTTGTCTGATCATCACGTGAGATGGAGTAGTTTTCAATGGTGAACATATTATGTTGATCATATCTACTATATGATTCACGCTCGACCTTTCGGTCTCCAGTGTTCCGAGGCCGTGTCTGTACATGCTAGGCTCGTCAAGTTTAATCCGAGTATTCTGCATTTGCAAAACTGTCTTACACCCGTTGTATTTGAACATAGAGCTTATCACACCCGATCATCACGTGGTGTCTCGGCACGACGAACTATCGCAACGTTGCATACTCAGGGAGAACACTTGTACCTTGAAATTTTGTAAGAGATCATATTATAATGCTACCGCCATACTAAGCAAAATAAGAAGCATAATAAGATAAACAATACATGCAATCAAAAAATGTGACATGATAGGGCCATCATCATCTTGTGCTTTTGATCTCCATCTCCAAAGCATCGTCATGATCTCCATCGTCACCGTCTTGACACCATGATCATCATCATAACATCGTGGTCGTCTCGCCAACTATTGCTACTACTACTACTATCGTTAACTCATAGTGATAAAGTCAAGCAATTGCATGGCTTTCGAAGTTCATACAATAAAGAGACAACCATAAGGCTCCTGCTGGTTGCCGATAATTTACAAAACATGATCATCTCATACAATAATGTATAACTCATCACGTCTTGACCATATCATATCACGACATGCCCTGCAAAAACAAGTTAGACGTCCTCTACTTTGTTGTTGCAAGTTTTACATGGCTGCTATGGGCTTAGCAAGAACCGTTCTTACCAGTGTGTTGTTTTAACCTTCAACAAGGATCGGGCGTTGTCACACTTGATTCAACTAAAATGAGAGAGACAGACACCCGCCGGTCACCTTTAAACAATGAGTGCTCGTAACGGTGAAACCAGTATCGCGTAAGCATACGCGTAATGTCAAACCGGGCAGTTTCATCTTACAATACCGCCAAATCAAAGTATGACATGCTCGTAAGCAGTATGACTTTTATCGCCCACAACTCATTGTGTTCTACTCGTGTATATCATCTACGCATAGACCTGGCTCATGATGCCACTATTGGGGAACATAGTATTTCAAAAAATTCCTACGATCACGCAAGATCTATCTAGGAGAAGCATAGCAACGAGCGGGGAGAGTGTCTCCACGTACCCTCGTAGACCAAAAGTGGAAGCGTTTAGTAACGCGGTTGATGTAGTCGAGCGTCTTTGCGATCCAACCGATCAAGCACCGAACGCATGGCACCTCCGTGATCTGCACACGTTCAGCTTGGTGACGTCCCTCGAACTTTTGATCCAGTTGAGGCCGAGGGAGAGTTTGTCAGCACAATGGCGTGGTGACGGTGTTGATGAAGTTACCGACTGTAACATCCCAAATTTTCAATTTGGAATGTTATACATAGATCATATTGCATTTGCATGTTTTTGCATTTTTGTTCGTGGCGTTCCTCGAAATTCTAAGCAACTCAAGGACCTACGGAGAGAGTTGGGAATTTTACCGTTTTCGTATTTGAGTTCGCTCGAATACCGGTACGAGGACAGTGTGATTCTAATTATTTTTCTCTCCTAAAAATATTTCTAAATACAAAATATGAGCGGAGATAATATGACTTCTTCAAAATAACAGAAATATTGGAGGAAAAATATAAAAATCACTTTTGGTATTTTTCGGGATTTATTCGTGGATTTATTTGCATAGGAAAAATACGTGTTTTTCAAAACTGCATTTAGGTCCGGGAAAAATGTTCACTTTGTCCTAAATATTATTAGAGGACGGTGAAAATTTATTTCGGGAATTTTGGAGTCCGTTTGGTATTTCTTTCGTTAGTTTTTCTGCGCCGGGACTCTTTTAGAAAAAAAAAGGAAACCGACTAGGAGTCTTATTAGCCCAGGACTCTTGGGCTTTATAAGCGCTCGCAGCCGGCCCGTCGCCCCAGCCCGCGCCGTGCCCCAAACCCTAACCCTAGCGCGCCGCTAGCCCCGCCGCCAACCGCCGCCAGCCCCGCCGCCAGCCGCCGCCGTCGCCCGCCGGAGCCACCGCCGCCCGCGCCACACGCCGCCGCCGCTGCTGCCGCCGCCCGCCGGAGCCACCGCCGCCTCGCAGCCCGCCGCCGCCCCGCCCCGCCGGAGTTGAGGTAGTTTTTTTTCGGTTAACCGATCGGTTTGTTTAGGAAAACCTAGATCCGTTTGTTTAGAATAGATAGGTTCGGTTTCGTCGGTTTAGTTATTTAGCGGACGTCCGTCCGTACGTTCGTTTTAACGGACGGTTTTCGTTAGTTAACCGCAGACAGCGAACGTTCGTTCGTTAGCCTGTTCGTCGTTTTTCTTTTTCGGGGTATTTATCCGCGGTTATTCCGATCGTGATTTCTGCCCTGATCATGTTTTTCGTTTTTCTTTTTGCTCGAGAGTCGGAATCAGGTGATTCAAAATCCTAGATCTTCGTCTCGATGCCCTCTTTACGTTTAATCAACTTGAACAAAGTTTTGGCTACTGTAAAATTGACTTTAGGCCAACTAGTAAATCGGAGCTCGTTTCTTTTGCAGTTTGAGTTTCGTTGCTTCTTTCGAGTTGATTCTTTTTGCAAACCAGAGTTCTTAAGTTGAACTTTCTGGTTAGATCTCTTATTTGAGTTTTACCCATGCATTAGTTAAGTACTTATTGTATGCTTGTTTGATTGCGATAGAGTACCCGGAGTGCGCGGCTTGCTACTTTGAGTCTCTAGGTTTTGCGGATCATCAGCAAGGCAAGTAACACTTTGATCATGCTTTCCAATTACCCAGTTTTCATTGCATTAGTCAAACCCTCACACATTGCATGAGTAGGATTAATTAATTTGTGGGATTGGGAAGTAGATTGAGGTAGTACCTATTACCTGCATTACATTCTAACCTTTGGGAGTCACTTCTACGTTTGCTGTTAGGACATGCTATGCTCGTACACGTGGATTGGGTGAGTGAAATCCATGACAAATGTGAGTTTGTTAATTAATGGTTCAACTTAAGGTGGCAACATTAATACACATCTGGGTGGATTGAGGCATCTGGGTATTCCAGTGATTGCCTGTTTTTCTTTTGGACCGCCACCCAGGCTCAAAGGGATCATGAGATTTTTCATACTAGAAACTTTCGTGTGCAGCCACATGCCAATATGGGCTCTGGCATAGTTGAGTAAGTTGTGGGAAACCTTTCAATGATGGGCTAGCAGATGTAGTTGGGTTTTGTAGGTGTACCGGCCTATCTATCTGGTTAAGGGGACCTCTTCGAAAAGACTGTGTCTCGGTCATCCGTTTCTCAAACATCATGCAGTGCGAGAAACCAAACGGAGGCGATCGAGTCTTGTGGGGAAAACTGCACAAACCTCTGCAGAGTGTACAAACTGATCATGATTAGCCGTGTCCCCGGTTACGGACGTCTTGAGTATCTAGTACTTGGATTATCATGTGAATCTCATCATGTTACTTTAATTTAATTTTGTTGGGTTTAATTATTACTTTAATTGGGGTTGAGAGGATGTCTATCTTCTCAACGATGTTTCAACTACCATGATAGTTAATTAAAATGCATTCCTTTGAAATAGGGAAAAAGTGGCTTTACGCAAAAACTTAACTGTAGAGCTTTCCACCAGCCATACTGCATATAGTATAGCTTTACTTTCATTGCATCTTTTGTGTTACCTTGCCAGCATATTCCATGTGCTGACCCGTTTTCAGGCTGCAACGTTTCATGTTGCAGACTTTTCAGACGACGAGTAAGATGCCCCTTTTTAGGTCGTGGTTCTATACTTAGTGATGCCGCTGGAGTTGATGGACTCACTTATCTTCCAAGCCTTCCGCTGTTATCGTGTTAGATGGCTTTCAGCCATATTTATTGTAATAAATTCATCGTTGGACTATCGATGTAATAAGTGTTTGATTGCTACTCTGTTATAAATCCTTCAAGTACTGTGCGTGTCAGCATTACTGATCCAGGGATGACACTGATGCACAGAGATCAGGCTGTTTGAGGTCTAGTCGCTACAAGATGGTATCAGAGCACATGCTGACTGTAGGACATGACCACTAAGACAATCCCTAGAACACAACTCACTCTTCTCTTTTCTGACTCCTCATCTTTTCTACTCTTTAGGATGGTGGAAGCAAAGCACAAGTTCATGCAACTGGAGGATGATACACCCTTCGGACGACACCTGAAGGAAGTCACCAGATATCTAAACATTGGATTACCAAGTTTCACCGGAACTTACAATGCCACTCTACCTGAGGAGGAGCGTTGGTTGATTCAAGCCCAAGTTCCAGGAAGGACGTTCGCACCCGTCACCTCACTCATAGCCTTTTCCTTTAATGCACCCACATGGAGCCTAGGAAGGAGCATGGCAGCTCACATTGCTATGGGAAGGATTGGAGAAGTCTACAAGCAGGAGCTAAAGGACACTATCTACCAGATTTGTGGACGCCGAGACGAGAATTGGGATATGATCAGCACCCGGAAGGGTATATCCATTGCACCATTCATCCAGGAGTTGAACCACCACATTCGTTGCCAGGAGCACCAGATGTGTGCAGGGATGATAGATTTGAAGAAGGCCCTAAATAGGAATTTGGAGCTAGAAGAAGAACTCAAGTCTTCACGCGACGGATATGAGGAGGAGATGAAAATACTTGTGGAGAAGAATGATGATTTGACCCGGAAGTTAGGGATACTCATGGGAGAAGAAGACGAGGAAGAAGAACCCAAGGAGATTCCACCGGAAGATTATATCATCATAGATGATACAGATTCGGAAGCTGAGGATAGCAATGATGAATACTATGAAGATGAAGCTGGGGCAGATATTATGGAATCCTCTGCCGATCAATATTTTTAGATGACCACCCTGTGACTAGTAGTTACTACCATATATTAGTTTTAGAGCACGTTTGTAACGATCGTTAGATTTGTAAGACCTTGTTTGAAATTGATTGGTGTGATATGATTGTGTGTTTGTCTCATGTGCATATGGGTAGTGATTTTCCCTTATGCCTTTTTTCTATTCTAATCTCTTCCCTCTACACCCATCAGATGCCTCCAAGACGTGAATTTGAGTTTCCCCCTGAGCTCACCCAGTTGATCCAGCAGCAGAACACCTTGATCCAACTTCTTGTCCAGAACACTCAGAACAACTAGAACAACAACAACAACCCTCCACCACCACCACCACCCGTGGACAACCTGACCCGTTTCTTAAGGTTGCAACCACCCGTGTTTGCTAGCAGCATTGAACCAATTGTGGCTGATGACTGGCTACGCAAGATTGGAAGGGATTTGACCACCGCCAATTGCTCGGATGCTGAGAAGGTGCGATTTGCCGCACACCAGTTGTCTAGACCAGCCGCGGCATGGTGGGAGAATTACACAGCCACTTATCCCGTAGCCAATGTGACTTGGCATCAGTTTCAGCAAGCTTTTCGTACCGCCCATGTCTCAACTGGAGCCATGAGTATGAAGAAGCAGGAGTTTCGCAATTTGCGCCAAGGGAATCGTACTGTGGCCCAGTACGTGGATGAGTTTAGTACCCTATCTCATTATGCCCCAGATGATGTGGCCACAGATGCCAAGAAGCAGGAGAAATTCATGGAAGGGCTGAATGATGAGATGAGTGTACAGTTGATGGTGGCAACTTTCAACAATTACCAGGAGTTGGTTCACCGCGCCCTGATGATTGAAAGGAAGCATCAACAAATTGAGAGTCGCAAGAGGAAGTATGGGCAAGGAAAATATAATTCTGGAGCTCAGCAGAAGCCTCGCTTTACCCCTAAAGCGGTAGGACAGTTTCAGCATACCCATGGAGGAAGTAGCTCACACAACCACAATGGCACCAAGAATGGCAATGGCAATGGGAATGGGAATGGAGCCAATGGAAACCAGAACCGCCCTACACAGTCCACACCCACCAAGAGGGATTTTAGCCATGTCACTTGTTACAAGTATGGGAAGACTAGACATTATGCCAATGAATGCCCAGAAGCTAAGAATGGGAACGACAATGGAAGCGCCGGGAAGCGGCCCAACCCGTTCAACAAAGGACAAGTGAACCACGTGACCGTGGAGGAGGTAGAAGAGCAACCAGATGCTGTTGTCGGTAAGTTTTTGGTTAAGACATTTACCACAATAGTTCTTTTCGATACTGGTGCATCGCATTCATACATTTCAAGGGGATTCGTAAATAGACATAGAATGTCCACCCGAGTTCTTAAGACCCCCATGTTAGTAAGTTCACCTGGAGCAGATTATATGGCACACCAAGGATGTTTTCAGACGCCATTGATCATAGGACGCCATACTTTCCCCTCTGACCTAATAGTATTGGAGTCTCAAGGACTGGATATCATATTATGTATGGATTGGCTATCGAAGTATGGAGGTAACATTGATTGTGCCAGTAAGTCTATTCTGCTCACCACCCCAGAGGGAAAAAGGATTAAGTATGTATCTAGGCATTCGCCTACAAGGACCCAAGTGCATTCTCTCACGGGAGTTGTTTAGGAGGAAGTGCCAGTAGTGAAGGATTATCCGGAAGTGTTTCCAGAGGAGTTACATGGCATGCCACCGGATAGAGATATAGAGTTTTTGATTGAACTTTTGCCAGGCACCGGGCCAATTTCTAAGAGACCATATAGGATGTCCGCAAAGGATTTGGAGGAGATAAATGTGACGCCCGAAGACCGACGTCCCAGAGGATTCCAGAAGATTCCAGATGTTCCGGGTCTCCCGTGTGTTTCAGTTGTGCTTGCTTTATTTATTTTGCATTGCATCATGTCATCATGCCATCATGTCATTTTTATTTTGCATCTCAACTTAAATAAATCGTGTGGAACTTCGGTCCATTTAAATCGAGGGAAGGTGACTTCTCTTTATAACATATGAAAGCCTCCCAATATTATTGGGAGCTATATAATAATATTCCATTTGTTTGGAATTAACCAACACACGTGCATAATTTTCCCCATGCTTTTCCTACTTCGAGTTACTCCTTCAAAAACCTTGACAATAATTCTTTTCCGTTGTTTCGAGGTTCCTCCGAAAATTCGAACATTTTTGGACACTTCAATAATCAAGTCTTAGTTCAAACCCATTTGAATTAAATTCAAATATGTTTGAATTATATCTCATTCTTGCCTTTTCTATTTTTCTCGGACCGTGCTCATTTTATGATGCCCGAGAAAAATAACCTCTTGTATTTTTTTCCCTAACCTCCCTCTTCTTTCTTTTCTTCTCTCTTTTGTTTTCTGCTAAAATCAGTTAAAGTAGAGCAGCCACCTCCCAGCCGCAGCAAATCCTCCTCTTGGCCCAAGGCCCACTCCAGCGCAGCCGCATCTGCCCATCCTCCTTGGCCCGAGCAGGTCATCCCTCAGCCTCCTCTCCAGCCTTTTGGCCCATCTCCTCCACCTTGGCCCGCACCCCATAACCCTAGCGCTCAGCCGACGCTCCTCGCTCGTCCCTCCCACAAGCCGCCGCCACCCCCTCGTTTCCCCCTTCGATCTCTCCTCTGTCCCCCGACCCCCCTCGTTCGCTCGCTCTCTCTGGCCGATTCCCTTGCGGCCTTGCCTCGTCGCTCGCCCCGTGGTGCTACCTCTTCTCCAGTGCGACCGCATCGCCTGGTCGTCCCGTCGGCCACCCAGGCCCCAGCTCAACTCGCCGCTTCGCCATGGGAGCCGCCCCGCAACCGCGTCTCCCTTTCCTCCCTCGCCATCGGGCCTCCTCCTACCGCGGCCACGAGCGCCCGCGCCGTCCTCCACGACGACCGTCGCCTCCATCCCTCCGTTCCTCCGAGCGCCTCCCTCCTCCGTCGCCTGGTGCCGCACTCCGCGAGCCACCCCGCTTCGCCAGGCCGAAGCCCGGCGCCCGCATCCCTCGCCGCTCTCCTGCGCCAGTCCTGTGCGCTAGGAGCTCCCGTCCTCCTCTGCCGCGAGCTGCTCGCCCCCGTGCGCCTCCTCCTTCGTCGCTTCGGCCGCCCGTCCTGCTGGCTCCTCGACCCTAGGGCCGCAGCCGAGCCACTCGCGCCCCTCAGGCCACTGCCGGCCGCCGCAGCGCAGGCCCTGCTGCCTCCATCCCGCGCGCCAGGGGCAGCTGAACCACCAGCGCCTCCACCTTTTTTTTCCCGTCGCCAAGCTGTCGCGGCTCTGTCCGGCCATGGCGCCCTTCCCTCGTCCAGCCAGCGCCAAGCCAGGCCTCTGCCTCGTCGCCGACCCGCAGCCTTTTTCCTTTTGTTTTGTTTTGTTGCTGTTATTGTTTATCTCAAATAACCATGGAGCAGCAAGTACCACTACGTAACGAGAACGTCTACGAACCGTGTACGAGACCGACGCCAAGTACCACGACCAAGTACCTCGACGACCGCAGTCTTCGGAATCGTCAAGTACCCCCCCCCCTGATGACAAGTACAACTACGAACGGGAACAACTACACGATGAATCGCCAAGTACCACTACTTCCACTACCGTCGCCCCGGAGACAATGGATGCGCCAAGTACATCTACGAACTCGACGCCCGAACGTCTACCGTCGCCCCGTGTACCACTACTTCCCTCTACGGAACGACTACTCGTTGGCGACCTCGTGAACGGCTACTTCCTCTCCGAACGTGAACGACTTCTTCCTCTACGCTCTCGAACCGCCCCGTGAACGTTTGTTCCGAAGGTATAACCCGAGACGATGACCCGTGGATGAATGTTGTGTTGTATGAAATGTTTGCCCTTGTGTGCACCGTGCCGTATCATCTTTGTCATGCTCCTCGGTTGCCTCATCGCCGACCCGTGGGAACCCGGTGACGGGATCTTCCCACCTTTTCATCTCGTTCGACTCGCTCTCCATCTTTCTTTTGCTCCGGACTCTCAACGTGTTACCGGAACCGAGATGTTGTCGTGCATCATTTTCGGATCGTTGCCGTGGCACCCTTTCTTTCCACCACGGTGACATATTCTCCTTTTCATCTTGACATATTCTCCTTTTCATCTTGATGAAGTAGAACTCGATGTAGTCTTGGGAACCCACTTGACCAAGGCCTTGGGAGCTTCTTCAAATGCATCAATCTCCTCTTGAAGCTTGTCCTTGCCCTTTTGCTTGTGGTCTAGTGGTGGAATATCATCTTGAGCTTGTGTTCCTTGGAAAGAAGTAGGATCATACTTCTCTTGTTGGGGAATAAACTTCGTCTTGGGGTATTGATCTTCTTCCCACTCAACTCCACTAGCACTGAACGTTCGTTCAAAACCAACACCTTGATTCTTCCGGTGTCTTCCTTGCTTGCGTACAATCTCCTCAAATTGCTTACTTCCGGCAAGGCTCTTGTAAACACCTCTCTCTGTAATTACCTTCAATAGGATATTTTCTTGCTCAAGTGTAACTTGTCTAAGAGAGTCATTAGTGGAATCAAGAGTACTACCAGAAGCAACAATATTTGATTTAGCATGATTATTGTTACTACTAGATGAAGAATCTTTCTTGTTCTTGTTGCTAGATTTAACTTGTGGCATGGAAGTAGACAAGAGTAAACATTTGGCAATGTAAGAAGAACTTTTCTTGCGAAGATCATCATTGATTGCTTTTAAGAACTCATGCTCTTGCTCAAGGTTGAGCTTTTCAAAGCGTAACTTCTCATGAGTCTTAAAAAGTTCTCGATGATCTTCCAAGGTAGTTTCATGAGCTAACTTAAGAGTGTTTAGTTTTTTAGTTAGACACTCAATCTCCTTATCATCGTCATTCATTTTATCTTGATTAGCGTGATTAATAGCAAGTTCATCATAGTTTTCATAACTAGAGTTTTCAATAAGTAAATCATCATCTCCTAGCAAATCATCTTCATCACTATTGAAATCAACATACTCGGGGTATGATACCTTTGGGCCTTTAGCCATGAAGCATCTTCCAATTCCTTCATTTGGTGAGTCAAATATGTCGTAGGAGTTGGTTGACACAAGTGCTAGACCGGCAACACCTTCATCTTGAGTAAATTCGGAGTCGGAGTGATAACTTCTTCCGGAGTGTTGGTCGGAGTCGGTGCCGGATACACATTCACCAACGTGAGCTTGATGTCTTCGTTTTGTGTAGCTCTTTGATCACTTGTCTTTCCTTTCCGAATCTTTGCTTCTCCGAGAGGGTCTTCGTTCATAACGATCATCTCTACTCCTTATCTCTCTTGGTGGTGATTCTTCCCTCCTACTCCTTCTTTTGGGAGAATCTTCTCTTCTTTTGTAGGGAGTCGTACACTCATTGGAGTAGTGTCCGGGTCTTCCACAATTGTAGCAATTTCGTTCACGACTTGAAGATCTTTTGTCATTGTAGGACCTTGGCTTGGTACTTCTCTCCTTGCTTCTACTCTTGTAGAACTTGTTGAAGTTCTTAGCCATTAGGCTCAGTTCTTCATTGAAGGTTTGTTTCTCAGTTGATGATGTGGGAGCATCACATGAGGCTTTGTAAGCACAACTTGACTTGTTGTGGAGCTCTTCCTTATCCTTAAGTGACATCTCATGAGCAACAATTCTTCCAATGACTTCCGTAGGCTTGAGATCTTTGTACTTGGGCATCATTTGGATCAATGTGCACACGGTATCATATTTTCCATCCAAGGCTCTTAGGATCTTCTTGATGATGAATCTGTCGGTCATCTCCTCACTTCCTAAGCCGGCAATCTCATTTGTGATGAGAGCAAGCCTGGAGTACATTTCAGCGACACCTTTACCATCCTTCATTTTGAACTTGGCAAGCTGATTTTGAAGCACATCCACTTTGGATTCCTTGACAGACTCAGTACCCTCGTGCATATCAATCGAAGTATCCCAAATTTCCTTTGCATTCTCAAGATGGCTGATTTTGCTGAATTCTTAGCGGCACAATCTGTTGAAGAGGATATCACAAGCTTGAGCATTGTATTGCAGCATCTTCAACTCTTTCGCGGTAGCTTCACGGTTTGGTTCTCTCCCATCAAAGAATTCACCTTGCAAGCTAACACACACACAATAGCCCAAGCGGCGGGGTTATGTCCAAGAATATGCATTTTCATCTTATGCTTCCAACTAGCAAAATTAGTACCATCAAAGTAAGGACCTCTATGGTGGTAATTTCCCTCGCTAGACGCCATACTCTCCTAGGTTGTGAAACCAAGGCTATGATCACCAAAAGCTATGGAAATCAAGGCAAATGGAGACCTTAGCTCTAATACCACTTGTAGGATCGAAAGTATGTCTAGAGGGTGTGGGTGATTAGACTACTTGATCAAATAAAAAACTAGCCATTTCCCAATTTTAAGTCTTGGCGGATTTTAGCAATTATGCACAAGTCAAGCAATCAACCTACACATGCAATTCTAAGAGTATAGCAGCGGAATGTAAAGCAATTGCATATGAAGGTAAAGGGAGGAGTTTGAGGGAGCAAACGCAACGTAGACACGTAGATTTTTTATATGTGGTTCCGATAGGTGGTCCTATCGTACATCCACGTTTATGGAGACTTCAACCCACGAAGGGTAATGGTTGCGCGAGTCCACGGAGGGCTCCACCCACGAAGGGTCCACGAAGAAGCAACCTTGTCTATCCCACAATGGCCATCGCCCATGAAGGACTTGCCTCACTAGGGTATATCTTCACGAAGTAGGCGATCTCCTTGCCCGTACAAACTTCTTGGTTCAACTCCACAATCTTGATGGAGGCTCCCAAGTGACACCTAACCAATCTAGGAGACACCACTCTCCAAAAGGTAATAGACGATGTGTTGATGATGAACTCCTTGCTCTTGTGTTTCAAATGATAGTCTCCCCAACACTCAACTCTCTTTCATAGGATTGGAATTGGTGGAAAGATGATTTGAGTGGAAAGCAACTTGGAGAAAGATAGAGATCAAGATTTTTGTGGTTGGAATGGAATATCTATACCTCAACACAATTGTAGGTGGTTCTCTCCCAGAAAATGCATGTTGGAAGTGTAGGCATGTTCTGATGGCTCTCTCCATGAATGAAGAGTGGGTGGAGGGATATATAAAGCCTCCACACAAAATCTAACCGTTACACACAATTTACCAAACTTGGTGGGACCGAATCAGAGAACTCGGTCAGATCAACTTAGTTCATAATGTGATCGTTAGGCATTTTGGTGGGACCGACATGTCAAGTCGGTAGGACCGATTTCATTAGGGTTAGGGCATAACCTAATCTTGGTGAGACCGATTACACAAACTTGGTAGGACCGATTTTTGTATTAAGCTAACCAGAGAGTTGGTCAGGCAAACTCGGTGGGACCGATTCGCTCGTTTCGGTTGGACCGAAACGTTATGAAGGGAAACAGAGAGTTTGCAATCCCATCTCGGTGAGACCGAAATCCCTATCGATGAGACCGGAGTGACAGGGTTTGTGGCAATGGCTATGTCATGAGAACTCGGTGACGCCGGATAGAAGGTTTCGGTGGAGCTGAGTTTGACTTTTGGTTTGGGACATATGTGGATGTGAGAAAGTGGTTGAGGGTTTTGGAGCATATCACTAAGCATTTTGAGCAAGAAACCCATTAAGCAACACCTCAAACCCTTTTAATAGCATTGGCTTTCATATGGACTCAATGTGATCTTGGATCACTAAAATAGAAAATGTAGAGTCTTGAGCTTGAGCCAATATGTGTCCTTAGCATTTTGAGGGGTCCACATATCTAATCCATGCCATGCCAATCATTGAACTTTCCTAAAATATTTATCTTGAGATAGCATTAGTTCAATGAGCTATATGTTGTTAGTAATTACCAAAACCATTCAATATTCCAACTCCGAGATGCTTGCACCAGTCCATAGATGGATCGCTGGAGCTTGCACACTTTGTTAGAACCTTTAGGATCGACAAAACCTTCTGGTTGCAACATATACAACTCCTATTTGAGATATCCGTTAAGGAATGCAGTTTTGACATCCATTTGCCAGCTTTCATAATCATAAGGAATGCAGTTTTGACATCCATTTGCCAGCTTTCATAATTATAAAATGCGGCAATTGCTAACATGATTCGGACAGACTTTAAGCATCGCTACGGGTGAGAAAGTCTCATCGTAGTCAACTCCTTGAACTTGTCGAAAACCTTTTGCAACAAGTCGAGCTTTGTAGACAGTAACATTACCATCGACACCAGTCTTCCTCTTAAAGATCCATTTATTTTCAATGGCTTGCCGATCATCGGGCAAGTCAACCAAAGTCCACACTTTGTTCTCATACATGGATCCCATCATAGACTTCATGGCCTCAAGCCATTTTGCGGAATCTGGGCTCATCATCGCTTCCTCATAGTTCGTAGGTTCATCATGGTCTAGTAACATGACTTCCAAAACAGGGTTACTGTACCACTCTGGCACGGAACGAACTCTGGTTGACCTACAAGGTTTAGTAGTAACTTGATCTGAAGTTTACTGATCATCATCATTAGATTCCTCACTGATTGGTGTAGGACCCACGGGAACTAGTTTCTGTGATGTACTACTTTCCAATTCGGGAGAAGGTACAATTACCTCATCAAGTTCTACTTTCCTGCCACTCACTTCTTTCGAGAGAAACTCCTTCTCTAGAGAAGTTCCATTATTAGTAACGAATATCTTGCCTTCGGATCTGTGATAGAAGGTGTACCCAACAGTTTCCTTTGGGTATCCTATGAAGACACATTTCTCTGACTTAGTTCGAGCTTATCAGGTTGAAGCTTTTTCACATAAGCATCGCAGCCGCAAACTTTAAGAAATGATAGCTTGGGTTTCTTGCCAAACCACAGTTCAGAAGGTTTCGTCTCAACGAATTTACATGGTGCCCTGTTTAATATGAATGCAGTTGTCTCTAAAGAATAACCCCAAAATGATAGAGGTAAATTGGTAAGAGACATCATAGATCGCACCATATCTAATAAAGTCCGGTTACGACGTTCGGACACACCATTACGTTGTGGTGTTCCAGGTGGCGTGAGTTGTGAAACTATTCCACATTGCTTCAAATGAAGGCCAAACTCGGAACTCAAATATTCGCATCTGCGATCAGATCATAGAAGCTTTATTTTCTTGTTACAATGATTCTCTACTTCACTCTGAAATTCTTTGAACTTTTCAAATGTTTCAGACTTGTGTTTCATCAAGTAGATATATACATATCTGCTCAAATCATCTGTGAAGGTCAAAAAAGAACGATACCTGCCACGAGCCTCAAAACTAATTGGTCCGCATACATCAGTATGTATTATTTCTAATAAGTCAGTTGCTCGCTCCATTGTTCTGGAGAACGGAGTTTTAGTCATCTTGCCCATGAGGCATGGTTCGCAAGCACCAAGGGATTCATAATCAAGTGATTCCAAAAGTCCATCAGCATGGAGTTTCTTCATGCGCTTTTCACCAATATCACCTAAACGGCAGTGCCACAAATAAGTTGCACTATCATTATCAACTTTGCATCTTTTGGCTTCAATATTATGAATGTGTGTATCACTACGATCGAGATCAACAAAAATAGACCATTCATCAAGGGTGCATGACCATAAAAGATATTACTCGTACAAATAGAACAACCATTATTCTCTGATTTAAATGAATAACCATCTCGCAACAAACAAGATCCAGATATAATGTTCATGCTCAACGCTGGCACCAAATAACAAGAATTTAGGTCTAAAACTAATCCCGAAGGTAGATGTAGAGGTAGCGTGCCGATGGCGATCACATCGACTTTGGAACCATTTCCCACACGCATCGTCACCTCGTCCTTAGCTAATCTTCGTTTAATCCATAGCCCATGTTTCGAGTTACAAATATTAGCAACCGAACCAGTATCAAATACCCAGGTGCTACTAGGAGCATTAGTAAGGTACACATCAATAACATGTATATCAAATATACCTTTGTTCACTTTGCCATCCTTCTTATCCGCCAAATACTTGGGGCAGTTCTGCTTCCAGTGTCCAGTCCCTTTGAAGTAGAAGCACTCAATTTCGGGCTTGGCTCCAGACTTGGGTTTCTTCGGGGGAGTAGCAATTGTCTTGCTATTCTTATTGAAGTTCCCCTTCTTTCCCTTGCCATTTTTCTTGAAACTAGTGGTCTTGTTAACCATCAACACTTGATGCTCCTTTTTGATTTCTACCTCCGCAGCTTTGAGCATAGCGAAGAGCTCGGGAATTGTCTTCTGCATCCCTTGCATATTATAGTTCATCACAAAGCCTTTATAGCTTGGTGGTAGTGATTGAAGAACTCTATCAATAACACTATCTTCATCAACTTTGCATCCAAGTTGAGTCATGTGATTGTAGTACCCAGACATTGCGAGTATGTGCTCACTAATAGAATTGTTCTCCACCATCTTGCAGCTATAGAACTTATTAGAGACTTCATATCTCTTAATTCGAGCATTTGCTTGAAATATTAACTTCAACTCTTGGAACAACTCATATGCTTCATGGTGTTCAAAACGTCTTTCAAGTGCCGTTCTAAGCCGTAAAGCATGGCACATTGAACTATCGAGCAGTCATCAGGCCGTGTCTGCCAGACGTTCAAAGCGTCTACATTAGCGGGAGGGGCCTTGTCACCTAGCGGTGCTTCAAGGACATAATTCTTCTGTGCATCAATGAGGATAATCCTCAAGTTATGGACCTAGTCCGTGTAATTGCTACCATCATCTTTCAACTTAGCTTTCTCTAGGAACGCATTAAAATTCAAGGGAACAGTAGCACGGGCCATTGATGTACAACAACATAGATATGCAAAAACTATCAGGACTAAGTTCATGATAAATTAAAGTGCAATCAATCATATTACTAAAGAACTCCCACTTAGATAGACATCCCTCTAGTCATCTAAATGATCACGTGATCCAAATCAACTAAAGCATGTCTGATCATCACGTGAGATGGAGTAGTTTTCAATGGTGAACATATTATGTTGATCATAGCTACTATATGATTCACGCTCGACCTTTCGGTCTCCAGTGTTCCGAGGCCGTGTCTGTACATGCTAGGCTCGTCAAGTTTAATCCGACTATTCTGCATTTGCAAAACTGTCTTACACCCGTTGTATTTGAACATAGAGCTTATCACACCCGATCATCACGTGGTGTCTTGGCACGACGAACTATCGCAACGTTGCATACTCAGGGAGAACACTTGTACCTTGAAATTTTGTAAGAGATCATATTATAATGCTACCGCCATACTAAGCAAAATAAGAAGCATAATAAGATAAACAATACATGCAATCAAAAAATGTGACATGATAGGGCCATCATCATCTTGTGCTTTTGATCTCCATCTCCAAAGCATCGTCATGATCTCCATCGTCACCGTCTTGACACCATGATCATCATCATAACATCGTGGTCGTCTCGCCAACTATTGCTACTACTACTACTATCGTTAACTCATAAGATAAAGTCAAGCAATTGCATGGCTTTCGAAGTTCATACAATAAAGAGACAACCATAAGGCTCCTGCTGGTTGCCGATAATTTACAAAACATGATCATCTCATACAATAATGTATAACTCATCACGTCTTGACCATATCATATCACGACATGCCCTGCAAAAACAAGTTAGACGTCCTCTACTTTGTTGTTGCAAGTTTTACATGGCTGCTACGGGCTTAGCAAGAACCGTTCTTACCAGTGTGTTGTTTTAACCTTCAACAAGGATCGGGCGTTGTCACACTTGATTCAACTAAAATGAGAGAGACAGACACCCGCTGGTCACCTTTAAACAATGAGTGCTCGTAACGCTGAAACCAGTATCGCGTAAGCATACGCGTAATGTCGAACCGGGCAGTTTCATCTTACAATACCGCCAAATCAAAGTATGACATGCTCGTAAGCAGTATGACTTTTATCGCCCACAACTCATTGTGTTCTACTCGTGTATATCATCTATGCATAGACCTGGCTCATGATGCCACTATTGGGGAACATAGTATTTCAAAAAATTCCTACGATCACGCAAGATCTATCTAGGAGAAGCATAGCAACTTGCGGGGAGAGTGTCTCCACGTACCCTCGTAGACCAAAAGTGGAAGCGTTTAGTAACGCGGTTGATGTAGTCGAGCGTCTTCGCGATCCAACCGATCAAGCACCGAACGCATGCCACCTTCGTGATCTGCACACGTTCAGCTTGGTGACGTCCCTCGAACTTTTGATCCAGTTGAGGCCGATGGAGAGTTTGTCAGCACAATGGCGTGGTGACGGTGTTGATGAAGTTACCGACTGTAACATCCCAAATTTTCAATTTGGAATGTTATACATAGATCATATTGCATTTGCATGTTTTTGCATTTTTGTTCGTGGCGTTCCTCGAAATTCTAAGCAACTCAAGGACCTATGGAGAGAGTTGGAAATTTTACCGTTTTCGTATTTGAGTTCGCTCGAATACCGGTACGAGGACAGTGTGATTCTAATTATTTTTCTCTCCTAAAAATATTTCTAAATACAAAATATGAGCGGAGATAATATGACTTCTTCAAAATAACAGAAATATTGGAGGAAAAATATAAAAATCACTTTTCGTATTTTTCGGGATTTATTCGTGGATTTATTTGCATAGGAAAAATACGTGTTTTTCAAAACTGCATTTAGGTCCGGGAAAAATGTTCACTTTGTCCTAAATATTATTAGAGGAGGGTGAAAATTTATTTCGGGAATTTTGGAGTCCGTTTGGTATTTCTTTCGTTAGTTTTTCTGCGCCGGGACTCTTTTAGAAAAAAAAAGGAAACCGACTAGGAGTCTTATTAGCCCAGGACTCTTGGGCTTTATAAGCGCTCGCAGCCGGCCCGTCGCCCCAGCCCGCGCCGTGCCCCAAACCCTAACCCTAGCGTGCCGCTAGCCCCGCCGCCAACCGCCGCCAGCCCCGCCGCCAGCCGCCGCCGCCGCCCGCCGGAGCCACCGCCGCCCGCGCCACACGCCGCCGCCGCTGCTGCCGCCGCCCGCCGGAGCCACCGCCGCCTCGCAGCCCGCCGCCGCCCCGCCCCGCCGGAGTTGAGGTAGTTTTTTTTCGGTTAACCGATCGGTTTGTTTAGGAAAACCTAGATCCGTTTTTTTTAGAATAGATAGGTTCGGTTTCGTCGGTTTAGTTATTTAGCGGACGTTCGTCCGTACGTTCGTTTTAACGGACGGTTTTTGTTAGTTAACCGCAGACAGCGAACGTTCGTTCGTTAGCCTGTTCGTCGTTTTTCTTTTTCGGGGTATTTATCCGCGGTTATTCCGATCGCGATTTCTGCCCTGATCATATTTTTCGTTTTTCTTTTCGCTCGAGAGTCGGAATCGGGTGATTCAAAATCCCAGATCTTCGTCTCGATGCCCTCTTTACGTTTAATCAACTTGAACAAAGTTTTGGCTACTGTAAAATTTGACTTTAGGCCAACTAGTAAACCGGAGCTCGTTTCTTTTGCAGTTTGAGTTTCGTTGCTTCTTTCGAGTTGATTCTTTTTGCAAACCAGAGTTCTTAAGTTGAACTTTCTGGTTAGATCTCTTATTTGAGTTTTACCCGTGCATTAGTTAAGTACTTATTGTATGCTTGTTTGATTACGATAGAGTACCCGGAGTGCGCTGCTTGCTACTTTGAGTCTCTAGGTTTTGCGGATCATCAGCAAGGCAAGTAACACTTTGATCATGCTTTCCAATTACCCAGTTTTCATTGGATTAGTCAAACCCTCACACATTGCATGAGTAGGATTAATTAATTTGTGGGATTGGGAAGTAGATTGAGGTAGCACCTATTACCTGCATTACATTCTAACCTTTGGGAGTCACTTCTACGTTTGCTGTTAGGACATGCTATGCTCGTACACGTGGATTGGGTGAGTGAAATCCATGACAAATGTGAGTTTGTTAATTAATGGTTCAACTTAAGGTGGCAACATTAATACACATCTGGGTGGATTGAGGCATCTGGGTATTCCAGTGATTGCCTGTTTTTCTTTTGGACCGCCACCCAGGCTCAAAGGGATCATGAGATTTTTCATACTAGAAACTTCCGTGTGCAGCCACATGCCAATATGGGCTCTGGCATAGTTGAGTAAGTTGTGGGAAACCTTTCAATGATGGGCTAGCAGATGTAGTTGGGTTTTGTAGGTGTACCGGCCTATCTATCTGGTTAAGGGGACCTCTTCGAAAAGACTGTGTCTCGGTCATCCGTTTCTCAAACATCATGCAGTGCGAGAAACCAAACGGAGGCGATCGAGTCTTGTGGGGAAAAGTGCACAAACCTCTGCAGAGTGTACAAACTGATCATGATTAGCCGTGTCCCCGGTTACGGACGTCTTGAGTATCTAGTACTTGGATTATCATGTGAATCTCATCATGTTACTTTAATTTAATTTTGTTGGGTTTAATTATTACTTTAATTGGGGTTGAGAGGATGTCTATCTTCTCAACGATGTTTCAACTACCATGATAGTTAATTAAAATGCATTCCTTTGAAGTAGGGAAAAATTGGCTTTACGCAAAAACTTAACCGTAGAGCTTTCCACCAGCCATACTGCATATAGTATAGCTTTACTTTCATTGCATCTTTTGTGTTACCTTGCCAGCATATTCCATGTGCTGACCCGTTTTCAGGCTGCAACGTTTCATGTTGCAGACTTTTCAGACGACGAGTAAGATGCCCCTTTTTAGGTCGTGGTTCTATACTTAGTGATGCCGCTGGAGTTGATGGACTCACTTATCTTCCAAGCCTTCCGCTGTTATCGTGTTAGATGGCTTTCAGCCATATTTATTGTAATAAATTCATCGTTGGACTATCGATGTAATAATTGTTTGATTGCTACTCTATTATAAATCCTTCAAGTACTGTGCGTGTCAGCATTACTGATCCAGGGATGACACTGATGCACAGAGATCAGGCTGTTTGAGGTCTAGTCGCTACAAGATGGTATCAGAGCACATGCTGACTGTAGGACACGACCACTAAGACAAGCCCTAGAACACAACTCACTCTTCTCTTTTCTGACTCCTCATCTTTTCTACTCTTTAGGATGGTGGAAGCAAAGCACAAGTTCATGCAACCGGAGGATGATACACCCTTTGGACGACACCTGAAGGAAGTCACCAGATATCTAAACATTGGATTACCAAGTTTCACCGGAACTTACAATGCCACTCTACCTGAGGAGGAGCGTTGGTTGATTCAAGCCCAAGTTCCAGGAAGGACGTTCGCACCCGTCACCTCACTCATAGCCTTTTCCTTTAATGCACCCACATGGAGCCTAGGAAGGAGCATGGCAGCTCACATTGCTATGGTAAGGATTGGAGAAGTCTACAAGAAGGAGCTAAAGGACACTATCTACCAGATTTGTGGACGTCGAGACGAGAATTGGGATATGATCAGCACCCGGAAGGGTATATCCATTGCACCATTCATCCAGGATTTGAACCACCACATTCGTTGCCAGGAGCACCAGATGTGTGTAGGGATGATAGATTTGAAGAAGGCCCTAAATAGGAATTTGGAGCTAGAAGAAGAACTCAAGTCTTCACGCGACGGATATGAGGAGGAGATGAAAATACTTGTGGAGAAGAATGATGATTTGACCCGGAAGTTAGGGATACTCATGGGAGAAGAAGACGAGGAAGAAGAACCCAAGGAGATTCCACCGGAAGATTATATCATCATAGATGATACAGATTCGGAAGCTGAGGATAGCAATGATGAATACTATGAAGATGAAGCTGGGGCAGATATTATGGAATCCTCTGCCGATCAATATTTTTAGATGACCACCCTGTGACTAGTAGTTACTACCATATATTAGTTTTAGAGCACGTTTGTAACGATCGTTAGATTTGTAAGACCTTGTTTGAAATTGATTGGTGTGATATGATTGTGTGTTTGTCTCATGTGCATATGGGTAGTGATTTTCCCTTAGGCCTTTTTTCTATTCTAATCTCTTCCCTCTACACCCATCAGATGCCTCCAAGACGTGAATTTGAGTTTCCCCCTGAGCTCACCCAGTTGATCCAGCAGCAGAACACCTTGATCCAACTTCTTGTCCAGAACACTCAGAACAACTAGAACAACAACAACAACCCTCCACCACCACCACCACCACCCGTGGACAACCTGACCCGTTTCTTAAGGTTGCAACCACCCGTGTTTGCTAGCAGCATTGAACCAATTGTGGCTGATGACTGGCTACGCAAGATTGGTAGGGATTTGACCACCGCCAATTGCTCGGATGCTGAGAAGGTGCGATTTGCCGCACACCAGTTGTCTAGACCAGCCGCGGCATGGTGGGAGAATTACACAGCCACTTATCCCGTAGCCAATGTGACTTGGCATCAGTTTCAGCAAGCTTTTCGTACCGCCCATGTCTCAACTGGAGCCATGAGTATGAAGAAGCAGGAGTTTCGCAATTTGCGCCAAGGGAATCGTACTGTGGCCCAGTACGTGGATGAGTTTAGTACCCTATCTCATTATGCCCCAGATGATGTGGCCACAGATGCCAAGAAGCAGGAGAAATTCATGGAAGGGCTGAATGATGAGATGAGTGTACAGTTGATGGTGGCAACTTTCAACAATTACCAGGAGTTGGTTCACCGCGCCCTGATGATTGAAAGGAAGCATCAACAAATTGAGAGTCACAAGAGGAAGTATGGGCAAGGAAAATATAATTCTGGAGCTTAGCAGAAGCCTCGCTTTACCCCTAAAGCGGTAGGACAGTTTCAGCATACCCATGGAGGAAGTGGCTCACACAACCACAATGGCACCAAGAATGGCAATGGCAATGGGAATGGGAATGGAGCCAATGGAAACCAGAACCGCCCTACACAGTCCACACCCACCAAGAGGGATTTTAGCCATGTCACTTGTTACAAGTATGGGAAGACTAGACATTATGCCAATGAATGCCCAGAAGCTAAGAATGGGAACGACAATGGAAGCGCCGGGAAGCGGCCCAACCCGTTCAACAAAGGACAAGTGAACCACGTGACCGTGGAGGAGGTAGAAGAGCAACCAGATGCTGTTGTCGGTAAGTTTTTGGTTAAGACATTTACCACAATAGTTCTTTTCGATACTGGTGCATCGCATTCATACATTTCAAGGGGATTCGTAAATAGACATAGAATGTCCACCCGAGTTCTTAAGACCCCCATGTTAGTAAGTTCACCTGGAGCAGATTATATGGCACACCAAGGATGTTTTCAGACGCCATTGATCATAGGACGCCATACTTTCCCCTCTGACCTAATAGTATTGGAGTCTCAAGGACTGGATGTGATATTATGTATGGATTGGCTATCGAAGTATGGAGGTAACATTGATTGTGCCAGTAAGTCTATTCTGCTCACCACCCAGAGGGAAAAAGGATTAAGTATGTATCTAGGCATTCGCCTACAAGGACCCAAGTGCATTCTCTCACGGGAGTTGTTCAGGAGGAAGTGCCAGTAGTGAAGGATTATCCGGAAGTGTTTCCAGAGGAGTTACATGGCATGCCACCGGATAGAGATATAGAGTTTTTGATTGAACTTTTGCCAGGCACCGGGCCAATTTCTAAGACACCATATAGGATGTCCGCAAAGGATTTGGAGGAGATAAATGTGACGCCCGAAGACCGACGTCCCAGAGGATTCCAGAAGATTCCAGATGTTCCGGGTCTCCCGTGCGTTTCAGTTGTGCTTGCTTTATTTATTTTGCATTGCATCATGTCATCATGCCATCATGTCATTTTTATTTTGCATCTCAACTTAAATAAATCGTGTGGAACTTCGGTCCATTTAAATCGAGGGAAGGTGACTTCTCTTTATAACATATGAAAGCCTCCCAATATTATTGGGGAGCTATATAATAATATTCCATTTGTTTGGAATTAACCAACACACGTGCATAATTTTCCCCATGCTTTTCCTACTTCGAGTTACTCCTTCAAAAACCTTGACAATAATTCTTTTCCGTTGTTTCGAGGTTCCTCCGAAAATTCGAACATTTTTGGACACTTCAATAATCAAGTCTTAGTTCAAACCCATTTGAATTAAATTCAAATATGTTTGAATTATATCTCATTCTTGCCTTTTCTATTTTTCTCGGACCGTGCTCATTTTATGATGCCCGAGAAAAATAACCTCTTGTATTTTTTTCCCTAACCTCCCTCTTCTTTCTTTTCTTCTCTCTTTTGTTTTCTGCTAAAATCAGTTAAAGTAGAGCAGCCACCTCCCATCCGCAGCCAATCCTCCTCTTGGCCCAAGGCCCACTCCAGCGCAGCCGCATCTGCCCATCCTCCTTGGCCCGAGCAGGTCATCCCTCAGCCTCCTCTCCAGCCTTTTTGGCCCATCTCCTCCACCTTGGCTCGCACCCCATAACCCTAGCGCTCAGCCGACGCTCCTCGCTCGTCCCTCCCGCACGCCGCCGCCACCCCCTCGTTTCCCCCTTCGATCTCTCCTCTGTCCCCCGACCCCCCTCGTTCGCTCGCTCTCTCTGGCCGATTCCCTCGCGGCCTTGCCTCGTCGCTCGCCCCGTGGTGCTACCTCTTCTCCAGTGCGACCGCATCGCCTGGTCGTCCCGTCGGCCACCCAGGCCCCAGCTCAACTCGCCGCCTCGCCATGGGAGCCGCCCCGCAGCCGCGTCTCCCTTTCCTCCCTCGCCATCGGGCCTCCTCCTACCGCGGCCACGAGCGCCCGCGCCGTCCTCCACGACGACCGTCGCCTCCATCCCTCCGTTCCTCCGAGCGCCTCCCTCCTCCGTCGCCTGGTGCCGCACTCCACGAGCCACCCCGCTTCGCCAGGCCGAAGCCCGGCGCCCGCATCCCTCGCCGCTCTCCTGCGCCAGTCCTGTGCGCTAGGAGCTCCCGTCCACCTCTGGCGCGAGCTGCTCGCCCCCGTGCGCCTCCTCCTTCGTCGCTTCGGCCGCCCGTCCTGCTGGCTCCTCGACCCCAGGGCCGCAGCCGAGCCACTCGCGCCCCTCAGGCCACTGCCGGCCGCCGCAGCGCAGGCCCTGCTGCCTCCATCCCGCGCGCCAGGGGCAGCTGACCACCAGCGCCTCCACCTTTTTTTTCCCGTCGCCAAGCTGCCGCGGCTCTGTCCGGCCAGGTCGCCGCTGCGCCATGGCGCCCTTCCCTCGTCCAGCCAGCGCCAAGCCAGGCCTCTGCCTCGTCGCCGACCCGCAGCCTTTTTCCTTTTGTTTTGTTTTGTTGCTGTTATTGTTTATCTCAAATAACCATGGAGCAGCAAGTACCACTACGTAACGAGAACGTCTACGAACCGTGTACGAGACCGACGCCAAGTACCACGACCAAGTACCTCGACGACCGCAGTCTTCGGAATCGTCAAGTACCCCCCCCC
>LR738715.1:517434315-517463226 GCA_902687465.1 Secale cereale | reverse complement strand
CATCATGTTAACAACATTAATATGTGTGAATTGTTGTTGTTTAATAATTACTAAACATGCTCATGGGGATTTTCCGGATATGTTGTTGTTATTTTCCGGCCTCATTTAAAATGCCTAAATAGTGTAGTTTTATTATGCTTCACCTCTTGCCATGTTAAAAACATTAATCTTGTCTTGTAAATAACGAGAGTCAATTAAATAATTAATTGTGGTGTTTTGTCAATATGCAACTCGTTGCATATTGAGCTCCACTTAACTTGTAGTATTGTTTGTGCACTTTGCCATGCCATGCATATTTAAACCGGACATGCATCATACTTGGATGTGCATCGTATGCCATGTTTATGCTTGTGTGTTTACCGTGTTGTTTGCTTCTTTCCGGTTGCTTCTCTTGTTAGCTTCGGATTCGTTCCGGAGTTGTGAGGATTCGCTCGACTGTTGCTCCGTCTACTTCATGGATCCGTTCTTCTTCCCTTGCGGAATCCCAGGCAAGATGATCATACCCTTGGATACCTTTACTACCATTGCCATGCTTAGTTGTCTCGATGCTATCGTTACATGTCGCGCTACCCATCTTTTATGTCAGCCTCTCCTTGTTGCCATGAAACCTCTAACCTTGAAACCTTCCTAGCAAAACCACTGTTTGGCTATGTTACCCGCTTGCTCAGCCCCTCTTATAGCGTTGTTAGTTGCAGGTGAAGATGAAGATCGTTCCAGGAGGGAACCTGTTGTTGTTATATCACAATATCTATAATTATTATTAACACACCTATAAACTGGGCATGGGTGGAAGGCTTGGCCTTTTGCTCGGTGTTTTGTTCCACTCATGCCACCTTAGGCGCCGATAAACCGGCATTATGTTCCTTGATTTTTGCGTTCCTTACACGATGGGTGGATGGGGACCCCTTGACAGTTCGACTTTGAATAAAACTCCTCCAGCAAGGCCCAACATTGGTTTTAATTTGCTCATAATAACAACTTAATTAATTAATTAAATTGCATAGGGAGTTAGCGCTACCCGAGGATTCTTAATTCTACATAGCAGGGGGGCCAGTGCAGATGGTGTTGGTCCCAAACGGGCAGACTGCGGGAACCACCATGGGGAAACTCGAGGTTTGGGTCCTGTAGGATGACCCATCCGGTTGTGGCCTGAGACGAGATACGCGCGGCTACTATCAGGGTGTCGGCACGCCGGGAGGTCTTGCTGGACTTGTTTTACCATTGTCGAAATGTCTTGTGCTACCGGGATGCCGAGCCTGATCGGATTTTCCCTAAGATAAGGGGTGATGATATTATATTTATCACTTCAGCTAATCGTGAGAGCTTGTGATGGGCTAAGTTGGAACACCCCTGCAGGGTTATGCTCTTTCGAAAGCCGTGCCCGCTGTTATGTGGCAGATTGGAATTTGTTAATGTCCGGTTGTAGAAAACTTGACAGAGGATCCGAAGTAAAACACACAACTGTGTGAGTAACCGTGACTGTCTCTTTTCACTTTGAGAAGAGAACACGGTGGGGTTATGTTTGATTCATATGTAGTTCAGGATCTTTAGCGATCACTACTTTTGCGACCGTTTGCGTAGATGCTCATATTATTCTGGTACTCGTAAGTTAGCCACCATATTATGCTTAGCCGCTGCTGCAACCTCACCACTTTACCTCTTCCTACCCATTAAAGCTTTGCTAGTCTTGATACCCATGGTTATGGGATTGCTGAGTCCTCGTGGCTCACAGATACTACAACACCAGATGCAGGTTCAGCCGAGAATGATGCAGGAGCTGGTTCAAGTTCTACACTGGGAGCTCGATGAAGAGAGTGGTCGTATGCTTGTGACATTTTCGACGATCAGTAGTGGTTTCTACTAGGATTCGATCCTGACCTGTGGCTTTATGTTGTTTTGGTATCTTTCTTTTGGATCTTCGCCCGTAGTCGGGTTGTGATGTTTTGAATGATGTCTTGCTTATGTAATGTATTGTGTGAAGTGGCGAGTGTAAGCCAACTATCTCCTTTTGCAATTTAATACCTCTTTTACATGAGTCGTGCAAAGATACCAAACTTGAGATCATTCTAGGATGGGCTTATACCTTTAAGTCGTGCCTCGACACGTAGGAGGTATAGTCCCATCCTGGGCATTACAATAAAGAAGCAGATTAAGGAGTTACTGGATAAAGGATTCATACGCCCAAGTTCTTCGCCTTGGGGTTCGCCAGTACTTCTAGTGGAGAAGAAGGATGGATTGTTAAGAATGGTTGTTGATTACCGTGGATTAAATGAAGTAACGATCAAGAATAAGTACCCATTACCAATGATCAATGATCTGTTCGATAGATTGCAAGGAGCTAAGATATTTTCCAAGATCGATCTGCGATCAGGGTACCATCAATTGAAGATCCGAGAGCAGGATATACACAAGACGGCCTTTACCACTAGGTATGGGTTGTATGAGTATACCGTTATGTTGTTTGGCCTGACAAACGCACCGGCATACTTTATGAACCTGATGAACAAAGTGTTTATGGAGTATTTGGATAAGTTCGTCGTAGTGTTCATAGATGATATCTTGATCTTCTCGAAGGATGAAGAGGAGCATGCAGAGCATCTACGTTTGGTATTGGAGAAGCTCAGAGAACATCAGTTATATGCCAAGTTTAGCAAATGCGAGTTTTGGTTGAAGGAAGTCGGATTCCTCAGACATGTTATATCTGGAGAAGGAATAGCAGTAGATCCCGCTAAGGTGGACACTGTGACCCATTGGGAAGCACCAACAACAGTTGGAGAGATCCGGAGTTTTCTTGGACTAGCAGGATACTACCGGAGGTTCATCGAGAATTTCTCGAAGATTGCAAAGCCAATGACGGAGTTGTTGAAGAAGGACACAAAGCTCAGTTGGACAGAAGAATGTGAGGCCAGTTTTCAGGAATTGAAGAAAAGGTTGGTGTCATCCCCTGTGTTGATTCTGCCAGATCAACATAAGGATTATGAGGTGTACTGCGACGCTTCACGTCGAGGACTTGGAGCAGTTCTTATGCAGGAAGGAAGTGTTGTTTCATATGCTTCACGACAACTAAAACCTCATGAGATGAACTATGCCACCCACGATTTGGAGTTAGCAGCCGTAGTGCATGCACTGAAGACGTGGAGACATTTTCTTATTGGAAACCATTGTGAAGTATATACGGATCACAAGAGTTTGAAGTATATATTCACTCAGAAGGAGTTGAATCTTAGGCAAAGGAGATGGCTGGAACTCATTAAGGATTATGACATGAGATTGCATTATCATCTCGGAAAGGCTAACGTAGTAGCTGATGCGCTAAGCCGTAAGAGCCATGTCAATACGCTAATGAAGGAAGAATTTCCAAAGGAGTTAGCCGAGGACCTACGAGAACTACGTATGGAGATAGTTCCGAGAGGCTATGTAGCAACATTAGAAATCCAGTCTACCCTGATGGATAAAATCAGAGAAGCTCAGAAAGCTGACAAGGAGGTTATCGCTATAAAGGAGAGGATGAGCGAAGGAAAAGCTAAAGGTTTTCGTGAGGATGAACACGACACCTTATGGTTTGATGATCGAATCTATGTGCCCAATGCCCCAGAGATCAGGAAGTTGATTTTACAGGAGGCCCATGATTCACCATACTCGATTCACCCAGGAAATACTAAGATGTATTTGGATTTGAAGGATATTTTCTGGTGGACCGGTATGAAGAAGGATATTGCGGAGTATGTAGCAGTTTGTGATGTATGTCAAAGAGTAAAGGCAGAACATCAGAAGCCAGCAGGATTGTTACAACCTATGCCAATACCCGAATGGAAGTGGGAGAAGCTTGGCATGGATTTTATCACCGGATTGCCCAGGACCAAAGTAGGATATGATTCAATCTGGGTAGTAGTAGACCGATTGACGAAGGTAGCCCACTTTATTCCTGTGAAAACCACCTATACCAGTGCAAAGTTGGCAAAGATATACATGACCAGAATTGTATGTCTGCATGGAGTTCCGAGGAGTATTGTATCAGATAGAGGAACCCAGTTTACCTCAAAGTTCTGGAATCAGTTACATGAAACTTTGGGTACTAGGCTAGAGTTTAGCACAGCATTTCACCCGCAGACGGATGGACAGACTGAAAGAGTCAATTAGATTTTGGAGGATATGCTAAGAGCCTGCGCATTAGATTATGGATCTAGTTGGGATGACAACTTGCCCTATGCGGAGTTCTCATACAACAACAGTTACCAAGCCAGTTTGAAGATGGCCCCTTTCGAGGCATTGTATGGAAGGAGATGCCGCACACCGTTGTCGTGGGACGAAGTTGGAGACCAACAGTTGTTTGGACCAGACTTAATCAAAGAGTCTGAGGAGAAGGTGAAGTTGATCCGAGATAGACTAAAAGTAGCTCAGTCCAGGCAGAAGAGTTACGCAGACTCGAAGCGTAAGGAGATAACCTATGAGATCGGAGATAGAGCATACTTGAGGGTATCGCCTCTGCGAGGAGTTAAACGTTTCGGAGTTAAAGGGAAGTTAGCCCCGAGATTTGTGGGACCTTACCGTGTTTTGGAACGCATGGGAGAGGTTGCCTATAAGTTGGAATTGCCCGAAGGATTGTCAGGAGTGCACGACGTGTTTCATGTTTCGCAGCATAAGATGTGTCATGCGGAGATGGCAGATATACCGTTTAGAGACACAGTACCCCTGGAAGCAATTCAGTTGGACAGTGATCTGACCTACGAGGAGAAGCCTGTTAAGATTCTCGAATTTTCGAGCAGAGTTACTCGCAGTAAGGTTATCAAGTTTTGCAAAGTTCAGTGGAGTCACCACACCGAGGAAGAAGCCACCTGGTAACGAGAGGATGATCTACGCAAGGACCACCCAAACCTGTTCTCTAGCCAAGCCGAATCTCGAGGGCGAGATTCATTCTAAGGGGGGTAGGTTTGTAACATCCCAAATTTTCAATTTGGAATGTTATACATAGATCATATTGCATTTCCATGTTTTTGAAATTTTGTTCGTGGCGTTCCTCGAAATTCTAAGCAACTCAAGGACCTACGGAGAGAGTTGGGAATTTTACCGTTTTCGTATTTGAGTTCGCTCGAATACCGGTACGAGGACAGTGTGATTCTAATTATTTTTCTCTCCTAAAAATATTTCTAAATACAAAATATGAGCGGAGATAATATGAATTCTTCAAAATAACAGAAATATTGGAGGAAAAATATAAAAATCACTTTTGGTATTTTTCGGGATTTATTCGCGGATTTATTTGCATAGGAAAAATACGCGTTTTTCAAAACTGCATTTAGGTCAGGGAAAAATGTTCATTTTGTCCTAAATATTATTAGAGGACGGTGAAAATTTATTTCGGAAATTTTGGAGTCCGTTTGGTATTTCTTTCGTTAGTTTTTCTGCGTCGGGTCTCTTTTAGAAAAAAAAGGAAACCGACTAGGAGTCTTATTAGCCCGGGACTCCTGGGCTTTATAAGCGCTCGCAGCCGGCCCGTCGCCCCAGCCCGCGCGGCGCCCCAAACCCTAACCCTAGCGCGCCGCCAGCCCCACCGCCAGCCGCCGCCAGCCCCGCCACCAGCCGCCGCCGCCGCCGCCCGCCGGAGCCACCGCCGCCCGCGCCGCACGCCGATGCCGCTGCTGCCGCCGCCCGCCGGTGCCGCCGCTGCCACTCCGCCGCCGCGACACCGCCGCCTCGCCGCCTGCCGTCGCCGCCCGCGTGCCGCCGCCCCGCCCTGCCGGAGTCCGCCGGAGTTGAGGTAGTTATTTTTCGGTTAACCGATCGGTTTGTTTAAGAAAACCTAGATCTGTTTTTTTAGAATAGATCGGTTCGGTTTCGTCGGTTTAGTTATTTAGCGGACGTTCGTCCGTACGTTCGTTTTAACGAACTGTTTTCGTTAGTTAACCGCAGACAGCGAACGTTCGTTCGTTAGCCTGTTCGTCATTTTTCCTTTTCGGGGTATTTATCCATGGTTATTCCGATCGCGATTTCTGCCCTTATCTTGTTTTTCGTTTTTCTTTTCGCTCGAGAGTCGGAATCAGGTGATTCAAAATCCCAGATCTTCATCTCGATGCCCTCTTTACGTTTAATCAACTTGAAAAAAGTTTTGGCTAATATAAAATTTGACTTTAGGCCAACTAGTAAACCGGAGCTCGTTTCTTTTGCAGTTTGAGTTTCGTTGCTTCTTTCGAGTTGATTCTTTTTGCAAACCGGAGTTCTTAAGTTGAACTTTCTGGTTAGATCTCTTATTTGAGTTTTACCCGTGCATTAGTTAAGTACTTATTGTATGCTTGTTTGATTGCGATAGAGTACCCGGAGTGCGCCGCTTGCTACTTTGAGTCTCTAGGTTTTGCGGATTATCAGCAAGGCAAGTAACACTTTGATCATGCTTTCCAATTACCCAGTTTTCATGGCATTAGTCAAACCCTCACACATTGCATGAGTAGGATTAATTAATTTGTGGGATTGGGAAGTAGATTGAGGTAGTACCTATTACTTGCATTACATTCTAACCTTTGGGAGTCACTTCTACGTTTGCTGTTAGGACGTGCTATGCTCGTAGACATGGATTGGGTGAGTGAAATCCATGACAGATGTGAGTTTGTTAATTAATGGTTCAACTTAAGGTGGCAACATTAATACACATCTGGGTGGATTGAGGCATCTGGGTATTCCAGTGATTGCCTATTTTTCTTTTGGACCGCCACCCAGGCCCAAAGGGATCATGAGATTTTTCATACTAGAAACTTCTGTGTGCAGCCACATGCCAATATGGGCTCTGGCATAGTTGAGTAAGTTGTGGGAAACCTTTCCATGATGGGCTAGCAGATGTAGTTGGGTTTGTAGGTGTACCGGCCTATCTATCTGGTTAAGGGCACCTCTTCGGAAAGACTGTGTCTCGGTCATCCGTTTCTCAAACATCATGCAGTGCGAGAAACCAAACGGAGGTGATCGAGTCTTGTGGGGAAAAGTGCACAAACCTCTGCAGAGTGTACAAACTGATCATGATTAGCCCTGTCCCCAGTTACGGACGTCTTGAGTATCTAGTAATTGGATTATCATGTGAATCTCATCATGTTACTTTAATTTAATTTTGTTGGGTTTAATGATTACTTTAATTGGGGTTGAGGGGATGTCTATCTTCGTCATTTCTCCTTTCTCGTTTCTTCTCCGGTGGATTAATTCAAGCCTTGGTCACGATCATATCTCTTTCTTTTGTTTAACATGCTTTTCCCATGGTGAAATTTCTTATCGGAAGGCTCTCTTATTTCTTCACATATCTTTATTCATATCCGGAGTGCTGAAGATTCATAATTTCATTCTTAATCCTTTCAAGCTATTTTGAAGATTGTTATCTTACTCAAGCCATTTAATTCAACCGGTGCAATATCTCTTAAGCAATCTTTCCAACGGTGATTACTTTTGAGTGAGCCCTAACCCACAGGTCTTTTTCCAGGATCTTACCTGACTCTTCTAATTTTTCTGGAGTTATACTCAAATTCTCTTCAAAGCGTGACGTAAGAATGATTTCCATCAGTCACATGCCTTCTCCAAGCTGTTTTCAATTATTCTCATCCTTAGCTCCACCTTCCTCTTGTCATTCGTCCGGAGTATCTCGAAATTCTTCATGGCATTTCTCGTCTTCATTTTCAACATCTGAAGATCGGAGAAGAGTTTCTCTTAAATCTTGGCCCGTTCTTCTTGAAGATTTGTCGTTCTAGCTTCATACCATCCTCATAAGTGTTCCGTTTGTGAGGAATTCTTTTATATCATCCGAAGCATTTCATGAATTCTTTCCATTGAGATCCTCCGAAGGCCATCATTTCAGAATATTTCTTCGTTCTCTGTTTGCAACTTCGTCCTCCAACTATTCTTCATTGATGTCTCTTCGTTCGTCTCCCTATTCTTCCCGGTGATTCATTCTTTTATATTCAATCAATTTCAATTCTTACGGTGGTTCATTCAAGATTACTCTTCCTTGTTATCGTTTTAGTTCACTCGTTCTTTTCATAATTCTACCGGTGGTTCGTTGAATACTTATCCAAGGTTGTACTAGATCTATCTTTAATTCTTTGCAACGAGAATAAGTAGTATGCCAAATCCATTGCTTGTCGTCAATTTAAATTGACGAAGGAGATGCATGACATAATTATTATTCTTATTCCTTCAAGGTGATTTAATCCTTTCCTTCGGAGCTTGTTCATCATATCATATTCTCGATCCTAAATTCTTCATCTTGTTTTCCGGAGCTTCAAGTTATTTCTGTTATATCATTTCAAACCTCCATCTAAGCCATCGCAGGCCGTGAATCTTATTCTTTTCATCTTTCATTTCTCATGCTTTCATTACCGGAGTTCTTCATGGTGGTTCATCATGTTTTAATTCATCCTCGAAGTCTTCATCAAGATTCTTGTTGGAGCTCAAGCATTCTTCACCATGCATTCCAATTGCAATCCGTTCTACCTTGTCTTTCTAGATGGTGTTATGTCATTCTTGACAATTCCTTCATGTTTCATGATTCACAAGTTGTCAGGAATGAGATATTTAAACCATCATTTTCTTTGTTCAGGAGATCTTTCCAACCCTTCAATTTATTCGTTGGAGTTATCTTGGGTTGTATTTCACCTAAAAGCTTTCCCTAAGGACTGTTGCTATTATGGTGCTTATAAATGACCCAAGTTCTTCATTTATCCTCTCGGTGAAATAAGTTTTTCATCTCCTTGTTGATCTCAAGCCAATAAATGTTTCCGTCAGTGGCTGGTTGTCACCTCTTAATTTTGAGATGTTTTCCATAAGTCCACATCGAGCTTATTCTTTTCGTTGTTGATTTTCCCAACAACTCTGTTCAACCCTTCTTCGTAAGGATGCTCTTTCAAATTTAATTTTGGGAGAAGTTGTCATTTTCTTCTTCGTTCTTTTCTTTCCAACGATCTTGCATCTATTCTTTCATTCCGGAGGTATTGTGATGTTGCTCTCTCCAAACCATAATCCCGTTTTGTCAAGATCATGTTCTTTCCCTTGCTTATCATTTAACCGGAATGTTGTATTCTTCATTCAAGTTCCATCATCTTATCAAGTTTGCCTCTCTTTTCAACCGGAGTGCTGTCTGAGTCTTTCTTACCCCTTGTGCCATTCTTTCAATTGTTTCGGAGGCAATATGTTGTTCATTACATCAAGTATCATTCCATCTCCTCAAGTTCTTGTTCATTTCCTTCCATTTTCAGACGAAGTGCTGTCTAAATCATGTCATTCTTATTCCTTGGCTATACCATTGCGGTTTCTTATTCTTTTGGTTCGTAAGCTCTTGTTTCATGTCTTTCAACCTACAAGGTTCTCGTAATGTTCCTTGTTCCTCCTTTTAAAGGAGTGCTCTCAACTTCGTTCATCTCCGTTGTATTCTTTCCTTCAAGATTGTTCAACCTCTCAAGGTTCTTTGGTTTCACTCGTCTGTCATAGAAGCAACTTTGTTTTACCTCTGCCTCTTCCGTTTTAACCCGGTGCTATCTCTAGGATCTCGGGTCGAGATCCTCTGTTAGTGTGGGAGAGTTGTGACGCCCGAAGACCGACGTCCCAGAGGATTCCAGAAGATTCCAGATGTTCCGGGTCTCCCGTGTGTTTCAGTTGTGCTTGCTTTATTTATTTTGCATTGCATCATGTCATCATGCCATCATGTCATTTTTATTTTGCATCTCAACTTAAATAAATCGTGTGGACCTTCAGTCCATTTAAATCGAGGGAAGGTGACTTCTCTTTATAACATATGAAAGCCTCCCAATATTATTGGGGAGCTATATAATAATATTCCATTTGTTTGGAATTAACCAACACACGTGCATAATTTTCCCCATGCTTTTCCTACTTCGAGTTATGTAATGCCCAGGATGGAACTATACCTCCTACGTGTCGAGGCACGACTTAAAGGCATAAGTCCATCCTAGAATGATCTCAAGTTTGGTAATCTTTGCACATCTCATGTAAAAGAGGGGAAAAGTAAACATAAATAGTTGGCTTACACTCGCCACGTCACGCAAATACAATACAAGTCTCAAACATCATATATTAAGAATATCACAACCCTCTAAGGGCAAAACCAAATGTCAAGATACCAAACTTAAATAACAACCACAGGTCGGATCGAATCCTAGTAGAAGTCTCCACTACTGATCATCCGGATAACGAACATAGTACCGACTACGCTCCTCGTCGTACTCCCAGTCTAGCTTGGTGCCATCTCCTGGATAGCTCACAACTGGACCTGCATCTGGTGTGGTGAAGTAACTGTGAGCCACAGAGGACTCAGCAATCCCGTTCCCGGGTAACAAGACTACTTAAGCCTTGGGAGAGGATAAGGCTGAAGAAAAGAATAAGTGTCTGCAGCAGCAACTAGCAACTAGCTTACGTGAGTGAGAGCGAGAAGAGAAAGACTCGGACGAGAAGTGATCACGAAGTGATCCTAGCTACAACACGTCAAACATAACCCCTCCGTGTTCAACTCCCGAATCCCTATTCGGAAATTGACGATCACGGAACACACGCTGGTAGTGTATTGGAAACATTGTGTCAAGTTATCTACAACCGGATATTAACAAGCTCCCATCTGCCACATAACCGCGGGCACGGCTTTCGAAAGTTCATAACCCTGCAGGGGTGTTCCAAATTGACCCATTACAAGCCCACGATCCGCGGAGTCACAACTCCAAAGTGGGAAGACCCGAGTATTCTCGGAATCCCGTGCTCAAGATATACCGAACTAAGGTAAGGCTAATCCAGCAAATCCCTCCGGCGTGCCGACACCCTGATAGTAGCCGCGTGTATCTCGTCTCAGGCCACGACCGGATGGGCGATTCTACAGGTTTTTACCAAACCTCGAGTTTCCTTGAGGTGGCCCCGCAGAACCCCCGTTTCGGACCAACACTCATGTGGAGCATTGGCCCGGGGTTGTTGAATTAAGAAACAGGGTTAATTACTCCCTATGCATGTTTAGTTTGTTATTAGGCAAATAGTACCAAATGTTGGGACTTGCTGGAAAAGACTTAGCACTTAGCAGTTTATCGAGGGGGTCCCATACACCCCAACCGTGTTAGGAACGCATAATCAAGGAACATAACACCGGTTTATACGGTTCCTAACGGCATGAGTGGAACAAATCACCAATCAAAAGGCTTAGCCTTCCACCCTTGCCAATATATAGATGATTTCATTTAAGCAATTATATAGTGTGATATAAACCCAACCAATCTTCAACATGAAGCAAGCATCTTCAACTTCACCTGCAACTAGCAACGCTATGAGAAGGGCTGAGCGAAGCGTACTTAGCCAAGCAACGGTTTGCATAGGTAGGGTGGTTAAACATGGCAATGGTTACAAGTAGGAGGCTGACAGGAAGAACATGGGCATCGAGGCAAAACTATAGAGCAGAACTACTAGCAATAGGCAAAGATAGTAATGTTATCGGGGTTCGGTCATCTTGCATGAAGTGTAGTCGTTCGGATCGTAAGAAGGGTCCTCGTGCTGAACCTCGTTGGTAACCTCGTGCTCGTACTCGTACTCGGTCACAGCTTCCGGCTCTAAACAATACAATCACACAAGGCACAAATCAACAAGATGCAATGCGCACTCGAAAATGATGGATGCATGATGGATGCACTAAGGATGCACACGGAGCACGGAAAATAGCACTCAAGAAAAACACCTCAAAACATGATAACAATAAGATATTATGAATCTACACAGAAAATCAATCAAGTTTCATATAAGACTCGCTGAAATCGGAGTTACGGGCTAAAAGTTATGCCCGAAACAAGAAATGAGCGAAAGCTGAAAATTACAGCAACATAGCAACTTCGGAGCACAAAATAATTAAGCTACAGCACTCAAAAATCATGGCAAAGGACATGAACATAAACTAGACATATCCTACAGCAAATAAGTCCAAAGGTGCACCCCCAAAGGAGCCACGGATCAATAGCAATAAGCTTGGACATATTGAACTTGACAATAAAATTCTGGCAGCAGAATTTTAGTGAAACTTTGGAGCAAAAGACAAACATGCTACAGCCACTTAAATAGGCATGTGAGACCATGAATGGAAAGCCAACAATATATACTACAAGGAACAATCAAGATCCGCTCCAAAACTATCATGGTTTGTCCTAGAGCAGCAAGCAAACATGGCATCGGAACGTTACAGATTTCAGACTTAGTGAAAAACCACGAAGTCCTAAAACAGAAATTTCATCATGGCATCTAAACGAGCAAGTTTAAGTCACCTCGAAACTAAACATGGCAAGCGGTAAGCACCACATCAAAGTACACATGATGGTGATTCCGAAACACACAAGCATGCTTCATGGAGGTAAACACAACGATAGCAATGAGCTCAACAACATGGCATTTCATAACAAGAGAAACAACATCACAGCCACATGACACTTTGCAATTATGATAAACATGGCAAGAATAAATCTATCATGCAACCTAACACATACAACATGTAGAGCATGGCAAGACGAATACGTGGACATGTCATTTGCATCATTCGGACAAACGAGCTAAAAGATATCACTAAGCAAAGATGCCATAAAAACATCACATAGCAGCAGTTTTTATCACGATACACCATTGCAACAGAAAAACGAGCACCTAGATGATTCCTAACATGCATGACACCAAAAGATAAAACGTAGTGCTATTCACCACGAACGTCTGGACATGCTATTTGCGCGAAACGGACAATCACACACAAAGTTAGAGCAGATTGAACATTGCATCAGACATTAGAAATTACTGGTACTTAGAGGAAAAAGAGGGGGAGAATCAACCTCAGGAAGAAAAAAAAACAAAGCGGCCCGGAAGATCTGGCAGAGGCGGCTGCCCAGGCGGAGGAGTGCTGGAGGCGAGCGCTGGAGGCGAGCACTGGCGCTGGGGGAGGCGTTCGACCGGCGGATGGCGAAGTGGGCCTCGGGGCTTCGGCTGGAGGGCGGCGGAGGCCCACGGCGGCGCGGAGCTCTGGGCCCAGCTGGGGCGCCCAGGCGGCGGCGCTGGAAGGCCCGACGCGGGCCTGCGCGGAGGCGAGCTGGCGAGGAGGCGCTGGAAGGCCCGACGCGGGCCTTCGCGGAGGCGATCGGGCAGCGATGTGTTGCGGGGATGTGGTCCAGGACCCGATCGCTAGCCTGCGCGGAGGGAATCGGTCGAGGGGACAAAGGCCGTTGACCTGGCGGTCGGTCGGGGATTGATCGAATCCCTTCGATCCAGCGGGATCCCAGGCGGCGGTCGGCTGGGTTGGATCGGCGGCGGGGAGCTTGAGGGAGAACTGCCAAGTGGAGAGGAGGGGGTGGTTGGATCTGAAAAATTAGGGAAGAGTGGAGAAGAAGCTAGGGGATGCCCAAAAATGGACATGGGGTGCTATATATGGCAGGTTTTAGGGTTTGGGGATTTGGGGGTGTTAGGAACCCTCCGATCGCGATCCGACGGATCCGATCGCGGGGGTAGTTTAGATGGGCCTAGGAGAGGGTAGTGAGCTGCTGGAGGGATGTTTCCGGGCCACAAGTGGAGGCACTTTGGACCCACAAGAATAACTGATGGGATAGCAAACGGAGTCCAAACGCGACGAGATTTGAGAGGCGGGTTGCACACAACAAAACAACAACACACGACAAGTCTCGCGCCACACCGGCAACGTTACACGGCCAAACACCAAAGTAGGCCTACGGGACGTCACGGACACGTGAGGGAGCTCCGGAACGCGAAATGGACAACGGGAAGGAACGCGTGGAACCGGATGCAACCGACAACACAAATGCAATGCAATGCACATGTCTACGTGATATGAAGGAATGCCACACACGCACACAACAAAACGACGAAAACCCGAAAGACAAAGAACCCGGAAAGGAAATAGATGAAGCCGGAGATATATTATATACCCAAAAGGGAAAGTATTACATCCGGGGCATTACAAATTCTCCTCTACTACAAAAAGATCTCGTCCCGAGATCTAGGACTGGAAAAAGGAAGGGTACTCGGAACGAAGATGATCTTCTCGTTCCCACGTAGCTTCTCGGTCGGTGTGATGTGACCACTTGACTTTCAAGAATTTGATGGACTTGTTGCGGGTCTTGCGTTTGGTTTCTTCGAGAATTGCAACGGGATGCTCTCGGTAGGACAAGTCTTGTTGAAGATCAATCTCTTCAAACGGAATCATGCGCTCAGGTGCCTTGAAGCATTTGCGGAGTTGAGACACATGGAACACATCATGAACATTGGCGAAGTTTGGAGGGAGCTCAAGTTGATAGGCTAGATCGCCTCTCTTGCCAAGAATCTTGAAAGGCCCGACGTATCTAGGAGCAAGCTTTCCTTTGATACCGAATCTTTGGGTGCCTTTCATCGGAGACACACGGAGATAAACATGATCATCAATGTTGAATGCCAAATCACGATGCTTGCCTTCATAGTAGCTCTTCTGGCGCGACTGAGCGGCCTTGAGATTCTCACGTATGACTTTGCACATTTCTTCGGCTTTTGAGATCAAGTCATTGCCAAGAAGTTGACGTTCGCCTGTTTCAGACCAGTTGAGAGGGGTACGGCACTTTCTGCCATAGAGGATTTCAAACGGAGCTTTTCCGGCACTTGCTTGAAAGCTGTTGTTGTAAAAGAACTCAGCAAATGGAAGGCAGTCTTCCCATTTCATGCCAAAAGAGATGACACAGGCTCTGAGCATATCTTCTAGAATCTGATTCACTCGCTCGACTTGACCACTAGTCTGAGGGTGAAATGCAGTGCTGAACCTGATCTTAGTGCCCATGGCGGACTGAAAGGAGTCCCAGAACCTTGAAGTGAACAAACTTCCACGGTCTGAGGATATGACTTGAGGAATGCCATGTAAGGACACAATTCTGGAAGTGTACAGCTCTGCCAATTGAGCTGCATTGATTGATTCTTTGACTTGAAGGAAGTGAGCGACTTTGGTAAGCTTGTCAATCACCACAAAGATAGCATCATTCCCTCGCTTGGATTTAGGAAAACCAGTGACGAAGTCCATTTCAATGTGGTCGAACTTCCACTCGGGAATAGGAAGAGATTGGAGAAGACCGGCTGGACGTTGATGTTCTGCTTTCACTCTTCTGCACACATCACATTCGTTCACGAATTGGGCAATCTCCCTTTTCATGCGTGTCCACCAGTAAGACTGCTTGAGGTCTTGGTACATCTTGGAACTGCCAGGATGAATGGAAAGGAGAGAATCATGTGCTTCTTCCATTATGAGCTTCCTGAGATCACCTTTGGGAACAACGAGTCTGTCCTCGAAGAACAAGGTATCTCTCTCATCAACACGGAAGCACTTGTATTTCGGAATGCCCTTAGCAATAGCATGTTTCACCTTCTTCACCATGGTATCAGTGAGTTGGGCCTCACGGACTTGATCTTCCAAGGTAGGAGCAACTTGAAGATTTGCAAGAAAACCCTGCGGAACAACTTGGAGGTTGTGCTTCCTGAATGCTTCACAAAGCTCAGGCTGGTACGGCTTGATAAGAAGGATGATATGCCTTTCTGCTCAAAGCATCTGCAATCACATTCGCCTTGCCAGGAGTGTATTCAATGCTGGGATCATACTCTTGGATCATTTCAACCCAACGAGTCTGGCGGAGGTTCAGATGCGGCTGTGTGAAGATGTACTTCAAGCTCTTGTGATCAGTGAAGATGTCGACCTTTCTGCCCAACAACAGATGTCTCCACGTAATCAAAGCATGTACCACAGCTGCTAGCTCGAGATCAAGTGTGGGATAGTTCTTCTCACTTGGCTTGAGCTGACGAGAAGTATATGCCACAATTCTCTTATCTTGCATAAGCACACCACCAAGACCTTGAAGAGAAGCATCACAGAATACTTCATAGGGCTTGGATTCATCTGGAGGAGTCAGAACTGGTGCAGAGACGAGCTTTTCTTTGAGAGTTTTGAATGCCACTTCACACTCTGGAGACCAAAAGTATTTGACATTCTTCTGAAGCAAGTTGGAAAGAGTCTTCGCAATCTTGGAGAAGTTCTCAACGAACCTTCTGCAATAGCTGGCAAGACCCAGAAAACTGCGGAGTTGCTTGACATTCTGAGGAGCTTCCTAGTTGACAATTGCTTCAACTTTCTCGGGATTAACCGCAATACCGTCAGCTGAGATGATGTGGCCCAGGTACAAAACCTTATCGAGCCAAAACTCGCACTTGGAGAACTTGGCATAGAATTTATGCTCTCGGAGTCGATCAAGAACCAGACGTAAGTGCTTTTCGTGATCTTCTTCATTCTTGGAAAACACAAGAATATCATCCAGATACACAAGCACGAACTCGCCAGTATAGGGGTTGAAGATGTAATGCATCATCCTCGAAAAGGTAGGAGGAGCATTGGCGAGACCAAAAGACATGACGGTATACTCGTACGAGCCGTAGCTCGTTCTGAAGGCCGTCTTGGGAATGTCCTCCTCGCGAATGCGAATTTGGTGATAGCCCATTCGGAGGTCAAGCTTAGAGAACACTTTAGCTCCTTTGAGTTGCTCGAAGAGTTCGTTGATGTTGGGGAGCGGATACTTGTTCTTTATTGTCTTCTTGTTCAATGGCCGGTAATCAACACAGAGACGCTCCGTGCCATCTTTCTTCTTGACAAATAAGACACCACAGCCCCAAGGAGACGTACTAGGCCTGATGAGACCCATACTCTCCTGTTTATCAAGCTGCTTCTTCAATTCCTTCAATTCATCCGGCGAGAGCTTGTACGGACGCCGGCATGCTGGCTCAGTACCCGGCTCGAGTTCAATTACGAATTCCACCTGACGGTGTGGAGGCATGCCTGGAAGTTCTTCAGGAAAGACGTCTTGATATTCATTCACCACCGGAATTTGAGATATGGCATTAATTTCGCCCTTGTCATTGAGAGAGAAAAGCCTGATAGTGTTATCCCTGGAGGCGAAGATAATCACATCTTCATCAGAATGAGTCATCTTGACTTCCTTTTGAGCACAATCAATGTGAGCATCATGCTGAGAAAGCCAATCCATTCCGAGGATGAGGTCGATGTCAGAATTACCAAGAACCACCGGATTAGCCAGAAATCGATAATCACCCATTCGAATAGACACATTCGGAGCATATATACTGGAATGCATATGCTTTCCCGGAGAAGAAACTGCCAACTGTCTTGGTAAAGCTGCTGTGGTCACACTATGCTTGGATGCAAATGGGTATGGCATGAAAGAATGTGAAGCACTCGAATCAAATAACACTTTAGCTGGAAAAGAGTTAACTGGAAGGTTACCCAAAATGACATCAGAAGAATTCTCCTCTTGTGCTGCATTCATCAGATTGACCCTTGCAGCCTTTGGATCATGCTTGACAATAGCTGAACCCACAGGTGGAGGAGGAGGAAGACGCTTCGGATTCGGACATCTGTTGGCATAGTGACCTTTCTGAGTGCATTTGTTGCAAGTCACTTCTGAGAGAGGACGGAAATGAGAACCACTTGACTTGGAGCCTTGAGACTGAAACTGATTCTTCGACTTGATGCTCGGGTTGGGTGGGTGGGAGAAACCACGTCCACCAGAGTTCTTGTTGTTGGAGTTGTTGTAAGGAGCTCGAATCACTGGAGGAGGAGGAAGCCAGAATTTCGGATGCCTCGAGACCATCTGAGATGATGAGGAAGAGTGAACGGCATCTCGAATTCTCTTCTTAGAAGCCTCCATCTTAAGCTGAGCTGCCTCTTGTTTCAAAGCCATGTTATAGAACTTGTCGAATTCATCGGGCTCAAACAAAGTGAGAGCAAGCTGAAGTTCATCTTTGAGACCTCCACGGAACTGGTAGATTTTACTCTTAGCATCAGGAATGTCTTGCTTAGCATAACGAGTGAGGTTTGGGAACTTGACATTATACTGATAGACTGTCATAGAGCCCTGCTTCAGGTTGCGGAATTTCTCACGCATACCCTCGATGACACTTGTAGGAATGTGGTGCGAGCGAAAGTCCTTGCAGAAATTCTCCCAAGAGATCACTTGACCTGGCCTGGAGTCTTTGTACTGCTGCCACCAATCAGCTGCTTGATCTTTCAGTTGGAAGGCTGCAAACTTCACATAATCATCTTCCTTCACGTTACTGCACTCAAAATGCTTCTTTATGTCGGTTAACCAATCTTCAGCATCAAGAGGGTCGACACAGTAACTGAAAGCTTTTGGATTATTGGCCAAGAACTGGTTGAGAGTAGCATGGTGCTGCTGGTTGAAGAAGTTGCCTTGATTCCCTGGAACACCCTGATTAGCTTGATTAGCTTGCATCTGTTGCATCATCTGCATCAACAACTGGGTGTTCTGAGCTGTAGTCTGCATAATCGCTCTCCAAGCCTCAAACGGAGGAGGGGAAGGAGGACGTTCTGGGACCTCTTCCGCCTCTGGGTTAGCGTTGGGAACACTTTTCGGAGCCATCCTGAAAGAGATGACCATGAATCAGCAATTGATTGGCAGAAGGTATAAGCTGCATCAATGGAATGAATTGCAACAAGTCTTCACAATAATCATTCGAACAATAAGAACGAATGAAATCATTCGAACAAGAGGAACGAATGAAATTCTCAGTTTAATGATAACATCAATCTTCACGAGAAGCCACATAGGGGACAAAAGGAAAATAAGAAAAACAACAAGGTACAGACGGGAACAAACACAAGATAGGAGCTTCGTTCTAACATCTTTGTGCTGAAAGCATATGAACGCGTTATGAAAAGGTTTTGCAATCCCCGGATCAGCATAGCCAAGGACCCCTTAAGATGCAACTCCTGATAGTAACATCGGTCATAAACCACTTCACTCAATGTAGAACCCCAAACTCGCTAACCTGCATCCGTTGGAAGAATGCCTACGATCTACTGGATAAACCCACCTATAAATCTCCGAAAGATTCCAGTAATGCAATCAGGTGTTGGAGATACACGGGAAGCACCGCGCAATCAACTCTAAACCTACATCCAGGTGTATCCATCCTTCAACACATAACAGTCTTTCTCGGAAACTGTGTACCTCGGACCTTCGAAAAGCATCCACTATAACAAGCTATGGCAATACTCCCGAACTACCTCCCCAGTACTGGGTGATGTCGGGGTTATCTTGCCACTGGCCGTATAGGAGAGATTTTCGATGTCGGCCGTCTTAAGTATTTAGTACTGCCGCGATATGCTTGTGACGACAATACCCCGAAGCTCAACTCCCTGGGACACTGCCACAACCCCTAATGTCAGGAGGCATCGAGAACAATATCCTCGTCACAAGAACATCGAAACAATCCCAGAATACTCGCGAGATTCCTAAAAAAAATTTGGTGCAATTTTTGAAAGTAGAAGAGGGAAGAGTAGTCGTCAGGAGTCCTCACCAGAGAGAAAGGGGATGAGAAGCAAAGAAATCCTACTCTCCGATATAATATAGGACTCAAAATATTTTCAGTGTGTGCCTAGACTCGACCGTCAACGATTCGATCAATCAGTGGGGGCTCCTAGGTCGGAGAAGGCTCTGAATACCAACTTGTAATGCCCAGGATGGAACTATACCTCCTACGTGTTGAGGCATAAGTCCATCCTAGAATGATCTCAAGTTTGGTAATCTTTGCACATCTCATGTAAAAGAGGGGAAAAGTAAACATAAATAGTTGGCTTACACTCGCCACGTCATGCAAATACAATACAAGTCTCAAACATCATACATTAAGAATATCACAACCCTCTAAGGGCAAAACCAAATGTCAAGATACCAAACTTAAAAAACAACCACAGGTCGGATCGAATCCTAGTAGAAGTCTCCACTACTGATCATCCGGATAATGAACATAGTACCGACTACGCTCCTCGTCGTACTCTCAGTCTAGCTTGGTGCCATCACCTGGATAGCTCACAACTGGACCTGCATCTGGTGTGGTGAAGTAACTGTGAGCCACAGAGGACTCAGCAATCCCGTTCCCAGGTAACAAGACTATTTAAGCCTTGGGAGAGGATAAGGCTGAAGAAAAGAATAAGTGTCTGCAGCAGCAACTAGCAACTAGCTTACGTGAGTGAGAGCGAGAAGAGAAAGCCTCGGACGAGAAGTGATCACGAAGTGATCCTAGCTACAACACGTCAAACATAACCCCTCCGTGTTCAACTCCCGAATCCCTAATCGGAAATTGACGGTCACGGAACACACCCTGGTAGTGTATTGGAAACATTGTGTCAAGTTATCTACAACCGGATATTAACAAGCTCCCATCTGCCACATAACCGCGGGCACGGCTTTCGAAAGTTCATAACCCTGCAGGGGTGTTCCAACTTGACCCATTACAAGCCCACGATCCGCGGAGTCGCAACTCCAAAGTGGGAAGACCCGAGTATTCTCGGAATCCCGTGCTCAAGATATACCGAACTAAGGTAAGGCTAATCCAGCAAATCCTCCCGGCGTGCCGACACCCTGATAGTAGCCGCGCGTATCTCGTCTCAGGCCACGACCGGATGGGCGATTCTACAGGGTTTTACCAAACCTCGAGTTTCCTTGAGGTGGCCCCGCAGAACCCCCCGTTTCGGACCAACACTCATGTGGAGCACTGGCCCGGGGTTGTTGAATTAAGAAAGAGGGTTAATTACTCCCTATGCATGTTTAGTTTGTTATTAGGCAAATAGTACCAAATGTTGGGACTTGCTGGAAAAGACTTAGCACTTAGCGGTTTATCGAGGGGGTCCCATACACCCCAACCGTGTTAGGAACGCATAATCAAGGAACATAACACCGGTTTATACGGTTCCTAACAGCAAGGGTGGAACAAATCACCAAGCAAAAGGCTTAGCCTTCCACCCTTGCCAATATATAGTTGATTTCATTTAAGCAATTATATAGTGTGATATAAACCCAACCAATCTTCAACATGAAGCAAGCATCTTCAACTTCACCTGCAACTAGCAACGCTATAAGAAGGACTGAGCGAAGCGTACTTAGCCAAGCAACGGTTTGCATAGGTAGGGTAGTTAAACATGGCAATGGTTACAAGTAGGAGGCTGACAGGAAGAATATGGGCATCGAGGCAAAACTATAGAGCGGAACTACTAGCAATAGGCAAAGATAGTAATGTTATCGGGGTTCGGTCATCTTGCCTGAAGTGTAGTCGTTCGGATCGTAAGAAGGGTCCTCGTGCTCGACCTCGTTGGTAACCTCGTGCTCGTACTCGTACTCGGTCACAGCTTCCGGCTCTAAACAATACAATCACACAAGGCACAAATCAACAAGATGCAATGCGCACTCGAAAATGATGGATGCACTAAGGATGCACACGGAGCACGGAAAATAGCACTCAAGAAAAACACCTCAAAACATGATAACAATAAGATATTATGAATCTACACAGAAAATCAATCAAGTTTCATATAAGACTCGCTGAAATCGGAGTTACGGGCTAAAAGTTATGCCCGAAACAAGAAATGAGCGAAAGCTGAAAATTACAGCAACATAGCAACTTCGGAGCACAAAATAATTAAGCTACAGCACTCAAACATCATGGCAAAGGACATGAACATAAACTAGACATATCCTACAGCAAATAAGTCCAAAGGTGCACCCCCAAAGGAGCCACGGATCAATAGCAATAAGCTTGGACATATTGAACTTGACAATAAAATTCAGGCAGCACAATTTTATTGAAACTTTGGAGCAAAAGACAAACATGCTACATCCACTGAAATAGGCAAGTGAGACCATTAATGGAAAGCCAACAATATATACTACAAGGAACAATCAAGATCCACTCCAAAACTATCATGGTTTGTCCTAGAGCAGCAAGCAAACATGGCATCGGAACATTACAGATTTCAGACTTAGTGAAAAACCACTAAGTCCTAAAACAGCAATTTCATCATGGCATCTAAACGAGCAAGTTTAAGTCACCTCGAAACTAAACATGGCAAGTGGTAAGCACCACATCAAAGTACACATGATGGTGATTCCGAAACACACAAGCATGCTTCATGGAGATAAACACAACGATAGCAATGAGCTCAACAAGATGGCATTTCATAACAAGTGAAACAACATCACAGCCACATGGCACTTTGCAACGATGATAAACATGGCAAGAATAAATCTATCATGCAACCTAACACATACAACATGTAGAGCATGGCAAGACGAACACGTGGACATGTCATTTGCATCATTCGGACAAATGAGCTAAAAGATATCACTAAGCAAAGATGGCATAAAAACATCACATAGCAGCAGTTTTTATCACGATGCACCATTGCAACAGAAAAACAAGCACCTAGATGATTCCTAACATGCATGACACCAAAAGATAAAACGTAGTGCTATTCACCACGAACGTCTGGACATGCTATTTGCGCGAAACGGACAATCACACACAAAGTTAGAGCAGATTGAACATTGCATCAGACATTAGAAATTACTGGTACTTAGAGGAAAAAGAGGGGGAGAATCAACTTCAGGAAGAAAAAAAAAGCGGCCCGGAAGATCTGGCAGAGGCGGCTGCCCAGGCGGAGGAGTGCTGGAGGCGAGCGCTGGAGGCGAGCACTGGCGCTGGGGGAGGCGTTCGACCGGCGGATGGCGAAGTGGGCCTCGGGGCTTCGGCTGGAGGGCGGCGGAGGCCCACGGCGGCGCGGAGCTCTGGGCCCAGCTGGAGCACCCAGGCGGCGGCGCTGGAAGGCCCGACGCGGGCCTGCGCGGAGGCGAGCTGGCGAGGAGGCGCTGGAAGGCCCGACGCGGGCCTTCGCGGAGGCGATCGGGCAGCGATGTGTTGCGGGGATGTGGTCCAGGACCCGATCGCTGGCCTGCACGGAGGGAATCGGTCGAGGGGACGAAGGCCGTTGACCTGGCGGTCGGTCGGGGATCGATCGAATCCCTTCGATCCAGCGGGATCCCAGGCGGCGGTCGGCTGGGTTGGATCGGCGGCGGGGAGCTTGAGGGAGAACTGCCAAGTGGAGAGGAGGGGTGGTTGGATCTGAAAAATTAGGGAAGAGTGGAGAAGAAGCTAGGGGATGCCCAAAAATGGACATGGGGGTGCTATATATGGCAGGTTTTAGGGTTTGGGGATTTGGGGGTGTTAGGAACCCTCCGATCGCGATCCGACGGATCCGATCGCGGGGGTAGTTTAGATGGGCCTAGGAGAGGGTAGTGAACTGCTGGAGGGATGTTTCCGGGCCACAAGTGGAGGCACTTTGGACCCACACGAATAACTGATGGGATAGCAAACGGAGTCCAAACGCGACGAGATTTGAGAGGCGGGTTGCACACAACAAAATAACAACACACGACAAGTCTCGCGCCACACCGGCAACGTTACACGGCCAAACACCAAAGTAGGCCTACGGGACGTCACGGACACGTGAGGGAGCTCCGGAACGCGAAACGGACAACGGGAAGGAACGCGTGGAACCGGATGCAACCGACAACACAAATGCAATGCAATGCACATGTCTACATGATATGAACGAATGCCACACACGCACACAACAAAACGACGAAAACCCGAAAGACAAAGAACCCGGAAAGGAAATAGATGAAGCCGGAGATATATTATATACCCAAAAGGGAAAGAATTACATCCGGGACATTACAAGTTACTCCTTCAAAAACCTTGCCAATAATTCTTTTCCGTTGTTTCGAGGTTCCTCCGAAAATTTGAACATTTTTGGACACTTCAATAATCAAGTCTTAGTTCAAACCCATTTGAATTAAATTCAAATATGTTTGAATTATATCTCATTCTTGCCTTTTCTATTTTTCTCGGACCGTGCTCATTTTATGATGCCCGAGAAAAATAACCTCTTGTATTTTTTCCCTAACCTCCCTCTTCTTTCTTTTCTTCTCTCTTTTGTTTTCTGCTAAAATCAGTTAAAGTAGAGTAGCCACCTCCCAGCCGCAGCCAATCCTCCTCTTGGCCCAAGGCCCACTCCAGCGCAGCCGCATCTGCCCATCCTCCTTGGCCCGAGCAGGTCATCCCTCAACCTCCTCTCCAGCCTTTTGGCCCATCTCCTCCACCTTGGCCCGCACCCCGTAACTCTAGCGCTCAGCCGACGCTCCTCGCTCGTCCCTCCCGCAAGCCGCCGCCACCCCCTCGTTTCCCCCTTCGATCTCTCCTCTGTCCACCGACCCCCCTCGTTCGCTCGCTCTCTCTGGCCGATTCCCTCGCGGCCTTGCCTCGTCGCTCGCCCCGTGGTGCTACCTCCTCTCCAGTGCGACCGCATCGCTTGGTCGTCCCATCGGCCACCCAGGCCCCAGCTCAACTCGCCGCCTCGCCATGGGAGCCGCCCCGCAGCCGCGTCTCCCTCTCCTCCCTCGCCATCGGGCCTCCTCCTACCGCGGCCACGAGCGTCCGCGCCGTCCTCCACGACGACCGTCGCCTCCATCCCTCCGTTCCTCCGAGCACCTCCCTCCTCCGTCGCCTGGTGCCGCACCCCGCGAGCCACCCCGCTTCGCCAGGCCAAAGCCCGGCGCCCGCATCCCTCGCCGCTCTCCTGCGCCAGTCCCGCGCGCCAGGAGCTCCCGTCCTCCTCTGGCGCGAGCTGCTCGCCCCCGTGCGCCTCCTCCTTCGTTGCTTCGGCCGCCCGTCCTGCTGCCTCCTCGACCCCAGGGCCGCAGCCGAGCCACTCGCGCCCCTCAGGCCACTGCCGGCCGCCGCAACGCAGGCCCTGCTGCCTCCATCCCGCGCGCCAGGGGCAGCTGAACCGCCAGCGCCTCCACCTTTTTTTTCCCGTCGCCAAGCTGCCACGGCTCTGTCCGGCCAGGTCGCCGCTGCGCCATGGCGCCCTTCCCTCGTCCAGCCAGCGCCAAGCCAGGCCTCTGCCTCGTCGCCGACCCGCAGCCTTTTTCCTTTTGTTTTGTTTTGTTGCTATTATTGTTTATCTCAAATAACCATGGAGCAGCAAGTACCACTACGTAACGAGAACGTCTACGAACCGTGTACGAGACCGACGCCAAGTACCACGACCAAGTACCTCGACGACCGCAGTCTTCGGAATCGTCAAGTATCCCGCCAAGTACAACTACGAACGGGAACAACTACACGATGAATCGCCAAGTACCACTACTTCCACTACCGTCGCCCCGGAGACGATGGATGCGCCAAGTTCATCTACGAACTCGACGCCCGAACGTCTACCGTCGCCCCGTGTACCGCTACTTCCCTCTACGGAACGACTACTCGTTGGCGACCTCGTGAATGGCTACTTCCTCTCCGAACATGAACGACTTCTTCCTCTACGCTCTCGAACCGCCCCGTGAATGTTTGTTCCGAAGGTATAACCCGAGACGATGACCCGTGGATGAATGTTGTGTTGTATGAAATGTTTGCCCTTGTGTGCACCGTGCCGTATCATCTTTGTCATGCTCCTCGGTTGCCTCGTCGCCGACCGGTGGGAACCCGGTGACGGGATCTTCCCACCTTTTCATCTCGTTCGACTCGCTCTCCATCTTTCTTTTGCTCCGGACTCTCAACGTGTTACCGGAACCGAGATGTTGCCGTGCATCATTTTCGGATCGTTGCCATGGCACCCTTTCTTTCCACCACGGTGACATATTCTCCTTTTCATCTTCATGTTCACTTTTAATAAAAATTGCGTAAACTTGATCATGTCACCCACATCATGTTAACAACATTAATATGTGTGAATTGTTGTTGTTTAATAATTACTAAACATGCTCATGGGGATTTTCCGGATATGTTGTTGTTATTTTCCGGCCTCATTTAAAATGCCTAAATAGTGTAGTTTTATTATGCTTCACCTCTTGCCATGTTAAAAACATTAATCTTGTCTTGTAAATAACGAGAGTCAATTAAATAATTAATTGTGGTGTTTTGTCAATATGCAACTCGTTGCATATTGAGCTCCACTTAACTTGTAGTATTGTTTGTGCACTTTGCCATGCCATGCATATTTAAACCGGACATGCATCATACTTGGATGTGCATCGTATGCCATGTTTATGCTTGTGTGTTTACCGTGTTGTTTGCTTCTTTCCGGTTGCTTCTCTTGTTAGCTTCGGATTCGTTCCGGAGTTGTGAGGATTCGCTCGACTGTTGCTCCGTCTATTTCATGGATCCGTTCTTCTTCCCTTGCGGAATCCCAGGCAAGATGATCATACCCTTGGATACCTTTACTACCATTGCCATGCTTAGTTGTCTCGATGCAATCGTTACATGTCGCGCTACCCATCTTTTATGTCAGCCTCTCCTTGTTGCCATGAAACCTCTAACCTTGAAACCTTCCTAGCAAAACCACTATTTGGCTATGTTACTCGCTTGCTCAGCCCCTCTTATAGCGTTGTTAGTTGCAGGTGAAGATGAAGATCGTTCCAGGAGGGAACCTGTTGTTGTTATATCACAATATCTATAATTATTATTAACACACCTATATACTGGGCATGGGTGGAAGGCTTGGCCTTTTGCTCGGTGTTTTGTTCCACTCATGCCACCTTAGGCGCCGATAAACCGGCATTATGTTCCTTGATTTTTGCGTTCCTTACACGATGGGTGGATGGGGACCCCTTGACAGTTCGACTTTGAATAAAACTCCTCCAGCAAGGCCCAACATTGGTTTTAATTTGCTCATAATAACAACTTAATTAATTAATTAAATTGCATAGGGAGTTAGCGCTACCCGAGGATTCTTAATTCTACATAGCAGGGGGGCCAGTGTTGATGGTGTTGGTCCCAAACGGGCAGACTGCGGGAACCACCACGGGGAAACTCGAGGTTTGGGTCATGTAGGATGACCCATCCGGTTGTGGCCTGAGACGAGATACGCGCGGCTACTATCAGGGTGTCGGCACGCCGGGAGGTCTTGCTGGACTTGTTTTACCATTGTCGAAATGTCTTGTGCTACCGGGATGCCGAGCCTGATCGGATTTTCCCTAAGATAAGGGGTGATGATATTATATTTATCACTTCAGCTAATCGTGAGAGCTTGTGATGGGCTAAGTTGGAACACCCCTGCAGGGTTATGATCTTTCGAAAGCCGTGCCCGCGGTTATGTGGCAGATTCGAATTTGTTAATGTCCGGTTGTAGAAAACTTGACAGAGGATCCGAAGTAAAACACACAACTGTGTGAGTAACCGTGAATGTCTCTTTTCACTTTGAGAAGAGAACACGGTGGGGTTATGTTTGATTCGTATGTAGTTCAGGATCTTTAACGATCACTACTTTTGCGACCGTTTGCGTAGATGCTCATATTATTCTGGTACTCGTAAGTTAGCCACCATATTATGCTTAGCCGCTGCTGCAACCTCACCACTTTACCTCTTCCTACCCATTGAAGCTTTGCTAGTCTTGATACCCATGGTTATGGGATTGCTGAGTCCTCGTGGCTCACAGATACTACAACACCAGATGCAGGTTCAGCCGAGAATGATGCAGGAGCTGGTTCAAGTTCTACACTGGGAGCTCGATGAAGAGAGTGGCCGTATGCTTGTGACGTTTTCGACGATCAGTAGTGGTTTCTACTAGGATTCGATCCTGACCTGTGGCTTTATGTTGTTTTGGTATCTTTCTTTTGGATCTTCGCCCGTAGTCGGGTTGTGATGTTTTGAATGTTGTCTTGCTTATGTAATGTATTGTGTGAAGTGGCGAGTGTAAGCCAACTATCTCCTTTTGCAATTTAATCCCTCTTTTACATGAGTCGTGCAAAGATACCAAACTTGAGATCATTCTAGGATGGGCTTATACCTTTAAGTCGTGCCTCGACACGTAGGAGGTATAGTCCCATCCTGGGCATTACAATAAAGAAGCAGATTAAGGAGTTACTGGATAAAGGATTCATACGCCCAAGTTCTTCGCCTTGGGGTTCGCCAGTACTTCTAGTGGAGAAGAAGGATGGATCGTTAAGAATGGTTGTTGATTACCATGGATTAAATGAAGTAACGATCAAGAATAAGTACCCATTACCAATGATCAATGATCTGTTCGATAGATTGCAAGGAGCTAAGATATTTTCCAAGATCGATCTGCGATCAGGGTACCATCAATTGAAGATCCGAGAGCAGGATATACACAAGACGGCCTTTACCACTAGGTATGGGTTGTATGAGTATACCGTTATGTTGTTTGGCCTGACAAACGCACCGGCATACTTTATGAACCTGATGAACAAAGTGTTTATGGAGTATTTGGATAAGTTCGTCGTAGTGTTCATAGATGATATCTTGATCTTCTCGAAGGATGAAGAGGAGCATGCAGAGCATCTACGTTTGGTATTGGAGAAGCTCAGAGAACATCAGTTATATGCCAAGTTTAGCAAATGCGAGTTTTGGTTGAAGGAAGTCGGATTCCTCAGACATGTTATATCTGGAGAAGGAATAGCAGTAGATCCCGCTAAGGTGGACACTGTGACCCATTGGGAAGCACCAACAACAGTTGGAGAGATCCGGAGTTTTCTTGGACTAGCAGGATACTACCGGAGGTTCATCGAGAATTTCTCGAAGATTGCAAAGCCAATGACGGAGTTGTTGAAGAAGGACACAAAGTTCAGTTGGACAGAAGAATGTGAGGCCAGTTTTCAGGAATTGAAGAAAAGGTTGGTGCCATCCCCTGTGTTGATTCTGCCAGATCAACATAAGGATTATGAGGTGTACTGCGACGCTTCACGTCGAGGACTTGGAGCAGTTCTTATGCAGGAAGGAAGAGTTGTTTCATATGCTTCACGACAACTAAAACCTCATGAGATGAACAATGCCACCCACGATTTGGAGTTAGCAGCCGTAGTGCATGCACTGAAGACGTGGAGACATTTTCTTATTGGAAACCATTGTGAAGTATATACGGATCACAAGAGTTTGAAGTATATATTCACTCAGAAGGAGTTGAATCTTAGGCAAAGGAGATGGCTGGAACTCATTAAGGATTATGACATGAGATTGCAT
>LR738715.1:517368446-517434305 GCA_902687465.1 Secale cereale | reverse complement strand
TGGATTAAATGAAGTAACGATCAAGAATAAGTACCCATTACCAATGATCAATGATCTGTTCGATAGATTGCAAGGAGCTAAGATATTTTCCAAGATCGATCTGCGATCAGGGTACCATCAATTGAAGATCCGAGAGCAGGATATACACAAGACGGCCTTTACCACTAGGTATGGGTTGTATGAGTATACCGTTATGTTGTTTGGCCTGACAAACGCACCGGCATACTTTATGAACCTGATGAACAAAGTGTTTATGGAGTATTTGGATAAGTTCGTCGTAGTGTTCATAGATGATATCTTGATCTTCTCGAAGGATGAAGAGGAGCATGCAGAGCATCTACGTTTGGTATTGGAGAAGCTCAGAGAACATCAGTTATATGCCAAGTTTAGCAAATGCGAGTTTTGGTTGAAGGAAGTCGGATTCCTCAGACATGTTATATCTGGAGAAGGAATAGCAGTAGATCCCGCTAAGGTGGACACTGTGACCCATTGGGAAGCACCAACAACAGTTGGAGAGATCCGGAGTTTTCTTGGACTAGCAGGATACTACCGGAGGTTCATCGAGAATTTCTCGAAGATTGCAAAGCCAATGACGGAGTTGTTGAAGAAGGACACAAAGTTCAGTTTGACAGAAGAATGTGAGGCCAGTTTTCAGGAATTGAAGAAAAGGTTGGTGTCATCCCCTGTGTTGATTCTGCCAGATCAACATAACGATTATGAGGTGTACTGCGACGCTTCACGTCGAGGACTTGGAGCAGTTCTTATGCAGGAAGGAAGAGTTGTTTCATATGCTTCACGACAACTAAAACCTCATGAGATGAACAATGCCACCCACGATTTGGAGTTAGCAGCCGTAGTGCATGCATTGAAGACGTGGAGACATTTTCTTATTGGAAACCATTGTGAAGTATATACGGATCACAAGAGTTTGAAGTATATATTCACTCAGAAGGAGTTGAATCTTAGGCAAAGGAGATGGCTGGAACTCATTAAGGATTATGACATGAGATTGCATTATCATCCCGGAAAGGCTAACGTAGTAGCTGATGCGCTAAGCCGTAAGAGCCATGTCAATACGCTAATGAAGGAAGAATTTCCAAAGGAGTTAGCCGAGGACCTACGAGAACTACGTATGGAGATAGTTCCGAGAGGCTATGTAGCAACATTAGAAATCCAGTCTACCCTGATGGATAAAATTAGAGAAGCTCAGAAAGCTGACAAGGAGGTTGTCGCTATAAAGGAGAGGATGAGCGAAGGAAAAGCTAAAGGTTTTCGTGAGGATGAACACGACACCTTATGGTTTGATGATCGAATCTATGTGCCCAATGCCCCGGAGATCAGGAAGTTGATTTTACAGGAGGCCCATGATTCACCATACTCGATTCACCCAGGAAATACTAAGATGTATTTGGATTTGAAGGATATTTTCTGGTGGACCGGTATGAAGAAGGATATTGCGGAGTATGTAGCAGTTTGTGATGTATGTCAAAGAGTAAAGGCAGAACTTCAGAAGCCAGCAGGATTGTTACAACCTATGCCAATACCCGAATGGAAGTGGGAGAAGCTTGGCATGGATTTTATCACCGGATTGCCCAGGACCAAAGTAGGATATGATTCAATCAGGGTAGTAGTAGACCGATTGACGAAGGTAGCCCACTTTATTCCTGTGAAAACCACCTATACCAGTGCAAAGTTGGCAAAGATATACATGACCAGAATTGTATGTCTGCATGGAGTTCCGTGGAGTATTGTATCAGATAGAGGAACCTAGTTTACCTCAAAGTGATGGAATCAGTTACATGAAACTTTGGGTACTAGTCTAGAGTTTAGCACAGCATTTCACCCGCAGACGGATGGACCGACTGAAAGAGTCAATCAGATTTTGGAGGATATGCTAAGAGCCTGCGCATTAGATTATGGATCTAGTTGGGATGACAACTTGCCCTATGCGGAGTTCTCATACAACAACAGTTACCAAGCCAGTTTGAAGATGGCCCCTTTCGAGGCATTGTATGGAAGGAGATGCCACACACCGTTGTCGTGGGACGAAGTTGGAGACCGACAGTTGTTTGGACCAGACTTAATCAAAGAGTCTGAGGAGAAGGTGAAGTTGATCCGAGATAGACTAAAAGTAGCTCAGTCCAGGCAGAAGAGTTACGCAGACTCGAAGCGTAAGGAGATAACCTATGAGATCGGAGATAGAGCATACTTGAGCATACTTGAGGGTATCGCCTCTGCGAGGAGTTAAACGTTTCATAGTTAAAGGAAAGTTAGCCCCGAGATTTGTGGGACCTTACCGTGTTTTGGAACGCATGGGAGAGGTTGCCTATAAGTTGGAATTGCCCGAAGGATTGTCAGGAGTGCACGACGTGTTTCATGTTTCGCAGCATAAGATGTGTCATGCGGAGATGGCAGATATACCGTTTAGAGACACAGTACCCCTGGAAGCAATTCAGTTGGACAGTGATCTGACCTACGAGGAGAAGCCTGTTAAGATTCTCGAATTTTCAAGCAGAGTTACTCGCAGTAAGGTTATCAAGTTTTGCAAAGTTCAGTGGAGTCACCACACCGAGGAAGAAGCCACCTGGTAACGAGAGGATGATCTACGCAAGGACCACCCAAACCTGTTCTCTAGCCAAGCCGAATCTCGAGGGCGAGATTCATTCTAAGGGGGGTAGGTTTGTAACATCCCAAATTTTCAATTTGGAATGTTATACATAGATCATATTGAATTTCCATGTTTTTGCATTTTTGTTCGTGGCGTTCCTCGAAATTCTAAGCAACTCAAGGACCTACGGAGAGAGTTGGGAATTTTACCGTTTTCGTATTTGAGTTCCCTCGAATACCGGTACGAGGACAGTGTGATTCTAATTATTTTTCTCTTCTAAAAATATTTCTAAATACAAAATATGAGCGGAGATAATATGACTTCTTCAAAATAACAGAAATATTGGAGGAAAAATATAAAAATCACTTTTGGTATTTTTCGGGATTTATTCGCGGATTTATTTGCATAGGAAAAATACGCGTTTTTCAAAACTGCATTTAGGTCAGGGAAAAATGTTCATTTTGTCCTAAATATTATTAGAGGACGGTGAAAATTTATTTCGGAAATTTTGGAGTCCGTTTGGTATTTCTTTCGTTAGTTTTTCTGCGTCGGGTCTCTTTTAGAAAAAAAAGGAAACCGACTAGGAGTCTTATTAGCCCGGGACTCCTGGGCTTTATAAGCGCTCGCAGCCGGCCCGACGCCCCAGCCCGCGCCGCGCCCCAAACCCTAACCCTAGCGCACCGCCAGCCCCACCGCCAGCCCGCCGCCAGCCGCCGCCGCCCGCCGGAGCCACCGCCCCCCGCGCCGCACGCCGCTGCCGCTGCTGCCGCCGCCCGCCGGAGCCACCGCTGCCCGCGCCGCCGCCACTCCGCCGCCGCGACACCTCCGCCTCGTAGCCTGCCGTCGCCGCCCGCGTGCCGCCGCCCCGCCCCGCCGGAGTCCGCCGGAGTTGAGGTAGTTTTTTTCGGTTAACCGATCGGTTTGTTTAGGAAAACCTAGATCTGTTTTTTTAGAATAGATCGGTTCGGTTTCGTCGGTTTAGTTATTTAGCGGACGTTCGTCCGTACGTTCGTTTTAACGAACGATTTTCGTTAGTTAACCGCAGACAGTGAACGTTCGTTCGTTAGCCTGTTCGTCATTTTTCTTTTTCGGGGTATTTATCCGTGGTTATTCCGATCGCGATTTCTGCCCTGATCTTGTTTTTCGTTTTTCTTTTCGCTCGAGAGTCGGAATCAGGTGATTCAAAATCCCAAATCTTCGTCTCGATGCCCTATTTACGTTTAATCTACTTGAAAAAAGTTTTGGCTACTATAAAATTTGACTTTAGGCCAACTAGTAAACCGGAGCTCGTTTCTTTGCAGTTTGAGTTTCGTTGCTTCTTTTGAGTTGATTCTTTTTGCAAACCGGAGTTCTTAAGTTGAACTTTCTGGTTAGATCTCTTATTTGTGTTTTACCCGTGCATTATTTAAGTACTTATTGTATGCTTGTTTGATTGCGATAGAGTACCCGGAGTGAGCCGCTTGCTACTTTGAGTCTCTAGGTTTTGCGGATCATCAGCAAGGCAAGTAACACTTTGATCATGCTTTCCAATTACCCAGTTTTCATTGCATTAGTCAAACCCTCACACATTGCATGAGTAGGATTAATTAATTTGTGGGATTGGGAAGTAGATTGAGGTAGTACCTATTACCTGCATTACATTCTAACCTTTGGAAGTTACTTCTACGTTTGCTGTTAGGACATGCTATGCTCGTAGACATGGATTGGGTGAGTGAAATCCATGACAGATGTGAGTTTGTTAATTAATGGTTCAACTTAAGGTGGCAACATTAATACACATCTGGGAGGATTGAGGCATCTGGGTATTCCAGTGATTGCCTGTTTTTCTTTTGGACCGCCACCCAGGCTCAAAGGGATCATGAGATTTTTCATACTAGAAACTTCTGTGTGCAGCCACATGCCAATATGGGCTCTGGCATAGTTGAGTAAGTTGTGGGAAACCTTTCCATGATGGGCTAGTAGATGTAGTTGGGTTTGTAGGTGTACCGGCCTATCTATCTGGTTAAGGGGACCTCTTCGGAAAGACTGTGTCTCGGTCATCCGTTTCTCAAACATCATGCAGTGCGAGAAACCAAACGGAGGTGATCGAGTCTTGTGGGGAAAAGTGCACAAACCTCTGCAGAGTGTACAAACTGATCATGATTAGCCATGTCCCCGGTTACGGACGTCTTGAGTATCTAGTACTTGGATTATCATGTGAATCTCATCATGTTACTTTAGTTTAATTTTGTTGGGTTTAATGATTACTTTAATTGGGGTTGAGAGTATGTCTATCTTCTCAACGATGTTTCAACTACCATGATAGTTAATTAAAATGCATTCCTTTGAAGTAGGGAAAAATTGGCTTTACGCAAAAACTTAACCGTAGAGCTTTCCACCAGCCATATTGCATATAGTATAGCTTTACTTTCATTGCATCTTTTGTGTTACCTTGCCAGCATATTCCATGTGCTGACCCGTTTTCAGGCTGCAACGTTTCATGTTGCAGACTTTTCAGACGACGAGTAAGATGCCCCTTTTTAGGTCGTGGTTCTATACTCAGTGATGCCGCTGGAGTTGATGGACTCACTTATCTTCCAAGCCTTCCGTTCTTATCGTGTTAGATGGCTTTTAGCCATATTTATTGTAATAAATTCATCGTTCGACTATCGATGTAATAAGTGTGTGATTGCTACTCTGTTATAAATCCTTCAAGTACTGTGCGTGTCAGCATTACTGATCTAGGGATGACACTGATGCACAGAGATCAGACTGTTTGAGGTTTGGTCGCTACACCGACACAGGGCTTCGCCTAAGCACTACGACAATATGACCAAGGTGGGTAACAGTGGAGGTGGGCACCGCACATGGCTAAAACAATTGTCAACTTGTGTTTTAGGGTGCCCCCTGCCCCCGTATATAAAGGATCAAGGGGAGGCCGCCCGGCCCTCCTAGGGCGCAGCTCACAAGGGGAGTCCTACTAGAAATAGGAATCCTATTCCTAGTAGGAGTCCACCAAGAGGGAGAGGGAGGAAGGAAGGAGAGGGAGAGGGAGAAGGAAAGGGGGGCGCCGCCCCCTTCCCTAGTCCAATTCGGACCCAAGGGGGAGGGGTGCGCGGCCTGCCCTAGCCACCCTCTCTCTCTTCACTAAGGCCCATGTGGCTGATGACCCACAAGTGTAGGGGATCTATCGTAGTCCTTTCGATAAGTAAGAGTGTCGAACCCAACGAGGAACAGAAGGAAATGATAAGCAGTTTTCAGTAAATTATTTTCAGCAAGCACTGAAATTATCGGTAACATATAGTTTTGTGATAAGATAATTGGTAACAAGTAATAATAATAAAAGTAAATAAGGTGCATCAAGATGGCCCAATCCTTTTTGTTGCAAAGGAAAAGCCTGGGCAAACTCTTATATAAAGGAAAGCGCTCCCGAGGACACATGGGAATTATCGTCAAGCTAGTTTTCATCACATTCATATGATTCACGTTCGTTACTTCGATAATTTGGTATGTGGGTGGACCGGTGCTTGGGTGCTGCCCTTACTTGGACAAGCATCCCACTTATGATTAACCTCTATTGCAAGCATCCGCAACTACAAATGAAGTATTAAGGTAAACCGAACCATAGCATGAAACATATGGATCCAAATCAGCCCCTTACGAAGCAACGCATAAACTAGGGTTTAATCTTCTGTCACTCTAGCTACCCATCATCTACTTATTACTTCTCAATGGCTTCCTCTAGGCCCAAACAATGGTGAACTGCCATGTAGTCGATGTTCACATGACACCACTAGAGGAAAGACAACATACATCTCATCAAAATATCGAACGAATACCAAATTCACATGACTACTTATAGCAAGACTTCTCCCATGTCCTCAGGAACAAACGTAACTACTCGCAAGACATATTCATGTTAATGATCAGAGGGGTATTAATATGCATAATGGATCTGAACATATGATCTTTCACCAAGTAAACCAACTAGCATCAACTACAAGGAGTAATCAACACTACTAGCAACCTACAGGTACCCATCTGAGGTTTTGGTACAAAGATTGGATACAAGAGATGAACTAGGGTTTGAGAGGATATGGTGCTGGTGAAGATGTTGATTAAGATAGCCCCCCCCCCCCAAGATGGGAGAGTTGCTAGTGATGACGGCGGTGACGATTCCCCCCTCCCGGAGGGAAGTATCCCCGACAGAACAGCTACGCCGGAGCCCTAGATTGGTTTTGCCAAGGGTCCGCCTCGAGACGGCGGCGCTTTGTCCCGAAAGCCTCCTTATGAGTTTTTCCAGGTCAAAACACCTCATATAGGAGAAGATGGGCATCGGGGGGTCACCAGGTGGCCCACGAGGCAGGGGGCGCGCCCAGGGGGTGCTCCCACCCTCGTGGATAGTGGGTGGCCCCCCTCCTATATTTCTTTCGTCAGATAAATTTTATATTTTCTGAAATGGTGTTTCGTGGAGTTTCAGGGCTTTTAGAGTTGTGTAGAATAGGTCTCCAATGTTTTCTCCTTTTCCAGCCTAGAATTCCAGCTGCCGGCATTCTCCCTCTTCATGTAAACCTTGTAAAATAAGAGAGAAAAGGCATAAGTATTGTGATATAACATGTAATAACAGCCCATAGTGCAATAAATAGCAATATAAAAGCATGATGCAAAATGGAAGTATCAACTCCCCCAATCTTAGACCTCGCTTGTCCTCAAGCAAAATCCGATATTAAAAAAATATGTCCACATGATTAGAGATAGAGGTGTCGAATAAAATAAAATACGGACATGAAGGCACCATGATCAATCTTATAACAGCAACATATATATATTGTCATATGACTCTTATGCTAAAGTAACAATCTATTCCCAATGTCAAGTATGAATCAGAAACTTCATTGAAAACTAACAAACTATGATCTCGGTCATTGAAGCAATTGCAATTTATCGTAACATTGGAAAGAGTCAAAATAAGAGCTTTTCAGCAAGTCCACATACTCAACTAAAATTTAGTCTTTCACAATTGCTCACACTCACGCAATACTTATGGGTAAGGAGTTTTAATCGGACACAGAGAAAGATAGGGGCTTATAGTATTGCATCCCAACCTTTTACCTCAAGGGTAATGTCACCAGTAATAGATCATGATAGCTTACATCCAATTGGGTATATATGTCAGGATCTTTCCAACACAAAGATCCTTGACTCAAAACTAATCTCGCGAGAAAACCAAATGTGCTCCAGGGCCAAGTGTTGTATGAGACACCCGACTTTTTCCAACTGACTCCTGAGAAGACATCTTTCTCTAATCTGCGAAAGAAACTACTCGAAACAAGAATAGGGGATTTTGGCATGGTGCGGTGGTCAAAACCTTCGGGAGAATATATAATGAATTTTAGCGACCAAAAGAAGTAACGTGCAAGAAAACGGAGTCTGGGAGGCACACGAGGTGCCCACGAGGTAGGAGGTGCGCCCAGGGGGGGTAGGGCGTGCCCTCCACCCTCATGGACGCCTCGTGTCCTTTTCAGACTGCCTCTTATTTTTCTATTTTTCTAAATATTCCAAAACGGAGAAAAATTGCCATTAGAACTGTTTTGGAGTCGATTTACTTACCGTACCACATACCTCTTCCTTTTCGGAGTCTAAATCATTCTGGAAAGTGTCCCTTATGTATTCCTCTTGGGTTACGGTTTCAGGAACATTGGTTTCAACATTAATAGGATTATCTGAGATATAATGTTTGATTATTTGACCGTTCACCACCTTCGGATTTGTGCCTTCGAAGTTGTTGATTTTTATGGCACCAGAACGATAGACCTCCTCGATAACGTAAGGACCTTCCCATTTAGAGAGAAGTTTTCTTGCAAGAAATCTTAAACAAGAGTTGTATAGCAAGACATAATCGCCTACGTTAAACTCGCGCTTTTGTATGCTATTGTCATGCCATCTTTTAACCTTTTCTTTAAACAGTTTGGCATTTTCGTAGGCATGGGTTCTCCATTCGTCAAGTGAGCTGATGTCAAATAACCTCTTCTCACCGGCAAATTTGAAATCATAATTGAGCTCTTTAATAGCCCAATATGCCTTATGTTCTAGTTCAAGAGGTAATTGGCATGCTTTTCCATAAACCATTTTATACGAAGACATACCCATAGGATTTTTATATGCAGTTCTATATGCCCATAATGCATCATCAAGTTTCTTGGACCAATTCTTCCTAGATCTATTAACAATCTTTTGCAAAATTAATCTCTGCTCTCTGTTACTTAGTTCTACTTGACCATTAGACTTTGGGTGGTATGGGGATGCAATTATATGATTAATATCATACTTACCAAGCATTTTACGAAAAGCACAATGAATAAAGTGTGAACCACCATCAGTCATTAAATATCTAGGGACTCCAAACCTCGGAAAAATAACTTCTTTAAGCATCTTAATAGAGGTGTTGTGATCAGCACTACTAGTTGGAATAGCTTCTACCCACTTAGTAACGTAATCAACAGCAACTAAAATATGTGTATACCCATTAGAGGAAGGAAACGGTCCCATATAATCAAAGCCCCAGACATCAAATAGTTCAATAACAAGTGAATAATTCATAGGCATTTCTTGACGTCTAGTATAAAAAATACCAATTCTTTGGCATTCATCACAAGATAAGACAAACTTACGTGCATCCTTGAAAAGAGTAGGCCAATAAAAACCAGATTGTAGTGCCTTATGTGTAGTTCTATCTCCAGCATGGTGTCCTCCATAAGCTTCGGAGTGACACTTGCGTAGGATCTGTTCATGTTCATACTCAGGTACACAAAATCTAATAATACCAACTACTCCTTCTTTATAAAGGTGTGGGTCATCCCAGAAGTAATGTCTTAAATCATAAAAGAACTTTTTCTTTTGCTGGTATGTTAAACTAGGTGGTATAAACTTAGCAACAATGTAATTAGCATAATCAGCATACCATGGAGCAGTACGAGAAGCATTTATGATAGCTAATTGTTCATCAGGAAAGCTATCATCAATAGGTAGTGGGTCATCAAGAATATTCTCTAACCTAGACAAGTTGTCTGCAACGGGGTTCTCAGCTCCCTTTCTATCAGTAATATGCAAATCAAATTCTTGTAGTAGGGGAACCCATCTAATAAGTCTAGGTTTAGCATCTTTCTCTTCCATAAGATATTTAATACCAACACGATCAGTGTGAATAGTTACTTTAGAATCAACAATCTAAGGTCTAAACGTATCACAAGCAAATACAACTGCTAAAAATTCTTTCTCAGTAGTAGCATAATTTCTCTCGGCACTGTCTAGAGTTTTACTAGCATATTGGATAACATTCAACTTCTTATCAACTCTTTGTCCTAGAACAGCACCTACAGCATAATCACTAGCATCACACATAATCTCAAAGGGTAAATTCAAGTCAGGAGGCTGGACAATAGATGCAGAGATCAATGCTTTCTTAAGTACTTCAAATGCTTCTACACAATCATCATCAAATATAAAAGGAACATCTTTTTGTAAGAGATTAGTCAGAGGCCTAGAGATTTTGGAGAAGTCCGTAATGAACCTCCTATAAGACCCGGCATGACCAAGGAAACTTCTTATACCTTTGATGTCCTTGGGACACAGCATCTTTTCAATAGCATCAGCTTTAGCTTTATCAACTTCAATACCTCTTTCGGGAATTTTATGGCCCAAGACAATACCTTAATTAACCATAAAGTGGCACTTTTCCCAATTCAAGACAAGATTAATTTCTTCACATCTCTGCAGAACTCGATCAAGGTTGCTCAAGCAATCATCAAAACAAGTTTCGTAAACGGAAAAGTCATCCATGAAAACCTCAACAATCTTTTCACAAAAGTCAGAGAATATAACCATCATGCATCTTTGAAAGGTAGCAGGTGCATTACATAAAACAAAAGGCATACGTCTATAAGCAAAGGTACTGAAGGGACAAGTAAAAGTGGTCTTTTCTTGATCCTCTTTTGACACAGGTATTTGAGAGAGACCGGAATATCCATCTAGAAAGCAAAAATGAGTATGTTTGGATAACCTTTCTAGCATTTGATCAATAAAAGGTAAAGGGTAATGATCTTTCTTAGCAGCTTTATTTTATTTGCAGAAATCAATTACCATCCTATAACCTGTAACAATTCTTTGCGGGATCAATTCATCTTTATCATTAGGAACAATAGTAATACCTCCCTTCTTAGGGACACAATGGACAGGACTTACCCATTGGCTATCAGCAACTGGATAAATTATACCTACCTCTAGAAATTTTAGTATTTCCTTCCTTACGACCTTGTAGCGACCACGATCCAAATGGACCGAAGTCTTTGTGTTTCCGTGTCATCCCTGGATCGGTAATGCTGACACACATAGTACTTGAAGGATTTATAACAGAGTGGTAATCACACACTTATTACATCAAATGTCTCCAAAGACAACTTATTACAAAAGTCTATGGCTTAAGGCCATCTAAAAAAATAACAGCGGGAGGCTTGGAAGATAAGTGAGTCCATCAACTCCAACGGCATAGGTGAGTGCATGACAAATGACCTAGAACGTCTTACTCCTCAACTGAAAAGTCTGCAACATAACATGTTGCAGCCCGAAACGGGTCAGTACATGGAATATGCTGGCAAGATAACACAGTAGAATGCAAGTAACAGAATAAAGACTAACACTATATGCGTATTTGGCTGGTGGAGGCTCTAAGGTTAAAGTTTTTGCATAAAGCCAAAAAAATTCTACAACAAAGGAATAAATTTTATTTTAACTATCATGGTAGTTGAAACATCATTGAGAAGGTACCTCCAACTCAATCCCAATTAAAGTAATCATTAAACCAACAATTAAATTTTAGAGTGATGAGATCAACCAATAATTCAAGTACCAGATACTCAAGATTGTCCATAACCGGGGACACGGCTAATCATGATCAGCTTGTACACTTCGCAGAGGTTTGTGCACTTTTCCCCACAAGACTCGATCTCCTCTGTTGGATTTCTCGCACTGCATGGTATTTGAGAAACGGATGACCGAGACACAATCTTTCAGAAGCATATACTCTTTACCCCGGGTGGACCCATACACCTACTTTCCCCTACATCTGCTAGTCCACCATAGAAAGAGCTCACACAACTTACTCATACTATGCCAGAGCCCATAATGGCATTGTGGCTGCACATGGAAGTTTCTAGCATGAATAGTTTTATGATCCCTTTGAGCCTGGGTGGCATTCCATAGGACAATCACACGGAACCCCGGGATTTCCTAGGACAACACTGGATTCTCCAGGTGCCCTGCAACCAATCCACCCAGATGTGTATTCAAGTAGCCACCTTAAGTTGAACCATTAATTAAAAACTCACATCTGTCATGGATTTCACTCAAACCCAAACCACGTCTACGAGCATAGCATGATAACCTAAGCATAGCATACAAGTAACTCCCAAGGGTTTGAAAATCATGCAGGTAATAGGTTCTACCATCAATCTACTTCCCAGTCCCACCAGTTAAGAGATCCTACTCATGCAATGTGTGAGGGTTTTATCTAATGCATAAAAATTGGGTAATAAAGGGGTATGATCAAAGTGTTACTTGCCTTGCTGACGGTTCGCAAAACCTAGGGACTCGTAGTAGCACGCTTCACAGTCCGGGTATTCTATCGGAAGCAAACAATAGCATACATAAGCAATCAAGAAAGGATGCACAAACAAAACTCCAAATAAGAAGATCTAACCAGAAAGTTTAACTTAAGAACTCCGGTTTGCAAAAAGAATCAAATCAAACGGAGCAACGAAACTCAAACTGCGAAAGAAACGAGATCCGTTTACTAGATTGATGTAAGGTCAAATTTTACAGTAACAAAACCTTATTCAAGTTGGTCAAATGGAAAGAGGGCATCGAGACGAAGATCTGGGATTTTGAATCACCTGATTCTGACTCTCGAGCGAAAAGAAAAACGAAAACAAGATCAGGGCAGAAATAGTGATCGAGATAATCGCGGATAAATACCCCGAAAAAGAAAAACAGACGAACAGGCTAACGAACGAACGTTCGCTCTCTGTAACTAACCGGCGGACATCGTTCGTTAAAACGAACGTACGGACGAACGTCCGCAAAGTAACTAAACCGAAAAACCGAACCGATCTGAAAAAAACACCGGTGGTGGTCAAATCCCTTCCAATCTTGCACAGCCAGTCATCAGCAACTATTGGCTCAATGCTGCTAGCAAACACCGGTGGTTGCAGCCTTAAGAAACGTGTCAAGTTGTCCACGGGTGGTGGTGGTGGAGGATTGTTGTTGTTGTTCTGGTTGTTCTGAGTGTTCCGGACAAGAAGTTGAACCAAAGTGTTCTGCTGCTGGATCAACTGAGTGAGCTCAGGGGGAAACTGAAATCCGGGCTCATGTCTTGGAGGCATCTGATGGGTGTAGAGGGAAGAGATTAGAATAGAAATGAGGTATAAGGGGAAAATCACTACCCATATGCACATGAGACAAACACAATCATTTCACACCAATCAATTTCAAACAAGGGCTTACAAAGATCTAACTAACATTACAAAAGTGCTCTAAATTCTACTTTGTGGGGGGGGGGCTACTAGTCATAGGGTGGTCATCTAGAAATTTTGATCGGCGGAAGATTCCATGATGTCTGCAACAGCTTCATCTTCGTAGTCTTCATCATCACTACCATCGGGGTCTGTCGTGTCATCGATGATGATGTAATCTTCAGAACGAATCTCTTTGGGTTCCTCTTCCTCTTCTTCTCCTCCTGGTGCTGGATCTTCCATGAATACTCCTAGCTTCCTTGTAAAATCATCATTCTTCTCCACAAGAATCATCATCTCCTCCTTGTATCCGTCACGTGTAGACTTGAGTTCCTCTTCTAGCTCCAAGTTCCTGGTTAGTGCCTTCTTCAAATCTATCATCCCTGCACACATCTGGTGCTCCTGTCGACGAATGTGCTGGTTTAGCATCTTTCTTTTCCATAAGATATTTAATAGCAACATGATCAGTGTGAATAGTTACTTTAGAATCAACAATATAAGGTCTAAACTTATCACAAGCAAATACAACTGCTAAAAATTCTTTCTCGGTAGTAGCATAATTTCTCTGGGCACTGTCTAGAGTTTTACTAGCATATTGGATAACATTCAATTTCTTATCAACTCTTTGTCCTAGAACAACACCTACAGGATAATCACTAGCATCACACATAATCTCAGAGGGTAAATTCTAGTCAGGAGGCTGGATAATAGGTGCACAGATCAATGCTTTCTTAAGTACTTCAAATGATTCTACAAAATCATCATCAAAGACAAAAGGAACATCTTTTTGTAAGAGATTAGTCAAAGGCCTAGAGATTTTGGAGAAGTCCTTAATGAACCTCCTATAAAACCCGGCATGACCAAGTAAACTTCTTATACCTTTGATGTCCTTGGGACACGACATCTTTTCAATAGCATCAACTTTAGCTTTATCAACTTCAATACCTCTTTCGAGAATTTTATGTCCCAAGACAATACCTTCATTAACCATTAAGTGGCACTTTTCCCAATTCAAGACAAGATTAGTTTCTTCACATCTCTGCAAAACTCGATCAAGGTTGCTCAAGCAATCATCAAAACAAGTTCCGTAAACGGAAAAGTCATCCATGAAAACCTCAACAATCTTTTCACAAAAGTCAGAGAATATAGCCATCATGCATCTTTGAAAGGTAGCAGGTGCATTACATAAAACAAAAGGCATACGTCTATATGCAAAGGTACCGAAGGGACAAGTAAAAGTGGTCTTTTCTAGATCCTCTTTTGACATAGGTATTTGAGAGAGACCGGAATATCCATCTAGAAAGCAAAAATGAGCATGTTTGGATAACCTTTCTAGCATTTGATCAATAAAAGGTAAAGGGTAATGATCTTTCTTAGCAGCTTTATTTAATTTGCGGAAATCAATTACCATCCTATAACCTGTAACAATTCTTTGCGGGATCAATTCATCTTTATCATTAGGAACAACAGTAATACCTCCCTTCTTAGGGACACAATGGATAGGACTTACCCACTAGCTATCAGCAACTGGATAAATTATACTTGCCTTTAGAAATTTTAGTATTTTCTTCCTTACCACTTTGTAGCGACCACGATCCAAATGGACCGAAGTCTCTGTGTTTCAGTGTCATCCCTGGATCGGTAATGCTGACACACGCAGTACTTGAAGGATTTATAACAGAGTGGCAATCACACACTTATTACATCGAATGTCTCCAAAGAGAACTTATTACAAAAGTCTATGGCTTAAGGCCATCTAACAAAATAACCGCGGAAGGCTTGGAAGATAAGTGAGTCTATCAACTCCAACGGCATAGCTGAGTGCATGACAAACGACCTAGAACGTCTTACTCCTCGTCTCAAAAGTCTGCAACGTAACTTGTTGCAGCCCGAAACGGATCAGCACATGGAATATGCTGGCAAGATAACACAGTAGAATGCAAGTAACAGAATAAAGGCTAACACTATATGCATATTTGGCTGGTGGAGGCTCTAAGGTTAAAGTTTTTGCATAAAGCCAAATTTTCCCTACAACAAAGGAATAAATTTTATTTTAACTATCATGGTAGTGTAACGACCAAACCTCGAAGGATTTGAGTCTCTGTGCTTACCGTGCTAGTCCCTGGATCGAACTCGCTAGCACACACAGTATAGATGAATACCAGAATACAAGTGCATCATTTATTACAATGTATGATCCAGAGTATATAAAATAAAACAATCTGCATAGCTCATGGCTAGCTATTATTCAATCACACAGCGGAAAGTAGCAGAAAATAACGATGAGTCCCATCATAGCCCAACTGGCGATGCTGAGTGCAGACTCGCGACCCTAACGGTACCTTACTCCTCGTCTGAAAACCCTGCAACATGAGACGTTGCAGCCGTATAGGTCAATACATTGAATGTATTGGCAAGTTACACAGGAGAAGTAATAAAGCAGACCTACATGTATATGCATAGAACAACAAAGGAAGACTTGGGGGTTTATTTTGCAGAAAGCTGATTTTGTCCTCATAACTACCTAATAGTCAATTTTTCATTTAGTTGTTTTATTACTACAATTAACTGCACAAGGTTGAGTTGGCAAAAACAACTCCAACCTACCCATTTACTAAGTTTCCCACAAATATTATTAAGTGTCACATATGTCAAGATCATCCAACAACTGTAATGGCATAGTGGCTCAAAATATCCATAACTGGGGACACGGCTAATCATGATTAGTTTTAATACTCTGCAGAGTTTTGCACACTTTACCCACTAGACTCAACCCGAAGATTGAGACGAAGTCTTTCAGAAGTAGTCACCTCCACCCCCGGCAGCCGGTACACCTATCCATATCTACATCTGCTAGCATACCTGGGCGAGGATCCCACAACCTACTTAACTAAGACAGAGCCCATTTAGCTAGTGGTCGCGCATGGAAGCTATTAGTCACTAAGTCCGTCTGATATTTTTGAGCCTGGGCGGCCGTCCACTTACATTTAGAGGGTATAAACCATGATGTTCTTGAAACCACCCATCAATACCACTTCTGCCCAGAGGTGAGTTAAGTCCTGAATTACTACTCAGTTTGTTAAATAATAATAATCCTCACATAAGCTCAATGTATACAGGAACCAACCCTGTCTACAAGCATAGCAAAACTATATTACCACGATTTGCAAAGAAGGGAGAGAGCTCAACAATATAGCTCAAATTATAATAGTCCTATAATGCATAAATTCATAGTGTGGCATAACCTACAATGCATAGGAAAACAATAGGTAAAGGATGATCAACATGTAACTTGCCTTGGTTCTGGTTCAAAAGGTCACACTCCTGACAATAGCTCGCGTCGCACTCCGGACAATCGACACGTTTCACACAATACAACAAGTCAATCACCGAAACTCCAAAGAAACCAAAATAAAGCCAACAGCAAGAAAATCATTTTAAAGCTCAAAAACAGCAGCAAAACAACATGTATAGGTGACCTACAAAGCACTATGATCACAATGCAAAAAGAAACACTCGATTCCGATACATGGTTTAAAAGATACGACCTCAGGAAGTTTTAATTTGAATTCGAACGAATTCAAATTTGAATTGTGCAAACATGTGCAAACTTGATACTGAGCTAAAGAGCTGGTTTTTGTGAATGCATAGGAAAAAGAATCACCTAAAAAGGATTTACAGAATAAAAACTATAGCTATTTGAAGAATTGAGGAAAACTAATAAAAAGACAAAAAAACAGAAATCGCCTGGCACTGTGCGCCTCCTGTTGAACTCCTGTAGCGATGTGCCACGTGGCAATTTGTGATAGGTCTGAGGTGTGTGGCTCACCACGCGACAAAAGAACGGCGGTGGCGATCGGGCGACGATGGTAGCGTGCCTCCGGCGAGTATCCGGCGACGGTGGGGGTATGGGCGGACGCGGAGTCGAGTGGCGGAGGCAGTTGTGAAGTCGGACGGCGACGGGGTGCTCTAAACCGGCGGCGGCGACCAGTTGAACCGCGGCTGCTCCGGTGGCGTCGGGCGTCGGCGGCGGTGGTCCTCCGGTGGTCTCCTGCCCAGTACACCGTGTCAAACGGACGCGCAAGACAGAGGGGAATCGGAGGGTGCACGCGCTTCTGCGGGGGAGGCTCTTACGGTGCCGGAATCGGCCGGCGAGCGCCGGCAGACGGCAGGGCTCCTCCGCGAGATCCGTTCTGCCCTAGCTCTCGCGTGCGGCAGCGGAGAAGATCGAGAAAAGGATGCAGGGGTGCGTCGGGGGCTCGGGTATACAACACACAGGTCGGGCGCGCTCGGGGCGGACCGAGTTGGCCTCGGCGTGCGTGCGTGCATGCGGCGCGACGGTGTTCCAATCCGGCTCGGGGAAGGGGAAAGATGGCGCGGGGCCCGCTGGCAGTGAGAGGGGGCGGCGGGTCGGGCATGATGCGGGTCCGGTCGGGGTGTGGTGCCGCTTCGCTGCTGGGCGAAGGGGTGGGCCACAGCGGCTGGTTTGCTGGGCCGCAACGGTGCGCTGCGCTGCGCTGCGACTTTTTTTTAACCAGCAGCAGAAACAGAAATAAATAAAATAAAATACAAAGGATAAAATCTAACTAAACATACCTAGACATACAGTAAAAATAGCTCTACAGCTATAAACTACAGGAACATTAGTTCCAGCACTAATGCAATTTTGTAAAATCATTTTGATGCAATTGGCCACTCAAACAGCAATAAAACAATCAAATAAAATATTTTTGAGAATATGAAAAATACCAGAACATATCAAATCAACTGGAAACATTATTCTGGACATTATGAACATTTTTAAAGATAGGGGAGAAGTCATGTTATCTCCACTTCAATAATTGCCTTCAGTTGCATAATGATCCAAAATTTCAAGAATAGCAAATGATGCAATAAAAATATGAGATGCATATGAATGATCTAATAACATCCTAATTTAGTAAAATTGGGATGTTACAAACCTACCCCCCCTTAAGATGAATCTCGCCCTCGAGATTCGGGCTGGCTAGGAAAATAGGTGTGGGTGCTCCTGCCTGAGATCTTCCTCTCGTTCCCAGGTAGCTTCTCCCTCTGTATGATGATCCCACTGAACCTTGCATAACTTAATTGTCCTGGTGCGAATAACTCTCTCTGCTGTCTCCAGAATCTTAACAGGCTTCTCCTCAGACGTCAAATCACTCTCCAACTGAATGGCATCAAGTGGCAATGTGTCCCTTAATGGAACATCCATCATCTCTGCATGGCACTTCTTCAACTGAGATACATGAAACACATTATGAACTCCAGACAAAGACTCTGGCAACTCCAACTGATAAGCTACCTCTCCTCTATGCTCCAAGATCGTGTAAGGCCCCACAAAACGTGGTGCTAACTTACCCTTAATTCCAAACCTCTTAATTCCACGAAGTGGTGAAACTCGAAGATATGCACGGTCTCCTACCTCATATGTCACCTCTTTGCGCTTTGCATCTGCATAACTCTTCTGCCTAGACTGAGCTATCTTCAGCCTATCACGAATTAGCTTGACCTTCTCCTCGGCATCTCTGATCAAGTCTGGTCCAAAGAACTGTCGCTCTCCAACCTCATCCCACATCAACGGTGTCCTGCACTTCCTGCCATACAATACCTCAAACGGTGCCATCTTCAGACTAGCCTGATAACTGTTATTATATGAGAACTCTGCATAAGGTAAGTTATCATCCCAACTGGACCCATAGTCCAAAACACAAGCTCTCAACATATCCTCCAAAATCTGATTTACCCTCTCTGTCTGCCCATCAGTCTGTGGATAGAAAGTTGTACTAAACTCCAGCCTAGTGCCCAAGGATTCATGCAACTGACGCCAAAATTTAGATGTGAACAGAGTACCTCTATCAGACACCACCTTCCTTGGAACTCCATGCAGACAAACAAATTTAGACATATAAACTTTAGCTAGCTGAGCACTGGTATAAGTAGTCTTTACCAGAATGAAGTGAGTAACCTTAGTCAAACGATCAACAAATAGAATCATAACCTGACCGAGTTCTGGGTAAACCTGTAATGAAGTCCATACCAATCTGATCCCATTTCCACTCAGGTATAGGCAATGGCTGTAACAAACCTGCTGGCCTCTGATGTTCTGCGTTAACTCTCTGGCACACATCACATGTAGCAATATATCCAACAATTTCCCTCTTCAGGCTAGGCCACCAAAATCTTTCCTTCAAGTCCAAATACATCTTGGTATTACATGGGCAAATAGAATAAGGTGAATCATGTGCCTCCTGAAGAATCAAATTCCTCATGTCTGCATCTTGCGGTACAGAAATACGCTTCTCAAACCATATGGTCCCATGTTCATCATCATGGAAACCTTCTGCCTTACCTTTAGTCATATTCTCTCTTATTGCATCAATCTCTTTATCACCCTTTTGAGCTTCCCTAATCCTGTCAAGCAAACTAGGCTTTACCTCAAGTGTTGCCAAATATCCCTTAGGAACCATCTCCAACCTGAGATTCCTGAACTGTTCACATAACTCTTGTGGCATATCATTAATATCAACTGCATTAACATGGCTCCTATGACTCAATGCATCAGCAACAACATTAGCCTTACCAGGATGATACTGCACATTCAAATCATAGTCCTTAATAAGCTCCAACCATCTCCTCTGCCTGAGGTTCAAATCTTTCTGAGTAAAAATATACTTCAAGCTCTTATGATCAGTAAATATATCACAATGATTACCAATAAGATATTGCCTCCAAGTTTTCAATGCATGCACAACTGAGGCTAACTCCAAATCATGTGTAGGATAATTGTGCTCATGATTCTTAAGCTGACGTGAAGCATATGAAACAACTTTACCTTCCTCCATCAAAACACTCCCAAGTCCTTGATGAGAAGCATCACAATATACCTGGAAGTCCTTATGTATATCAGGCATAATTAAGACTAGTGCTGTAACCAAACGCTGCTTCAATTCCTGAAAGGTTGCTTCACATTCATCAGTCCAAGCAAACTTCTTCTCCTTCTTCAACAATTCGGTCATAGGCTTTGCAATTTTAGAAAAGTTCCTAATAAACATCCTGTAATAATCTGCAAGGCCCAAGAAGCTGTGAATCTCCCCAACTGTTGTGGGTGTCTCCCACTCTGTAACTGCAACAACCTTAGATGGATCAACTGCAACTCCATTACCTGACACAACATGTCCCAGGAATGCTACCTCATCCAGCCAAAAGTCACATTTGCTGAACTTGGCATACAACTGATGTTCCCTCAGCTTCTCCATCACCAATCGAAGATGTACCTCATGCTCTTGCTTATTCTTGGAGAACACCAATATATCATCAATGAAAACAGCCACAAATTTATCCAAGAACTCCATAAACACCTTGTTCATCATATTCATGAAGTATGCAGGAGCGTTAGTCAATCCAAATGACATAACAGTATATTCATACAACCCATACCTCGTAGTAAAAGCAGTCTTTGGAATATCTTGCTCACGAATCTTTAATTGATGATAACCAGAACGAAGATCAATCTTAGAAAACATGGTAGCTCCCTCCAACTTGTCAAACAGATCATTTATCATAGGCAAGGGATACTTATTCTTAATGGTTACCTCATTCAGAGAACGATAATCAACACACATCCTCAAGGTCCCATCTTTCTTCTCCACAAACAAAACTGGAGCTCCCCAAGGTGATGAACTTGGGCGAATAAATCCTTGTTCCTGCAATTCCCTTATCTGCTTCTTCAATTCCTCCAACTCCCGAGGAGGCATTCTATACGGTCTCTTTGCAATAGGTCCAGTGCCTGGTATTAAATCAATAAGAAACTCAATGTCTTTATCTGGTGGCATACCTGGCAACTCCTCTGGAAACACATCTGGGTAGTCCCTCACGACTGGCACATCTTTCAGACTACCCCCTTAAGAGAGTTCACTTCCACCTGATTATGCTTATACTTACATACATATCTGATCCTCTTACCTCCTGGTGCAATGAGAGTAATATATCGACTGGCACAATCAATAAGACCTTGATATTTGGTCAACCAGTCCATACCCAAAATAATATCCAGACCCTGTGACTTCAATATAATCAAATCTGTAGGAAATTCATGCTTCCCAATAGACAGGTTCAACTGGTGATATCCAACACCTGCTATCATCTCCGCTCCTGGGGAACTCACTCTAACAGGCATACTAAGGGTTTTGGTTGGCAAGAATAGATGAGTTATAGATATAATAGGGCCAAACCTATAGATATAAGTATATTCTACCCATATGCATATATGATCAAGGCAACAAAACACAACAACGAATAACACCAACAAACAAATAGACAAACAAGCACAATAATATAGTAGTGTATATATATCCCCGATCCTGAGTCACACCGATCTAGCTGTAACACGTCATATCACTTTGCGGCCTCACGCACGATAACCCCACGGGTGCCACCTTACCTGGCCCGGGACCGTTTGCGCATTTTGGCACACGTATATGACAGTGTCGCTAGCATCCATATGACAGAGAATCCGGGCCGACATGGCTAGTTATAAACCAAAAGTGGCACTAAATTACAGAGACTGGCATCCATGACCCAGCAACGAACGTGTCGGTCATCAACGTATGAACCCAAGTCGTAGCAAGCTACATGGACTTAAAGGAACAACGCGTGACATTTCCCCTAAGGGACAGACACAGGAACGAAGAAGGACACATGCCGGCCAGCCTACGTGTTCCGAGCAGTAGCAAGCTACCAAGGCTCATTGGAATCACTAGGAGGCATTTCCCTGTAAGATAGGCTACCAAAGGAAAACAACTAGGTGTCGGATCCCACACATACCAAGCATTTCAATCATACACGCAATATGCTCAATATGTGCAAATACAACATTGCATCACAACAGAACTCTATGACTCAAAGTACTTTATTTAGAAGGCTCCAAGAGCCATACATAACATAGTCATACATGTAGGGGTCACATGACCCAACACTCAAGTCATACAGTCATACAAGCACAAGCGGAAGCTACATGTCTGAGTACAGACAACTTAGAAAATAAAACAGGCTTGGTGTAGCCTGACTATCTACAAGGCCCTTCACAAGCTCCAGATCACCGTCTGGGTGTCAAGCTACTCGTCGACGTCAACGTCTATGTAGAACCCATCAGCAGGGGCAGGGTTCTCCTCTGCAAAAGTTATTAAGCAAACATGAGTACAAAGGTACTCAGCAAGTCTTACCACAGAACCTATCATACATGCAATATTATCAAGGGGGGTAGTGGAGTTTATAGCAGAATGCCAGCTTTGACCTTGGCTAACCTATACTACAACTCTCAACGGATTGCAAGATATTGTTACGAACACGAGTCCACTACTCACCACATCAATACACTACCGAGGATCCTCTTCCGTCATCCTACGGAAGGGCCATCCACGGCACTCACGCTTATCTTGAGGCTTTTAGTAGTATCCATCAACTTGTCTATGAACTGTAAGAGCAACCAAGTAGTTCGTACCGCGAACAATGGCTATTCGAATAGTTTGATAACCCTGCAGGGGTGTACCTCTTCACACACGCTTCCACCACTTCTCGCCGTTTACTCGGCGTGTACTCGGCAACCTTCAAGCGGAAGCCCAGCGAGGGTGTCGGCCACGACCTGACTAACTACTCAAGTCTCTCGTCCAGGTTTATCGCCTATTTGGGTTCCATCCGTGGGGAGATCCGGCCGGGGTGTCGCTCACGGCCCCAAACGATGTGTACAGGGTTCCCGAGTCACCAAACGGGCAATCGGTACATCGTGCCACGTACCTGTCGCATCACAACCCACCCCGAGGGTCAGCGTTGTGCACGACCTCCAGTAAGCTATAAACACCAGAAACTAGTTGCAACTCCTGGACAGAGATCAAGGGTAATTAATAAGCCGAGAGGGTCAATTAAGGATCCCAATGCGTGGTAGTAGCTGTAACTTGAACCACACATACAGATCTCGGGTCCTATGGACGATTCCAATGAAACAACCCACCATGTACTCCTACATGGCCTTTCATCGATACCTTTACCAAGCGTATTCCACACTTCCTTCTCTTTATCGATAAGATCATTTCACTCTGATCCATCACCCAGATGAATCAGACCAGACACAACTCTAAGCATAGCAGGCAACATAAACAAATAGCATGGTGGATCACACATCACATGGCTCAATCAACTCCTACACATGCTAGTGGGTTTCAACTATTTACTGTGGCAATGACAGGTCATGCAAGGGAATAGGGTTCAACTACCGCAGCAAGTAGCAGTTCACGCGCTGTTGCCTTAATGCAGTAAAAGAGAGCTGGAGCGAGAAGATTGGGTTGTATCGGAATGATCAATGATTGCTTGCCTGACAAGGTAGTTGTCGGGTACTGCTCTTCAACTGGATACGCAGCAGTATCCTCGGGAGCAGGACCTAACATAGGGAATACCGACGATACAATCATTAACAAACAAATGCAACAATATGATGCATGCTCATGACATGGCAAGATGCATGTGTGTTGGCTAATTCAACTAAAATCAGAAGGGTTTGAACCTATTTGAATCAAGGATTCAAATTGAAGTTCAAACTATTATTTAAATAAGTGCATTATCATGTTTTTGATATAAACAGCAAGTTAACTTTTTCAAACATGCATGAAACCAGTGCCATTGGATAGATTGGATTTTTCTGATCATTTTTCATATATAAATCTTTTCCATCTGAGCTATGGTTGAATTTATATGATTTTTTAGAAGTTTTGGGTATTTTCTGGAATTTCCTGAATTATTATTAAATCTAAAAATCCCAGAAAAACCTTTACTGCGTCAGCATGACATCATGCTGACGTCAGGCAGTCTATAGGGCCAGTCCAGGTCAAACCTGACTGGTGGGTCCCTCATGTCAGTGTCTCAGGAGCTAATCCCGGTCATAACCAGGGTTGACTGGGTTTGACTAACAGCGGGGGCCCACTGTCAGTGACTGTGGTGACTAAACTAATTACTGTTAACTCCTAATCATCGAGCCACGTCAGCCCGCCGGAGTTTGGCCGGCGGCGACCATTTTGCACGGCGGTGACTCGTCGGAATCCCTATTCCGGCATCCATTTGCCGCGCGGATGGGCTCGGTGTGCTCCTGGTGATGTACCGCATCCAGCGGTGCCACTGGTTGGACGAGGGGTCGCCGGAGTCGACGGCGACGAGCTCGTCCGCGGCGGTGCTCGCACGGGGTTGGTCGGGATGGTGTTGTAGTGCACGGGAGGAGGAGCTGAAGCTCGCTCTAGCTTGCTGGTGACCTACTGAAGCTAACGGCGTGCTCGGCCGCGAGGTACGGTGCCTATGGCCACGGCGGGGAGTTGGCCGGCGGCGGTGATCGTCGGTGAGCAAAGGGGGCGGCGGCTACAAGGCCTAAACGAGCCCGTGGAGAGGGGGGTTCGAAGCGTGAGCTCACAGCGGTCGCAGAGGATGTCGAAATGAGCTCGGGGACGGTCGGACGACGGCGTACGGGCGGCGGCGATCTACGGTGCCGGAGGTTGAAGACGACGGCGAGGAGGACGTTGCGGAGCTCCTGGCGTCGTGTACGTCGGTGGGGAGCTTCAGGGCGATGAGGCGGAGCTAGTGGTGCTTCTGGGAGGCGAGGAGGGGAGAGACACTGGAGAGAGGGGGAAACGGTCGGGGTGGCTCCGTGGCGTCGTTCTAGCCCGTCCAGAAGGCCGAGGGGCCAGCCAGGCAGGCAGGAGGTGGCCGGCGCATCGGCGGCGCTCGCCACCGAGCTGCTTCGTGCGCTGGCGCGACGAAGAAGACGGTGGTGCCCCTGGTGGGCTGGGCCGGCTGGGCCAGCAGGTAAGTGGGCTCAGGTAAGTACTCTTCCTATTTTTCTTTTCCTATTTTCTTTCTGTTTTATTACTTTTGCAACTTTGTTCATTTAATAAAAATGCCTAAACATTTCTATAACTCATGACACTTGTCATACCTACTGTATATAATATGAACAGTAGGAAACATTATAGTTCATGATTATTTGAGCATTTAAAATATTTAAAAGTATTTAAATGCCCAAATTCAAATACCATATGATTTAATCCAAAACCCTAGATTGTCCTAGAAAATTGTGCACCATTTTTGGCAGAGGTTTAAGACCAAGGCAGAAATGATGAACATTTTGAAGGGCATTTTGGGTACATTGGAAAATATTTTAGTAAACCCTAGTTGTTAGGGGAGGGGTGCTCGGGTTTCTGTTAATCCCATTTCAAGTTTCTTTGAAAGTAAACATGATGCACACCCTAGTCAGATCCTAATGCAAGTGCTAGCTAGGGATGTGACAACTCACCCCCACTTAAAAGAATCGCGTCCCGAGATTCGGGTTCCTCCGGAAAGAGGGTGGGGTACTCAAGTCGAAGACGATCCTCCCTTTCCCAAGTAGCTTCACTCTCGGAATGATGTGACCATTGAACCTTGAGAAACTTGATATTGTGGCGTCGAGTGGTGCACTCAGTTTGATCAAGAATACGAACGGGGTATTCTCGATATGTGAGATTGTCTTGGAGATCAAGCGTTTCGTGGTCCACTCCGCGGATAGGATCCGAGAAGCAACACCTGAGTTGAGAAACGTGGAAAACATCATGAACTCTGGAGAGGTGCGGAGGTAGTTCCAATTGGTAGGCAACTTCTCCTCGTTTGGCAAGAATGCGAAAAGGACCGATGTAACGAGGGGCCAATTTGCCTTTGATACCGAAGCGATGGGTTCCCTTAAGAGGAGTAACCCGAAGGTAAGCCTTATCGCCGACTTCAAAAGTCACAGCCTTATGATGACTATCATATTGGCTCTTTTGGCGAGACTGGGCTGTTTTCAATCTCTCACGAACGATGCGAACTTGTTCTTCTGCTTCCTGAATCATATCCGGGCCAAAGAATTGTCTTTCCCCGGTCTCTGACCAGTTAAGAGGTGTTCGACACCTTCGTCCATATAGAACTTCGAAGGGAGCTTTACCCAAGCTGGCTTGATAACTATTGTTATAAGCGAATTCGGCAAATGGAAGACACTTTTCCCATTCCACACCGAAAGAAATGACAGAGGCTCGAAGCATGTCTTCCAGAATTTGATTGACTCGTTCCACTTGATCACTTGATTGCGGATGGAAGGCAGTACTGAAAGAGAGATGAGTTCCCATAGCATTCTGGAAACTTTCCCAAAATCGTGAAGTAAAAAGACTTCCACGGTCTGAGTTGATCTCCAACGGTACACCATGAAGTGATACTATTCGAGAGATATATAAGTCTGCTAGCTGGCTAGCGGTAATACTCTCCCGAACAGGTAGGAAATGAGCTACTTTAGAGAGGCGGTCGATAACGACGAAGATAGCATTATTCCCTTTCCTGGACCTGGGAAACCCGGTAATGAAGTCCATACCGACTTTATCCCATTTCCATTCAGGAATAGCTAGGGGTTGAAGGGTGCCAGCAGGCCGTTGATGCTCTGCTTTGACTCGACGACAAACGTCGCAGTTAGCAATGAATTGAGCAATTTCTCTCTTCATCCTAGTCCACCAGAATCTTTGACGTAGGTCTTGATACATTTTGGTACTACCGGGATGAATAGTGAGAGGAGATTCATGAGCCTCCTTAAGAATCATTTGTCGTAGTTGTGGTTTCTTGGGCACCACCAAGCGGTTCTCGAAGTACACAACACCTCGATCATCCATAGAGAAGCTTCTAGCAACTCCGCTAGCAATGTTCTCCTTGATCCGAGATATGCCTTTATCATACCGCTGGGCAACTATGATTTGATCCATAAGGGTAGGTTTCGCCACCAAGGTGGAAAGGAATCCTCGAGGAACAATGTGAAGGTTAAGCTTACGAAATTCCTCGTGGAGAAGTGGTTGACTTTGTTGTAACATTAAGTTGTTACAATATGACTTACGACTTAGTGCATCAGCCATAACATTGGCCTTTCCAGGAGTGTAAGTGATTCCTAAGTCGTAGTCGGTGAGCAACTCAACCCAACGTCTTTGCCTGAGATTCAAATCCGGTTGGGTGAAAATATACTTCAAGCTTTGGTGATCAGTGAAGATTTCACAGCGATTACCAAGAAGGTAATGTCGCCATGTTTTGAGTGCATGGACTACAGCTGCAAGCTCCAAATCATGAGTAGGATAGTTATCCTCATGTGGTCGCAACTGTCGGGATGCGTATGCAATCACTTGACGATCTTGCATAAGAATGCAACCTAGTCCTTGTCGCGAGGCGTCGCAATAGATTATAAAGTCCTTGGAAAAGTCTGGTGGTACCAGTACAGGTGCAGATGTCAGGCGTCTTTTCAGTTCCTGAAAACTGGACTCGCACTGTGGGGTCCACTCAAACTTTTTATCTTTCTTGAGGAGTTCGGTTAGAGGTTTATCAACCTTGGAGAAGTTCTCGACGAAACGTCGGCAATAGCTCGCTAAGCCAAGAAAACTCCTAACTTGCTTGACCGATCCAGGGGGAGTCCAATCAAGGACGGCTTGAACTCGCTCGGGATTGACAGCAATACCCTTGCCAGAGATCACATGACCTAGATAGGTTACTTCTGGCAAGCAAAATTCACATTTAGAGAATTTGGCATAAAGGCGGTGCTCTCGAAGTTTCGTCAATACCAGCCTTAAATGCTTGGCATGATCTTCCTTGTTCTTGGAGAAAATGAGTATATCATCGAGGTATACCACGACGAATTTATCTAAATACTCCATGAATATAGAATTCATTAACCGAGAAAAGGTAGCTGGGGCATTGGTTAATCCGAAGGACATGACGGTGTACTCATATTGGCCATAACGAGTAACGAAAGCCGTTTTAGGAATGTCCCCGTTCTTGATTTTGATTTGATGGTAGCCCAACCTCAAATCCATCTTAGAGAAGACTGAGGATCCAGCGAGCTGATCATACAGGTCGTTGATCCTGGGGAGCGGATACTTATTCTTTATGGTGACCAGATTGACAGGTCGGTAATCTACAACCATCCGCTCCGTTCCATCCTTCTTCTTGACGAAGAGGACGGGGCAAGCCCAAGGGGAAGAACTAGGACGGATGAAACCTTTCTGCAAGGACTCATCGGGTTGTTTCTTTAGCTCAGCTAATTCTAGTGGTGCCATCTTATAGGGTCTCCTAGAGATTGGGACAGTTCCAGGAATAAGATCTATCACAAACTCGACATCTCTGTCAGGTGGAACTCCTGGCAGTTCTTCTGGAAAAACATCCGGAAAGTCACAGACTACCGGGATATCTTCGAGTTCTGGTAGAGGGCTGGCATTAAGAGAGTAAAGCTGACGTTCAGCCATTCGGGTTAAGACATTGACTATCTTGCCGGATGGATGTGTAAGTTGAACGGTCCTAGTAAAGCAATCAATTTTGGCGTAATGGGTTGTCATCCAACCCATACCCAAAATGATATTTATGTCCGAGGACTTGAGAGCGATTAAGGATGCAAGGAAAACAAGTCTATCGACAAGGATTTCATTTCCATGGCTTACCCTAGAGGTTTGCCACTTTGAACCAGGAGTTTGAATAACCATGGAAGTAGGCATGTCACAAAAAGTCATGTTGTGCAATCGAGCATAGCTCTCAGATATGAACGAATGGGATGCTCCAGTATCGAAAAGAACAGATGCCGGATGGCAGTTTACGAGAAGCGTACCAAGGACGACGTTAGGATCCTCATAGGCTTCTTCGGCAAAAACATAGTTGACATGACCACGTGCAGTGGGGATTGGCTTGACATAGTTCACCTTGCCGGTTGGCTTACCACGGCCAACGGGTTTTCCTGGCTGATTCTGGGGACAATCACGCATGTAGTGTCCCGGTTCTCCACACTTGAAACATGTCACAGTGGTGGTGCGTGGAGCAAAGTTGCAGGGTGGACCTCCATAGGTCTTAGCAGGTGCAGACTGTTGAGTTGGGCGAGGCGCCTCATAGGATGGCCTCGGTGTATACTTGGGTGGCAGAGCAGTGTTCAGAACCCACACACGGCGCTTGTGAGAGCCAGAGCCGGATGAGGAACCAAGGTCTCGAGTATGCTTGCGGGTGCCCTCGAAGTCGGTCTGGCCTGTCTCAGCACTGATAGCCTTGTTAACCAACTTCTGGAAGGAGGTGCACTCGTGCAGACGTAGATCTCGACGAAGTTCAGGGCTGAGTCCCTTGCGGAACCTCGCCTGTTTCTTGGCATCGGTGGATACTTCCTCAGGTGCATAGCGTGCCAGATTACCAAACTCACGACTATAGCCATCCACAGTCAAACGGCCCTGGGTGAAATTGCAGAATTCCTCCCGCTTGCGATCCATGAGACCTTCCGGAATGTGATGTTCACGGAATGCCTCACTGAACTCAGCCCAGGTAGTGACTTGGCCAGCAGGACGCATAGCTTCAAAGTTTTCCCACCAAAGACTGGCAGGGCCCTCAAGATGGTAGGCGGCGTAGATAACCTTATCAGCTTCGGCCACACGGGCAGAGTGTAGCTTGTGGGTGATACTACGTAGCCAGTCATCAGCATCCAGAGGTTCAGTGGAGTGATGGAACTTCGGTGGACACATCTTGATAAAATCGTGGATTGACACCACTTCATTCCTCTGGCGGAACCCAGTGTTTTGCTCAATGTGTTCCAGCAGACGGTTGGTCTCTCTCTTGTTCCGTTCTGCTTCAAGCATAACTTCCGCGAAAGAGGGTGGCTGGGGCAGATTTCCATCTCTAGCCCCACTAGCCTCACCCTGCTCCTGAGCAGCAGGAGTGCTGCGAGTGTTGACCATCCTAGGAAAACAAAACAACGGTTTAGACAAGGACGGCAAAAATTTGACATAGAAGTGCAGAATGTAATGGATGACACAGAATGCAGAGATGTTCATCCGTACGACATGGTAATATAGGAACTGCTATATATACACCAGTGGTCATACACACCATACAAAGTTTAGTACAAGCCAAGGCTAAAGTACAACTGCGGTGAAAGACGATACATGCCATCAGAGGCATTCCAAGCTCCTATACATTATTTAACTACACCTCCGGAATTCAGTACACACTAAGTCATATTCCACAAGACACGCAGGACTGTGGGAATACAACTACTACAATACTATTACTTCCACGGACTAGCTCAGACATTCGCGTAGTAATCCTCGTAAAGATTACCACCGTAGCCTGGAAGTGGTACAGACGGATCTTGGAACTCGCGAGCACTCGAAGGTTGTGGACCATAAGGGCATGGGTGTGGTCTCGGTCCCGATGCTGGTGGTAACCGACGCCCACGTGGAGGTGTAATACCCCCAACGTCACGCCAATCCATGCGATCAGGCAGACGAGTCCGCACAGGATACAAATCCCGCATGTCCAGATATCCGGCGTGCACAGCAGGTGCAAGCCGTGTCAAAGTAGTCCAGTGAGCGGCTCGAGTGTTATACAGCTCCATTCGGAGGGCACGGACCTCACGGTCCCTATCCTCCAACATCTGAACAGTAGTCTGAAGCAGTGGCTCTTCATGAGCAGCATCAGTATACAGACCAGTGTAGTAGCCTTCCTCTCCGGGGAGTGAAGCTGGCATGTAACAGAACTCAGTGTTCAGCAACAGGGCATGCCTAGCACGGAGAATGGTCATCATCAAATAAGCGGCATCCTGTACTGCCATCTCGATGGTAATCCCGAGTCCATAAGACCAATGGATGGGATCATTAGCTCCGGGATACGAGGGGTATATCCGGACTGTGCAGAAATACTGACTTTGATTGAAATCCCGATACTGTTCCTCCACAGTGTATTCAGGATACCAGCGATAACCGGTCTCAGTCATCACACGGACTAGCATGGCCGTGTGACCGGGCACATTAATGCACCGAGTCAAACGAACCACTTGGTGAGGGATGCGGCCAGACATCTGAAACACGAAATAATGCAAAGGCATTAGTGTTTCTGGAAGAAATCGGGCAGCATAACAACTGTAAATGCTCAAACAAAGATTTGAGACATCATACAAATGATAGCATAGCCACTCAACAATTCCATATCAAGGTTCCGGTTCAACAATCATCATACTCAAAAGGATAGAAACTGAACTGAGGCTTGAAACCAACCATCCTAAGAGTCTACGGATTAGTAACACGTGAACCTAGTAAGGATAAGAGGCCTAATCCTAAATCCCCGTAGAAAGAATAGACAGACTCAGATCAGAAGGGCATAAGGTAAAGGAGTAAAAAGAGCCTTACGTTCCCTTCCACAATCAATTCCCCTACATATAACTAAGAATTTTTCTAGACTCAACATCGACCAGTTTGGCTTGAGAAACCTACATGCAGTCCAGCTCTGATGCCAACGCTGTCAGGACCCCGATCCTGAGTCACACCGATCTAGCTGTAACACGTCATATCACTTTGCGGCCTCACGCACGGTAACCCCACGGGTGCCACCTTACCTGGCCCGGGACCGTTTGCGCATTTTGGCACACGTATATGACAGTGTCGCTAGCATCCATATGACAAAGAATCCGGGCCGACATGGCTAGTTATAAACCAAAAGTGGCACTAAATTACAGAGACAGGCATCCATGACCCAGCAACGAACGTGTCGGTCATCAACGTATGAACCCAAGTCGTAGCAAGCTACATGGACTTAAAGGAACAACGCGTGACATTTCCCCTAAGGGACAGACACAGGAACGAAGAAGGACACATGCCGGCCAGCCTACGTGTTCCGAGCAGTAGCAAGCTACCAAGGCTCATTGGAATCACTAGGAGGCATTTCCCTGTAAGATAGGCTACCAAAGGAAAACAACTAGGTGTCGGATCCCACACATACCAAGCATTTCAATCATACACGCAATATGCTCAATATGTGCAAATACAACATTGCATCACAACAGAACTCTATGACTCAAAGTACTTTATTTAGAAGGCTCCAAGAGCCATACATAACATAGTCATACAGGTAGGGGTCACATGACCCAACACTCAAGTCATACAGTCATACAAGCACTAGCGGAAGCTACATGTCTGAGTACAGACAACTTAGAAAATAAAATAGGCTTGGTGTAGCCTGACTATCTACAAGGCCCTTCACAAGCTCCAGATCACCGTCTGGGTGTCAAGCTACTCGTCGACGTCAACGTCTATGTAGAACCCATCAGCAGGGGCAGGGTTCTCCTCTGCAACAGTTATTAAGCAAACATGAGAACAAAGGTACTCAGCAAGTCTTACCACAGAACCTATCATACATGCAATATTATCAAGGGGGATAGTGGAGTTTATAGCAGAATGCCAGCTTTGACCTTGGCTAACCTATACTACAACTCTCAACGGATTGCAAGATATTGTTACGAACACGAGTCCACTACTCACCACATCAATACACTACCGAGGATCCTCTTCCGTCATCCTACGGAAGGGCCATCCACGGCACTCATGCTTATCTTGAGGCTTTTAGTAGTATCCATCAACTTGTCTATGAACTGTAAGAGCAACCAAGTAGTTCGTACCGCAAACAACGGCTATTCAAATAGTTTGATAACCCTGCAGGGGTGTACCTCTTCACACACGCTTCCACCTCTTATCGCCGTTTACTCGGCGTGTACTCGGCAACCTTCAAGCGGAAGCCCAGCGAGGGTGTCGGCCACGACCTGACTAACTACTCAAGTCTCTCGTCCAGGTTTATCGCCTATTTGGGTTCCATCCATGGGGAGATCCGGCCGGGGTGTCGCTCACGGCCCCAAACGATGTGTACAGGGTTCCCGAGTCACCAAACGGGCAACCGGTACACCGTGCCACGTACCTGTCGCATCACAACCCACCCCGAGGGTCAGCGTTGCGCACGACCTCCAGTAAGCTATAAACACCAGAAACTAGTTGCAACTCCTGGACAGAGATCAAGGGTAATTAATAAGCCGAGAGGGTCAATTAAGGATCCCAATGCGTGGTAGTAGCTGTAACTTGAACCACACATACAGATCTCGGGTCCTATGGACGATTCCAATGAAACAACCCACCATGTACTCCTACATGGCCTTTCATCGATACCTTTACCAAGCGTATTCCACACTTCCTTCTCTTTATCGATAAGATCATTTCACTCTGATCCATCACCCAGATGAATCAGACCAGACACAACTCTAAGCATAGCAGGCAACATAAACAAATAGCATGGTGGATCACACATCACATGGCTCAGTCAACTCCTACACATGCTAGTGGGTTTCAACTATTTACTATGGCAATGACAGGTCATGCAAGGGAATAGGGTTCAACTACCACAGCAAGTAGCAGTTCACGCGCTGTTGCCTTAATACAGTAAAAGAGAGCAGGAGCGAGAAGATTGGGTTGTATCGGAATGATCAATGATTGCTTGCCTGACAAGGTAGTTGTCGGGTACTGCTCTTCAACTGGATACGCAGCAGTATCCTCGGGAGCAGGACCTAACATAGGGAATACCGACGATACAATCATTAACAAACAAATGCAACAATATGATGCATGCTCATGACACGGCAAGATGCATGTGTGTTGGCTAATGCAACTAAAATCAGAAGGGTTTGAACCTATTTGAATCAAGGATTCAAATTGAAGTTCAAACTATTATTTAAATAAGTGCATTATCATGTTTTTGATATAAACAGCAAGTTAACTTGTTCAAACATGCATGAAACCAGTGCCATTGGATAGATTGGATTTTTCTGATCAATTTTCATATATAAATCTTTTCCATCTGAGCTATGGTTGAATTTATATGATTTTTAGAAGTTTTGGGTATTTTCTGGAATTTCCTGAATTATTATTAAATCTAAAAATCCCAGAAAAACCTTTACTGCGTCAGCATGACATCATGCTGACGTCAGGCAGTCAACTGGGCCAGTCCAGGTCAAACCTGACTGGTGGGTCCCTTATGTCAGTGTCTCAGGAGCTAATCCCGGTCATAACCAGGGTTGACTGGGTTTGACTAACAGCGGGGGCCCACTGTCAGTGACTGTGGTGACTAAACTAATTACTGTTAACTCCTAATCATCGAGCCACGTCAGCCCGCCGGAGTTTGGCCGGCGGCGACCATTTTGCACGGCGGTGACTAGTCGGAATCCCTATTCCGGCATCCATTTGCCGCGCGGATGGGCTCGGTGTGCTCCTGGTGATGTACCGCATCCAGCGGTGCCACTAGTTGGACGAGGGGTCGCCGAAGTCGACGGCGACGAGCTCGTCCGCGGTGGTGCTCGCACGGGGTTGGTCGGGATGGTGTTGTAGTGCACGGGAGGAGGAGCTGAAGCTCGCTCTAGCTTGCTGGTGACCTACTGAAGCTAACGGCGTGCTCGGCCGCGAGGTACGGTGCCTATGGCCACGGCGGGGAGTTGGCCGGCGGCGGTGATCATCGGTGAGCAAAGGGGGCGGCGGCTACAAGGCCTAAACGAGCCCGTGGAGAGGGGGGTTCGAAGCGTGAGCTCACAGCGGTCGCAGAGGACGTCGAAATGAGCTCGGGGACGGTCGGACGACGGCGTACGGGCGGCGGCGATCTCCGGTGCCGGAGGTCGAAGACGATGATGAGGAGGACGTTGCGGAGCTCCTGGCGTCGTGTACGTCAGTGGGGAGCTTCAGGGCGACGAGGCGGAGCTAGTGGTGCTTCTGGGAGGCGAGGAGGGGAGAGACACGGGAGAGAGGGGGAAACGGTCGGGGTGGCTCCGTGGCGTCGTTCTAGCCCGTCCAGAAGGCCGAGGGGCCAGCCAGGCAGGCAGGAGGTGGCCGGCGCATCGGCGGCGCTCGCCACCGAGCTGCTTCGTGCGCTGGCGCGACGAAGAAGACGGTGGTGCCCCTGGTGGGCTGGGCCGGCTGGGCCAGCAGGTAAGTGGGCTCAGGTAAGTACTCTTCCTATTTTTCTTTTCCTATTTTCTTTCTGTTTTATTACTTTTGCAACTTTGTTCATTTAATAAAAATGCCTAAACATTTCTATAACTCATGACACTTGTCATACCTACTGTATATAATATGAACAGTAGGAAACATTATAGTTCATGATTATTTGAGCATTTAAAATATTTAAAAGTATTTAAATGCCCAAATTCAAATACCATATGATTTAATCCAAAACCCTAGATTGTCCTAGAAAATTGTGCACCATTTTTGGCAGAGGTTTAAGACCAAGGCAGAAATGATGAACATTTTGAAGGGCATTTTGGGTACATTGGAAAATATTTTAGTAAACCCTAGTTGTTAGGGGAGGGGTGCTGGGGTTTCTGTTAATCCCATTTCAAGTTTCTTTGAAAGTAAACATGATGCACACCCTAGTCAGATCCTAATGCAAGTGCTAGCTAGGGATGTGACAATATATATATATACATATCCCCTAATCCAACAATAACAATATCCTTTTCGCAGCCTATCTTAGCATTGACGGTGTTCAAGAAGGGTCTACCAAATATAATGGGGCAAAAATTATCTTGTTGGGAACCAAGAACAAGAAAATCAACAGGGTATTTAACTTTCCCACACATGACTTCGACATCTCTAACAATCCTTGTTGGTGAAATAGTGTCTCTATTGGCAAGCTTAATAGTAACATCAATACCTTCTAGCTCAGCACGTGCAATATCATGCATAATTTCTTCATATAAGGAAATGGGTATTACACTCGCACTAGCACCTACATCACATAAACCATGATAGCAATGGTCTCCTATTTTAACGGAAATAACAGCCATGCCTACAACAGGTCTATGTTTATTCCTAGTATCAGGTTTGGCGATTCTAGCAGCTTCCTCATGGAGGTAAATAACATGCCCATCTATATTATCGACCAAGAGATCCTTAACCATAGCAACACTAGGTTCAACTTTAATTTTCTCAGAGGGTGTAGGTGTTCTAGTATTACTCTTATGAACCACAGTTGAAGCCTTAGCATGATCCTTTATTCTAACAGGGAAGGGTGGTTTCTCAATATAAGCAGTAGGAACAACAGGATCAACATTATAAGTGATAGTCTTTTCTTCAACTTTAACAGGTTCAACTACTTTTACTTCAATGTGAGGATGGTATTTAAACCACTTATCCTTTGGGAGATCAACACGAGTAGCAAATGATTCACAAAAAGAAGCTACTAACTCAGAGTTAAGGCCATATTTAATGCTAAATTCACGAAAAACATCGGTATCCATAAAAGATTTAACACAATCAAACTTAGGTGTTATACCTGACTCCTTACCTTCGTTGAGATCCCAATCTTCAGAGTTGCGTTTAATTCATTCCAATAAATCCCATTTGAATTCAATAGTTTTCATCATAAAAGAACCATTACAAGAAGTATCGAGCATCGAGCGATTATTGAGATAAAGCCGAGCATAAAAATTTTGAATGATCATTTCTCTTGAGAGCTCATGATTGGGGCATGAATATAACATTGACTTAAGCCTCCCCCAAGATTGAGCGATACTTTCTCCTTCGCAAGGCCAAAAATTATATATATAATTACAATCACGATGAACCTGAAGCATAGGGTAGAACTTCTGATGAAATTCCAACTTCAATCGATTGTAGTTCCACGATCCAATATCATCGCATAGCCTAAACCATGTCAATGCCTCTCCCTTCAAAGATAAAGGGAAGACCTTCTTATTGATCACATCTTCGAGCATACGTGCAAGCTTAAATAATCCACAGACTTCATCCACATAGATTAGGTGTAAATCGGGATGCAGTGTTCCATCTTCTGTAAAGGGATTATCCAGCAGTATCTCTATCATACCCGAAGGAATTTCAAAGCAAACATTTTCAATAGGTTCAGTAGGTTGAGGAGCAACTCTTTGCTCTATTGGTTGGGGTGAAGATGCCCCGAACAAGCCCCTCAAAGGATTAAGTTCCATAGTGACAAGTGACAGTAAATTTCAGCACACTGTATAAATTTTTCATTACCAAATTCCACTTACCAAAGGCGCTTCACTCCCCGGCAACGGCGCCAGAAAAGAGTCTTGATAACCCACAAGTGTAGGGGATCTGTCGTAGTCCTTTCGGTAAGTAAGAGTGTCTAACCCAACGAGGAGCAAAAGGAAATGATAGGCAGTTTTCAGTAAGGTATTTTCTGCAAGCACTCAAATTATCGGTAACAGATAGTTTTGTGATAAGATAATTGGTAACAAGTAATAATAATAAAAGTAAATAAGGTGCAGCAAGATGGCCCAATTCTTTTTATAGCAAAGGACAAGCCTGGACAAACTCTTACATAAAGGAAAGCGCTCCCGAGGACACATGGGAATTATCGTCAAGCTAGTTTTCATCACGTTCATATGATTCACGTTCGTTACTTCGATAATTTGTTATGTGGGTGCACCGGTGCTTGGGTGCTTCCCTTACTTGGACAATCATTCCACTTATGATTAACCTCTATTGCAAGCATCCGCAACTACAAAAGAAGTAGTAAGGTAAACCTGACCATAGCATGAAACATATGGATCCAAATCAGCCCCTTACGAAGCAACGCATAAACTAGGGTTTAAGCTTTTATCACTCTAGCAACCCATCATCTACTTATTACTTCCCAATGCGTTCCTCTAGGCACAAACAATGGTGAAGTGTCATGTAGTCGACGTTCACATGACACCACTAGAGGAAAGACAACATACATCTCATCAAAATATCGAACAAATACCAAATTCACTTGACTACTTATAGCAAGACTTCTCCCATGTCCTCAGGAACAAACGTAACTACTCACAAGACATATTCATGTTCATGATCAGAGGGGTATTAATATGCATAATGGATCTGAACATATGATCTTCCACCAAGTAAACCAACTAGCATCAACTACAAGGAGTAATGAACACTACTAGCAACCTACAGGTACCAATCTGAGGTTTTGGTACAAACATTGGATACAAGAGATGAATTAGGGTTTGAGAGGAGATGGTGTTGGTGAAGATGTTGATGAAGATAACCCTCCCCAAGATGGGAGAGTTGTTGGTGATGACGACGGTGATGATTTCCCCCTCCCGGAGGGAAGTATCCCCGGCAGAACAGCTCCGCCGGAGCCCTAGATTGGTTCCGCCAAGGTTCCGCCTCGAGACGGCGGCGCTTTGTCCCGAAAGCCTCCTTATGATTTTTTTTCCACGTCAAAACACCTCATATAGGAGAATATGGGCATCGGGGGGTCACCAGGTGGGCCACGAGGCAGGGGGCGCACCCAGGGGGGCGCCCCCACCCTCGTGGACAGTGGGTGGCCCCCCTCCTGTATTTCTTTTGCCAGATATTTTTTATATTTTCTGAAACGGTGTTTCATGGAGTTTCAGGGCTTTTTGAGTTGTGAAGAATAGGTCTCCAATGTTTGCTCCTTTTCTAGCCCAGAATTCCAGCTGCCGACATTCTCCCTCTTCATGTAAACCTTGTAAAATAAGAGAGAAAAAGCATAAGTATTGTGAGATAACGTGTAATAACAGCCCATAGTGCAATAAATATCAATATAGAAGCATGATGCAAAATGGACGTATCACTGGCCCATTAGTCCCCCGGGGGGGTTCCGATAACCCTCCGGCACTCCGGTTTTATCTGAAACTTGTCTGGAACACTTTCGGTGTCCGAATATAGTCGTTCATTATATCAATCTTTATGTCTCAACTATTTAGAGACTCATCGTCATGTCCGTGATCTCATCCGGGACTCCGAACAACCTTCGATACATCAAAACACATAAACTCATAATACCGGTCGTCATCGAACGTTAAGCGTGCGGACCCTACGGGCTCGAGGACTATGTACACATGAATGAGACATGTCTCCGGTCAATAACCAATAGCGGAACCTGGATGTTCATATTGGCTCCTACATATTCTACAAATATGGTTATCGGTCAAACCGCACAACAACATTTGTAGTTCCCTTTGTCATCTGTATGTTACTTGCAAGAGATTCAATCGTCGGTATCGTCATACCTAGTTCAATCTCGTTACCGGTAAGTCTCTTTACTCGCTCCGTAATACATCATTTCGTGACTAACTCATTAGTCGTTTGCTTTCAAGGCATATTACGATGTGTATTACCGACAGGGCCCAAAGATACCTCTCCGACACACGGAGTGACAAATCCTATTCTCGATCTATGCCAATACCACAAACACCTTCAGAAACACCTGTAGAGCATCTTTATAATCACCCAGTTACGTTGTGACATTTGGTAGTACACAAGGTGTTCCTCCGGTATTCGGGAGTTGCATAATCTCATAGTCAGAGGAACGTGTATAAGTCATGAAGAAAGAAATAGCAGTAAAACTAAACGATCATAGTGCTAAGCTAACGGATGGGTCTTGTCCATCACATCATTCTCATATTGATGTGATCCCGTTGATCAACTGACAACACATGTCTATGGTTAGGAAACATAACCATCTTTGATTAACGAGCTAGTCTAGTAGAGGCATACTAGGGACACTCTGTTTTGTCTATGTATTCACACATGTATAAGGTCTCCAGTCAATACAATTCTAGCATGAATAAATGACCTTTATCATGATATACAAGGAAATATAAATAACAACTTTATTATTGCCTCTAGGGCATATTTCCTTCAGTCAGCACAAGATAACGCAGTAAACTAGTGATTCAAACCGGGTATGGGTGTGACGCCCCCGATTTGACCGTACACTAATCATGCACGCAAATGTGTATGACCAAGATCAAGGACTCACTGGAAGATATCACAACAAACCTCTAGAAACAAATTAAAATAATACAAGCTTTATATTACAAACCAGGGGCCTCGAGGGCTCGAATACACAAGAGTCAGCGGAAGCATCAATATTTTAGTACAGACATAAGTTAAACAAGTGTACCTTAAGAAGGCTAGCACAAATGTAGCAACGATCGAGAAGGCAAGGCCTCCTGCCTGGGACCACCTAACTACTCCTGGAAGCCGAACTCCACATAGAAACATCCTCGGGATCCTCTGGCTTTGGGACTCCATCATCTGGTTGCATCAACTGATAAGAAAGGAAAACGGGGGGAAAGGGGGAGCAAAGCAACCGTGAGTACTCATCCAAAGTACTCGCAAGCAAGGATCTACACTACATATGCAATGGTATCTTTGTAAAGGGGGTTATATCAGTGGGCTAAACTGCAGAATGCCAGAATAAGAGGGGGGTTAGCTAGTACTATCGAAGACTACGATTCTGGCAGCCTCCATCTTGTAGCAGTAGAAGAGAGTAGCTGGAAAGTAACAAGTATCCTCGCTTCTGGCAGCCTCCGTCTTGCAACAGTAGAATAGAGTAGATGGTAAGTTCACCAAGTAACATCATATAGCATAAACCTACCCGAAGATCCTCCTCTCGTCGCCATGTGGGAAAGCAATCACCGGGTTGTATCTGGCACTTGAAAGGGTCTCTTTTATTAAGTATCCGGCTCTAGTTTTCATGAGGTCGGAGTACAACTCCGGGTCGTCCTTTTACCGAGGGATGCGGCTATTCGAATAGATAAACTTACCTGTAGAGGTGCACCACATTTCCCAGCATGCTCGATCCCCTCTGGCTGGACACACTTTCCTGGGTCATGCCCGACCTAGGAAGATCAACACGTCACAGCCCTACGTAAGCACAGCAGAGAGGTCAGCACGCCAGTCTAAATCCTATGCGCGCAGGGGACTGGGCCCATCGCCCATTGCACACCTACATGTTGCGAGGGTGGCCGGTGAGCAGACCTAGCAACCTCCATTACAAAGGAAGCTACGTTATGCGGTCCAACCTGGTGCACGCCGCTAAGTCGCTGACGTCAAGAAAGCTTTGATTGTTACCACGACGTCGAGAGCCCATATCTAATCCCATGTAGCTGGTTAGTGCGTATATGCCAATGACCAGACTCAGATCAAATATCCAAACTCGTTAAGCGTGTTAATATAAAATAACCACGGGCAACGACCAGGGCCAGGGCACCTCTCGACTGGCTGTCTCAACCTGCGCTATGGCTCCGCCACAAAGATCCATTCGGGGGCCGTCGGGAACCAAGGCCTACCACTACCTAGATGGAGCCACCTATCCTTTCAGCCCCCAATCCGTGAATCACTTGTGGGTTGATACGCCTCCAACGTATCTACTTTTCCAAACCCTTTTTCCCATGTTTTGGACTCTAACTTGCATGATTTGAATGGAACTAACCCGGACTGACATTGTTTTCAGCATAATTGCCATGATGTTGTTTTTGTGCAGAAATAAAAAGTTCTCAGAATCGCTTGAAAATCAACGGAGAATTATTTTGGAAAATATAAAAAATACCTGCACAAAGATCCATACCAGGGGGCCTTGGGCCAGCCCACGAGGGTGGGGGCGCGCCCCTGCCTCGTGGGCCCCCTCATGCTCTACCGACATACCCCCAGATCCTATATCTTCCGTTTCTAGGAGAGAAAAATTAGGGAGAAGGAATTATCGCGTTTCACGAGACGGAGCCGCCGCCAAGTCCTAATCTCTCTCGGGAGGGTTGATCTGGAGTCCATTCGGGGCTCCGGAGAGTGGAGATCGTCGCCATCGTCATCATCAACCTTCCTCCATCACCAATTCCATGATGCTCACCGCCGTGTGTGAGTAATTCCAACGTAGGCTTGCTGGACGATGATGGGTTGGATGGGATCTATCATGTAATCGAGTTAGTTTTGTTAGGTTTCATCCCTAGTATCCACTATGTTCTGAGATTGATGTTGCTATGACTTTGCTATGCTTAATGCTTGTCACTAGGGCCCGAGTGCCATGATTTTAGATCTGAACCTATTATGTTTTCATGAATATATGTGTGTTCTTGATCCTATCTTGCAAGTCTATAGTCACCTACTATGTGTTATGATCCGGCAACCCCGAAGTGACAATAATCGGGACCAGTCCCGGTGATGACCATAGTTTGAGGAGTTCATGTATTCACTATGTGTTAATGCTTTGGTCTGGTACTCTATTAAAAGGAGGCCTTAATATCCCTTAGTTTCCAATAGGACCCCGCTACCACGGGAGGGTAGGACAAAAGATGTCATGCAAGTTCTTTTCCATAAGCACGTATGACTATATTCGGAATAAATGCCTACATTGCATTGATGAACTAGAGCTAGTTTTGTGTCACCCTAGGTTATAACTTCTACATTATGAATTGCATCCGACGTAATTTCCCATCACCGATCCAATGCCTACGAGCTTTACCTATATTGTTTGCTGCTTATTTACTTTTCCGTTGCTACTATTACAAAAACTACAAAAACACTATCGTTACTTTTATTGTTGCTGCCGCCACTATCATATTACTTTGCTACTAAACTATCTTGCTGCAGATACTAAGTTTCCAGGTGTGGTTTAATTGACAACCCAACTGCTAATACTTAAGAGTATTCTTTGGCGCCCCTTGTGTCGAATCAATAAATTTGGGTTGAATACTTTACCCTCGAAAACTGTTGCGATCCCCTACACTTGTGGGTTATCAAGACTATTTTGTGGCGCCGTTGCCGGGGAGCATAGCTCTATTATTTAAGTCACTTGGGGTTTATATCTGTTTATCACTATGAAGAATTTGAAGGACTCAAAAACCAAGATCTTACCCTCAACTACGAGGGGAGGTAAGGAACTGCCATTTAGCTCTGCACTTCATTCTCCTTCTGTTATGAGTAAACTTGCGACACCTACTCCTGCTATTGAATCTGATATGTCGTATGTTCTTGATGATGCTACTTTTGCTATGTATGATGAAACTACCTCTATACCTGATACTGTGCCATGAATTTCTAGATGAACAAATTGCTAAGGTTAGGTAGAGTGCAAACGTTGATGATATTTATGAAAGTGATGATGAAACTACTCCCAATAGATATGAATTGCCTGTTGTGCCTGAGGGTTATGTTATGGATGAAGAAACTGCTAGAGATGTTCTTGTTTGGAATGATAGATATGGTCTTAAGAAGTTATTAGCCAAGCTGAAAGAAAAGTCCTTGAATGCTAGAATGAAACATGACCCTGCTTTTGCTACTTCACCTATTTGTGTTACTGATAAGGATTATGAATTCTCTGTTGATCCTGAGTTAATTACTTTGGTTGAATCTGATCATTTCCATGGCTATGAGTCTGAAACTGTTGTGGCACATCTTACTAAGTTGAATGATATAGCCACCCAGTTTACCAACGATGAAAAGATTCATTACTACTATATCCTTAACCTATTTCCGTTCATGTTAAAGGGTGATGCTAAGACATGGTTTAATTCTCTTGATCCTGGTTGTGTGCGTAGTCCCCAGGATATGATGTATTACTTTTCTGCTAAATATTTTCCCGCTCATAAGAAACAAGCTACCTTATACGAAATATATAACTTTGTGCAAACTGAAGAAGAGAGTCTCCCACAAGCTTGGGGGAGGCTTCTCCAGTTACTTAATGCTTTGCCTGATCATCCTCTAGAGATGCATGATATACTTGATGTCTTTTATAATGGACTAACTGATGCCTCCAGAGACCACCTGGATAGTTGTGCTGGTTGTGTTTTCAGGGAAAGAACAGTTGAACAAGCTGAATTACTATTGAATAATATGTTGGCCAATGAAAATAATTGGACACTTCCTGAACCAGCCCCTAAGCCAACTGTGAAGAAAAGAGGTGTTCTATTTCTCAGTCCTGAAGACATGCAAGAGGCAAAGAAATCTATGAAAGAAAAAGGTATTAAAGCTGAAGATGTTAAGAATTTACCACCTATTGAAGAAATGCACGGTCTTGATAACCCGACACAGTGTCACACCCTGATTTTCATGTCACATTGCTTAAGCTTATTTTCATGTTAAAAAATGTGGATTTGCAAAAACTTTTGGGCGTTTTTGACTTTGCTTGATTTGATTTTTGTCTGCTGTTTGCTAGTGCTCTAAAAATCAAATAAGTCCTCCAACTCTTATACTTCATCTCCTTGACCCAAAACCTTTTCCCAATGATCATGCCATGTGTATAGACCAGTATAGAATTTTCTTATAAAAATATTTTGGCCAAATGGTATTTTCTAAAATTAGTTTTCCAAAAACCCCTGAATTGAGGTTTGCACTGCAAGTACCTTATTTAGGGTGTGAAAAATCTTTCAAAAAGTATATTTGAATCCTATTAGGTATAGGACTCCCAGAAACCACAAAAGTATAATTTCAAAAGTTATTTTTATATTTTATTTAAAAGCTTTTTCTTAAGGCCAGAAATGGTCTTTAATAGGGAAAAATTATTTAATCATTTCAAAAATATTTGCCAAAATTCAGGGAGACTCATAGGACATATATTGTCCATATATAAGAGTTTCAACACATGGTCATGTTCAAAATATTGGACAAATCCTTCCAAAACCCTTTCTGGATATTTCAAGCTTTTGAAATATTTACAAAGGGAATATTCTCCAAAAATTCCAGGGAAATTCTATCATGTCAAATATGACATATTTGATGATCTTGCAAAGCCTCATGCCTTGAGGATCAAGGAAACATCATTTAGTCCCCTCAAAACCATTCTGTCCATACTTGAAGTTTGAGCAACTTTACATTGCCAAACTTGTCCAAATGCTCTCAAACTTGGTGCACATGCTAAAATGATGTAATTATGCATCTATGCCAAATGGCACAAGTTTTGGAGAAGCATAACTTGGTCTAAGTGCCCCAAAACCACTTCTGTTCAAATTCAGATTTGAACAACTTTACATTGTAAACTTTTTATCTGGAGCTTCAAACTTTGTGGGCATGATCAATGCCCCAAATGATGATGCTACACCAAGTGGTGCATCAAGGGGAGATGATTTTCTTAACTCAAACATGGTGAAACCATTTCTGTTGATTTCTAGGGTTCACCAAAGTTACATTGGCCACTTTGCCCAAATGAGCTCAAATTTGGTGTAGGGGCCTAATTATATGTGACATTTGATCCTGTTAAGTCCCATGTCAAGTGGAGGTCATTTGCCTCCCCAGAACCTGATCAAACACCTTCTGTCCAATTACCAAAACAAGTGTTTGGACATCTTTTACTTTTTCCCTTTACTTCCAATTTCTACCACAGCTCCCCCTGATCATCCTCTACCCCCAGTAACTCTCTATGGCCTCAGCTCAATCATTGGAGGGGGTAAAACCCCAATTCCTACTGCTGGACAGCAGTTTTCACCCTCTCCTTCACCTCTCTCCTCATTCCAGAGGCTCCCCAGAGCATCCAAGACCTTCACGCCTTTGTTTACTATCCCCTAGCACTGCTAGACACAAGAGGACACGCCAATGACACCTTGTGCATGCCATGGCATGCAGGGTTCGCGCTCTGGAGCACGCTACAGTGCCCTGGCGCACTGTAGCCACCTCCAATCAGGGGCGTCCGACAGCCTTGGGCCTCCCCCTCATGTCCCCCGAGGTCCCCTCGACGTCCGCAACCTGCCGGGTTGTCGGTCTTATCCTCCCCTGCCCTCCTCCTCTCTCCATGAGCTCGCCCGAGCACGTCCATGGGCGTCGCTCACGGTGCACCGCGGCTGCAGCTATAAAAGGCCTCCCCCCGAGCACCTCTTGCCTCTTCTGGATCCTCCTCTCTCCCGTGCATCTCCTAGACATGCCCACTCTTCCCCTAGTGCTCTCTTTCCCTTGCCATGGCCACCATGGTCGCTGTCGGCCTCTGCCCGGCACTGATGAACCCGAGCCTCTCCTCCTCTTCCTTGGCCACCAGGAGAACCGCAGTAGACCGTCGGAGCTCCCCCACTCTCTATCTCCTGCTCTGGTGCCGTGTGACGCCGCAACCATCTACTCCCGACGCCTCGCCCACCGGCGTCAGGGTCACCGTCGCCCTGGGCCTCCCCAGCCTGCGTGGGGGCCATAGATGGGCGCGGCTCGGCCTCACTAATCCGCTGGTACGCCGGACGTCGTCAGGGATGGCCGTAGTCGCCGGCACGGGAGACCACCGAGCGCCGGACCCGTCAGCCTCCACGGACGCAAGGATCACGCCGCGCCTCCCTGCAACCTCTCCTGCGGATGCGGCTAGGCCCCACGCGGCTCTGTCCCCACCGCAGGTCGGCGCCGGCAGGCTGAGCAGCGCCGGCGACGAGCAAGGCCGGCGCCCTCCTCTGTCTCCCGTCGGGAGGAAGAAGAAGGGGACATGAGAGAGGGAGAGAGCCCGGTGAGCCCTGGCTGTAAGTGACCCAACAGCCTGGCCCCACTGTTTAAGTGGAGACGTACTCCATGAAGACCGTTTCTGGCAAACGGAGACGTACTCCCTGGAAGGCGCTATCGACGTTGCACCTGGGCGCTCGCGGCCGTGCAGCTGGGCCGGCCCATCATCTATCCCTCGCCCGGCGCGCAGTAAAAGGGTATAACCCCTTTTTCCCTTTTATTTTCTGTTTCCTGTAAACTTCAAAAATCTCCCAAATATTCAAATGAACTCCAAATTGCATGATTCAAATTTCTGGTAGCTTCTAAAATCATACTCTATCACATGATGCAACATGCACACTTTTCCAGAAACATTTCTTTCACAAATATTTATCAAATGCCCATATTCCATTTTTTGTGATGAACTTTAGAAAATCACAGAGAGCTCAGTCTTGATCCAAATACAGTGATTCAAATTCCTGGATGCTTGTCATATCCAAACTTAGTTTTGGAACATTTTTATTAATACTTTCTGTACCCCACCAATGATTGAGCCATTTCTTCATATTTATCACCTTTGCAAAATCTTAAGAAATTCATTTGAATTCCAAATCCAGTGAAACTAACTCCTAGATGCTTCTAAAATCATGACCTGTTGATAGGTGCCTTTGCTCATCATTCAAGGAAATATTTCTGTATACTTCTTCCAAATCCATAAACCCTTTGGTTCCATCACATTGAAATGTTCCAAACTACCTATTGATCCAACACCTATGAAACCACCTTGGTTATTTTTCATATGACCAGAGGTATCCTAGAAAAGTCCAACTCCTATTTTTAGAGCACTTTTATTTTTGCTTCGATTGTGTTGCTTATTATGATTGTTCCCATCGTTAGTTGACGAAATAAACGGGATACTCGGAGATGGACCAGAAGGTTTGAAGACTCAGAAGAATAAGGCAAGCAACCCTTTGACCATGTTCGAGAAACCTTTTTATGCATGACTCATAGCACTTTATTATCAATGCATCGGAATCATGTTGAGGTGGAGACCACTTTGGCTGCTACCTTTGTTACTTACTATTGATACTTGCATCAAACATGACCCTACCTTCCTATGAGGGTTATGTGGGTGGGAGTAGATAGATGTACGCTATAGTAGTTGGCTACGCAAAATGGGTCGGGGTTATGCATTGAGTGAAACAAGTGTGGTCTGACATACTTGCAAATGACCCAGTGGGTGCCACTAATGCCCCTGGGAGTTGATGAGGAGCTAGGGCACTAATTGGTGAAGAAGTAGTGTGCCGAGGCTTGACGGAAGTGTTGTTTACAGAGATGGATTAGATTTATGTGTGACTACCGTCCCAACCAAACATGCGCAACCACTCTACCCTTATATGGGAAAGGGCATTATTTGTTACCTAGTTTGATACTAGCATGGTGCCCGCATTACTAGTGACGGGGGTGACATGAGGTCACTCTCGGGACGGGGTCGTGCTTGGATAGGCGGCCATGACTGTCTTTACAGGGCACCGGACACACCGTTGGTACCCCGTGTCAGTGGTATGTGATGAATATGGGAGCGAGTCTCCCCAATTATTAAGATGTGAAATGTGGGCACGGGGATTACTACCAATCGAGTGGACTCTATGTTAGTGTCGTCTAGGGAAAGATAGTGATCGGGTGCTTACCCCGGGTACTTGAGGTATCGCGGGTCGTGGATGACACGGAAGTTCCCCGGATCTTGTGGGTAAAGTGTGCAACCTCTGAGAGTGTCAAACTATTCGAATAGCCGTGTCCGCGGTCAAGGACAGTTGGGTGGTGCTACTTAGACTATGTCCATAAGTTTCTGGGAAACAACACGGTATGATGGTATTGTTGATGTGATTGTGAGAGAGTCACAATGAGCTTGAGCATGAGTTGATTACAACTCTTTCTCGATAATGATGTCTGTGACCTCCTGATACTTGTTGCAGACACATGCATGTCCATGTTATATGTTGATCATACTTGCATATGGAAAACTAGCTTTCCGCAAAACCGCCAATTTAGCAGTAGAGCCTTGCATAATTATTCTGTTATCACACTTGGGTTGCTTGCGAGTACATTCAATGTACTCATTGGCTTGCCACTGGTTATTTTATTGGCCAGGCATGAGAGAACAGGTTATGATGAAGATTTCTTGGTGACTAGCATGCGAGCTAGGACGCTTCCCAGTCAGAATGCCTGTAGGGTTAAGGCAGATGGCATGGGTCCCAGTTGTCTTTGAAGATTTCCGCTGCGATGATATACTCAAGACCTGACCATTATGGTCCTATTTGTGTAACACGGTATGTAAGGATGTAAGACTCTTGTTATTCAGCTTCTGTGTGTTCAGTGAGCATTGATCTCTGGGATCACTGTACACGTGCATTCGGTGATCACGACTTATGAGTCGGGGTCCCCACAGAGCTGGTATCAGAGCCATCCTGACTGTAGGAAGCCTTAGTTAGCATGGTCGTTAGTTAGGGTAAAACTATTTCCAAAACTATTAGTAGTTTTCAAAACTATCTATACTCCTCTTCCCTTCTAAGTTTTTTTTCGAAAAACTAGGCTATACTTGATCTCTTCCCCTTCAAAACCCGGGTCGCTAAAACCCTTATGCCCCTGACCACTGGATTTTCTGTAATCCTCGTGGAGTGCACCTTGCCAAACACTCACCCACCTCTTCTGAACGCAAGATTGACGACACCATGACAAGACGGTACCAACAGAAATTACATCCTCGATGGATGAGGACATGAAGACCCAGAAGATGGTGCAACTTTAGCCTATGATGACCAGGGTTTGGGTTATGCAAAATCATGATATGCATTGCTAATAGAGTAATCCTGTCACTACCGTTGTTGTATCGACAACCACCGGTGGATGAGAACCTTGCCATTTGGTCCGCCTCACTATAGTGAGCAGGAAAACGGTTCTCCTTGTCCCCCGCTCTTGGTGTCGATGTTTTCAACAACGAAACCGACATGTTGGACCTCTATTATGCCTTGTTATTATTGCATACGGATTGCCTACCTGGTACCATCGACGTCCCAGAAGGCACAATGGATCGTCATGATTAAAGAGACAAGAGAAGACCAATTCAACGCCAGCTACAAGGAGGCACCTTCACCACATCACCTCATCAGGCGAGAAGTTGTTGAAGATTCTTCAGGCACAACCCGGATCGTTCATCAAACAACTACAAGGGACGTAGCAACACCAGAGGAAGCTCAAAAGACTGCACGAGGCACAAGTCATGGCACTGAGTCCGAGAACCCCTAGGGTAGGATGATTCGTGTACCCCCTATGCGCAGTCGAGTCCATGTGATGGTTCGAATAGAACCATGATTGTGTGTTGTTTGCTTTTATTTGCTTGTGTTTAGATATAAGTCGCACTTTTGCCCCAGGCAACAAGTGCATGGCTATATCACCTTCCTTGCCTTATTTCTTTTGTTTCGGCCTTTTTGCACCTGTTTGTTGCACCTGCACTATAGAACCCCCTTTAGGCATTTCCCTCCTCTACGCTGCTTCTTCCCTCTATTCTCTCTCTCCCCCAACTGAAGACCTGCAAGACAAGATGCACCAGGGATTCTACCTCGGCAGCCATCTGGCACTGAAGACTTCTGCTACAACCTCCGTGGCCAAGAGTAGCCCCGTAGAGTTATGTTTAACCCTCCAGACCAGTAACCCCATTCCTAGACCCTTTGAGACTTCACGAGACACTCCAGCACGAATCCTTAACCATGTGCCTAACCCATGGTAAAGCAAGAGAACCTATTAAGCCTTTGAAATCTTGCACAACACTGGGTTTGTAAAGGAGCTAGTGGACACGATGAGTGAGCATATTTTCATCCTAATATAGCACGAGGTCTGACGATGCCATAGATAGACCAGTTCGAATATATTGGACAGATGACTTGGTGGTTTATATCAGTAACTTCGAGGAATTATCTGAGACCTTGGTGGATTGTGAGGTTTTCATGTTGGTGGGATCATGACTTTGGGGAAGCATGTAGGAGTGCCCGTTGGACATGAGATTTGGATTTATGTAGGTGATTCTGGTTGGTATAATGATGGATATGTCTGCATGGTTCGGAGTAAGATTGGATTTAGACCGATGATCCTGATTTTGATATCATGCTTCTCGGTGGACAATAACCTAGGAGATTGGATTATTTGTCGGAGTTGATTTAGGGATCTATATAATCGTGATCTTGGAGTTTACTTAACCCGGATGATGAGAATTTGGTGGACATACTATCGTCATGCACAGTCCTCCCCAGTACTTGGATATCATAGGGACTTGAGATCTTGTGGAACACCGTAGATATCGGATTTGTAGAATTGTTGGATTATGTGGTGATTGATGGGAATTACCGGGCTATTGGAGGTGATCTATAGGAAGGAAACAAATCATGGAGTGGCATATGACGTGTTTACTTAGAATAGAGATGCATTATCTTGAGCCTTGCAAGAATAGGTTGAGTGCTTGGATTGTGGAGTTTAATTTAAGCTCAGCAGCATGTATGATCTACCTTTGGATTTTAGAGGTAGGCATACATATAGATTTGGGGATCATAGACAGTATAGTTTTGTTATACCGTCTCTTGAGAATCATGAGGATATGCATGGCATGAGTGGTGATTGAGGTTGGTCTATGCTTTTCGTTTGGAGTATTAGATAGAGCTATTGGCATCTCAGAAACTGTGCTTAAGCATAAGATGATAAGTTCACTCACTCACTAGAATCCTTGAAACCCTTAAGCCCCACCAAGCCACAACCTGGTCAGATTCTGACCACGGGTCTTCGCTCTAAGTCAGGAAGGCCCCTGCAAATACTCAACCTAGACCACCACCAATACCCCAACTTACCTTGTGTACCCCTTAGACCTCATGGAGTAATTGGACAAGTTGGGTAACATCATTATTTGATGGCCTACTTGTCTGGCCGAAGACATAGAAGAGTCAGACAGCTGGATAGAAGACATTGAAGACCACCCTGTCAAGAAGGAAGATCTACACCGACCACCGTCATCAAGAAGTAAACTTCCGCGTCGAAGACCGGGCGTATCTGCAAGCCACTCCTCCCAAAGGAACCGAGCATCTCCGTATCGAAGGAACGCTCACACCAAGATTGTATCAAGACTTGAAGGCACGATTCTGGTGGCACGAGATGAAAAGAGAGATTGCAACCTATGTTGCAAAGTGTGATGTGTGGCAAAGGGTCAAGGCTGAACATCAGCGACCCGCTGGATTGCTTCAACCACTCAAGGTTCCTGAGTGGAAGTGGGATAAGGTCGGAATGGACTTCATCACTGGATTACCAAGGTCGAATAGAGGACATGACTCTATCTGGGTCATAGTCGATCATTTGACCAAGGTGGCCCATTTCATTCCTGTCAAGACCACTTATGATGCCAACCGGCTGGCAGCTCTCTACATCGACCGAATCGTAAGTCTTCACGGCTTTTTCCAAGGAGATTGTGTCAGATCGAGGAACCCAGTTCACCTTAAGGTTCTGGAAGAAGTTCCGAGAAGCCTTGGGAACCAAGGCATCTTTCAGCACGGCTTTCCACCCACAGACCGGAGGTCAGACAGAACGAGTTAATCAGATTCTTGAAGACATACTCCGAGCCTGTGTCTTGGCATATGGAGCCAAGTGGGAGGATTGTCTCCCTTTTGCCGAGTTCTCCTATAACAACAGTTACCAGTCGAGCCTTCAGATGGCACCATTTGAGGTGTTGTACGGACGCAGGTGTCGCACGCCCCTCAACTGGTCAGAGACTGGAGAAGGGCTAGTCTTTGGACCGAATATTCTCCGCGCAGCAGTAGAGCCAGTCCAACTAGTTAGAGAGCGTTTGAAGGCAACCAAGTCAAGGCAAACGAGCTACGCTGACACTCACTGTCGGGACATGAGTTTCCATGACGGGGACCGTGTGAACCTGCGGGTAACTCCTCTGAACGGAACCAAGCGTTTCCACGTCGAGGGGAAGCTCGCACCAAGGTTCATTGGACCCTTTGAGATCCCTGCAAGTCATGTGGTAGACGGCTCCCCAGCTAGATCTACCACCTGAGATACTCTTCGTGCACCAAATCTTCCACGAGCCCCCACTCTGGAAGTACTTCTTACCTCCTAGCTAGGCCGATGCCCGCAAGGACATCGATCACCGAGCTTTTGACAGCTAACCCAACCTAACCTATGCTAGAGACCCCTCAGCAACCTCCATCAAGGAAGGCATCAAGCGAGAAGCCGTACCATCAAGCACTTCAGGGCTCCAAGGAGCACCGCTCGGAAGCAGAACCAACAAGGAAAAGTGAAGACTACCCCGTATCCAAGACTCTGTATTCCTTTCCACGCCTAGTCTGGGAATCTCGGGGACGAGATTCTTGTAAGGGGGGTAGGTCTGTCACACCCTGATTTTCATGTCACATTGCTTAAGCTTATTTTCATGTTAAAAAATGTGGATTTGCAAAAACTTTTGGGTGTTTTTGACTTTGCTTGATTTGATTTTTGTCTGTTGTTTGCTAGTGCTCTAAAAATCAAATAAGTCCTCCAACTCTTATACTTCATCTCCTTGACCCAAAACCTTTTCCCAATGATCATGCCATGTGTATAGACTAGTATAGTATTTTCTTATAAAAATATTTTGGCCAAATGGTATTTTCTAAAATTAGTTTTCCAAAAACCCCTGAATTGAGGTTTGCACTGCAAGTACCTTATTTAGGGTGTGAAAAATCTTTCAAAAAGTATATTTGAATCCTATTAGGTATAGGACTCCCAGAAACCACAAAAGTATAATTTCAAAAGTTATTTTTATATTTTATTTAAAAGCTTTTTCTTAAGGCCAGAAATGGTCTTTAATAGGGAAAAATTATTTAATCATTTCAAAAATATTTGACAAAATTCAGGGAGACTCATAGGACATATATTGTCCATATATAAGAGTTTCAACACATGGTCATGTTCAAAATATTGGACAAATCCTTCCAAAACCCTTTCTGGATATTTCAAGCTTTTGAAATATTTACAAAGGGAATATTCTCCAAAAATTCCAGGGAAATTCTATCATGTCAAATATGACATATTTGATGATCTTGCAAAGCCTCATGCCTTAAGGATCAAGGAAACATCATTTAGTCCCCTCAAAACCATTCTGTCCATACTTGAAGTTTGAGCAACTTTACATTGACAAACTTGTCCAAATGCTCTCAAACTTGGTGCACATGCTAAAATGATGTAATTATGCATCTATGCCAAATGGCACAAGTTTTGGAGAAGCATAACTTGGTCTAAGTGCCCCAAAACCACTTCTGTTCAAATTCAGATTTGAACAACTTTACATTGTCAACTTTTTATCTGGAGCTTCAAACTTTGTGGGCATGATCAATGCCCCAAATGATGATGCTACACCAAGTGGTGCATCAAGGGGAGATGATTTTCTTAACTAAAACATGGTGAAACCATTTCTGTTGATTTCTAGGGTTCACCAAAGTTACATTGGCCACTTTGCCCAAATGAGCTCAAATTTGGTGTAGGGGCCTAATTATATGTGACATTTGATCCTGTTAAGTCCCATGTCAAGTGGAGGTCATTTGCCTCCCCAGAACCTGATCAAACACCTTCTGTCCAATTACCAAAACAAGTGTTTGGACATCTTTTACTTTTTCCCTTTACTTCCAATTTCTACCATAGCTCCCCCTGATCATCCTCTACCCCCCAGTAACTCTCTATGGCCTCAGCTCAATCATTGGAGGGGGTAAAACCCCAATTCCTACGGCTGGACAGCAATTTTCACCCTCTCCTTCACCTCTCTCCTCATTCCAGAGGCTCCCCAGAGCATCCAAGACCTTCACGCCTTTGTTTACTATCCCCTAGCACTGCTGGACACAAGAGGACACGCCAATGACACCTAGTGCCTGCCATGGCATGCAGGGCTCGTGCTCTGGAGCACGCTGCAGTGCCCTGGCGCACTGTAGCCACCTGCAATCAGGGGCGTCCGACAGCCTTGGGCCTCCCCCTCGTGTCCCCCGAGGTCCCCTCGACGTCCGCAACCTGCCGGGCTGTCGGTCTTATCCTCCCCTGCCCTCCTCCTCTCTCCATGAGCTCGCCCGAGCACGTCCATGGGCGTCGCTCACGGTGCACCGCGGCTGCAGCTATAAAAGGCCTCCCCCCGAGCACCTCTTGCCTCTTCTGGACCCTCCTCTCTCCCGTGCATCTCCTAGACATGCCCCCTCTTCCCCTAGTGCTCTCTTTCCCTCGCCATGGCCACCATGGTCGCCATCGGCCTCTGCCCGGCACTGATGAACCCGAGCCTCTCCCCCTCTTCCTTGGCCACCAGGAGAACCGCAGCAGACCGTCGGAGCTCCCCCACTCTCTATCTCCTGCTCTGGTGCCGTGTGACGCCGCAACCATCTACTCCCGACGCCTCGCCCGCCGGCGTCAGGGTCACCGTCGCCCTGGGCCTCCCCAGCCTGCGTGGGGGCCATAGATGGGCGCGGCTCGGCCTCACGAATCCGCTGGTACGCCGGACATCGTCAGGGATGGCCGTAGTCGCCGGCACGGGAGACCACCGAGCGCCGGACCCGTCGGCCTCCACGGACGCAAGGAGCACGCCGTGCCTCCCTGCAACCTCTCCTGCGAATGCGGCTAGGCCCCGCGGCTCTCTCCCCACCGCAGGTCGGCGCCGGCAGGCTGAGCAGCGCCGGCGACGAGCAAGGCCGGCGCCCTCCTTTGTCTCCCATCAGGAGGAAGAAGAAGGGGACATGAGAGAGGGAGAGAGCCCGGTGGGCCCTGGCTGTAAGTGACCCAACGGCCTGGCCCCACTGTTTAAGTGGAGACGTACTCCATGAAGACCGTTTCTGGCAAACGGAGACGTACTCCTTGGAAGGCGCTATCGACGTTGCACCTGGCCGCTCGCGGCCGTGCAGCTGGGCCGGCCCATCATCTATCCCTCGCCCGGCGCGCAGTAAAAGGGTATAACCCCTTTTTCCCTTTTATTTTCTGTTTCCAGTAAACTTCAAAAATCTCCCAAATATTCAAATGAACTCCAAATTGCATGATTCAAATTTCTGGTAGCTTCTAAAATCATACTCTATCACATGATGCAACATGCACACTTTTCCAGAAACATTTCTTTCACAAATATTTATCAAATGCCCATATTCCATTTTCTGTGATGAACTTTAGAAAATCACAGAGAGCTCAATCTTGATCCAAATACAGTGATTCAAATTCCTGGATGCTTGTCATATCCAAACTTAGTTTTGGAACATTTTTATTAATACTTTCTGTACCCCACCAATTATTGAGCCATTTCTTCATATTTATCAGCTTTGCAAAATCTTAGGAAATTCATTTGAATTCCAAATCCAATGAAACCAACTCCTAGATGCTTCTAAAATCATGACCTGTTGATAGGTGCCTTTGCTCATCATTCAAGGAAATATTTCTGTATACTTCTTCCAAATCCATAAACCCTTTGGTTCCATCACATTGAAATGTTCCAAACTACCTATTGATCCAACACCTATGAAACCACCTTGGTTATTTTTCATATGACCAGAGGTATCCTAGAAAAGTCCAACTCCTATTTTTAGAGCACTTTTATTTTTGCTTTGATTGTGTTGCTTATTATGATTGTTCCCATCGTTAGTTGACGAAATAAACGGGATACTCGGAGATGGACCAGAAGGTTTGAAGACTCAGAAGAATAAGGCAAGCAGCCCTTTGACCATGTTCGAGAACCCTTTTTATGCATGACTCATAGCACTTTATTATCAATGCATCGGAATCATGTTGAGGTGGAGACCACTTTGGTTGCTACCTTTGTTACTTACTATTGATACTTGCATCAAACATGACCCTACCTTCCTATGAGGGTTATGTGGGTGGGAGTAGATAGATGTACGCTATAGTAGTTGGCTACGCAAAATGGGTCGGGGTTATGCATTGAGTGAAACAAGTGTGGTCTGACATACTTGCAAATGACCCAGTGGGTGCCACTAATGCCCCTGGGAGTTGATGAGGAGCTAGGGCACTACTTGGTGAAGAAGTAGTGTGCCGAGGCTTGACGGAAGTGTTGTTTACAGAGATGGATTAGATTTATGTGTGACTACCGTCCCAACCAAACATGCGCAACCACTCTACCCTTATATGGGAAAGGGCATTATTGATTACCTAGTTCGATACTAGCATGGTGCCCGCATTACTAGTGACGGGGGTGACATGAGGTCACTCTCGGGACGGGGTCGTGCTTGGATAGGCGGCCATGACTGTCTTTACAGGGCACCGGACACACCGTTGGTACCCCGTGTCAGTGGTATGTGATGAATATGGGAGCGAGTCTCCCCAATTATTAAGATGTGAAATGTGGGAACGGGGATTACTACCAATCGAGTGGACTCTATGTTAGTGTCGTCTAGGGAAAGATAGTGATCGGGTGCTCACCCCGGGTACTTGAGGTATCACGGGTCGTGGATGACACGGAAGTTCCCCGGATCTTGTGGGTAAAGTGTGCAACCTCTGCAGAGTGTCAAACTATTCGAATAGCCGTGTCCGCGGTCAAGGACAGTTGGGTGGTGCTACTTAGACTATGTCCATAAGTTTCTGGGAAACAACACGGTATGATGGTATTGTTGATGTGATTGTGAGAGAGTCACAATGAGCTTGAGCATGAGTTGGTTACAACTCTTTCTCGATAATGATGTCTGTGACCTCCTGATACTTGTTGTAGACACATGCATGTCCATGTTATATGTTGATCATACTTGCATATGAAAAACTAGCTTTCCGCAAAACCGCCAATTTAGCAGTAGAGCCTTGCATAATTATTCTGTTATCACACTTGGGTTGCTTGCGAGTACATTCAATGTACTCATTGGCTTGCCACTGGTTATTTTATTGGCCAGGCATGAGAGAACAGGTTATGATGAAGATTTCTTGGTGACGAGCATGCGAGCTAGGACGCTTCCCAGTCAGAATGCATGTAGGGTTAAGGCAGATGGCATGGGTCCCAGTTGTCTTTGAAGATTTCCGCTGCGATGATATACTCAAGACCTGACCATTATGGTCCTATTTGTGTAACACGGTACGTAAGGATGTAAGACTCTTGTTATTCAACTTCTGTGTGTTCAGTGAGCATTGATCTCTGGGATCACTGTACACGTGCATTCGGTGATCACGACTTATGAGTCGGGGTCCCCACACACAGGTAGTAAAGGTAAATTCTCTTTATAGATTTGATGAAGGTGATATTTCTCGTTATAAGTCTGCTAGCCAATGCTTACATTAGTTTGACAATTTCATTATGAAACAAGAAAACTTCAATGCTTATGTTGGTAGACAATTACAACACAATGCTTATATGATTGAACGCTTGAGTGATTATCTGTCTAGAGCTAAAGGTGAACTAAAACTCATTAGTATACATGCTTCTATGGTCACCACTCACGTAGAACAAGTACTTAAGGCTCATAATGATTTGCTCAATGAATTAAATAGTAGGAATAATGATAATGCCATTAGAGTTGTGACTAGAGGTGGTAGAATGACTTAGGAACCTCTGTATCCTGAAGGCCACCCTAAGAGAATTGAGCAAGATTCTCAGAGAGCTAATTTAGATGCACCTAGTTCTTCTAAGAAGAAGAAAAAGAAAAATGATAGGACTTTGCATGCTTCTAGTGAACTTGTAGCTGAGATACCTGGGAATCCCAATTATATATCTGTTTCTGATGCTGAGACACAATTTGGTAATGAACATGAACCTAGTGATAATATTAATGATGATGTTCATGCTGATGCTCAACCTAGCAATGATAATGATGTAGAGATTGAACCTGTTGTTGATCTTGATAACCCACAATCAAAGAATCAACATTATGATAAGAGAGACTTTGTTGCTAGGAAGCACGGTAGGGAAAGAGAACCATGGGTTCAGAAACCCATGCCTTTTCCTCCGAAACCATCCAAGAAAAAGGATGATGAGGATTTTGAGTATGCGTTTTCCTCCGAAACCATCCATCTTTTTGCGTATGCGTTTGACTGATGTTCTTAAAATAAATCCTTATGCCAAGTATATGAAAGACATTATTACCAACAAAAGAAAGATACCTGAAGTAGAGATTTCCACCATGCTTGCCAATTACACTTTTGAGGGTGGAATGCCTAAGAAATTAGAAGATCCAGGAGTACCTACTATACCTTGCTCCATTAAGAGAAACTATGTTAAAACTGCTTTGTGTGATCTTGGAGCCGGTGTTAGTGTTATGCCTCTCTCTTTATATCGTAGACTTGACTTGAGTAAGTTGACACCTACTGAAATATCTTTGCAAATGGCTGATAAATCAACTGCTACACCTGTCGGTATTTGTGAGGATGTGCCTATTGTAGTTGCAAATGTTACTATTTTAACAGACTTTGTTATACTTGATATTCCCGAGGATGATAGTATGTCTATTATTCTTGGAAGACCTTTTTTTGAATACTACAGGGGCTGTTATTGATTGCAACAAAGGCAATGTCACTTTTCATGTCAATGGTAATGAGCATACGGTACACTTTCCGAGGAAACAACCTCGGGTCCATAGTATCAATTATATTGGAAAAACTTCAACTATCACTATTGGAGGTTTTGAGTTAACTATTCCTACTATCAAGAAGACATATGACATCCTTATTGTTGGGGACATACATATCCCCATCGAGGTAACATAGTGTTATTCGAAAAAAAATCGGTTTCATGTTACTCGGAAAGAGTTTATTAGCAAGACCTGATCAACATTGTTAATGGATTCCTTTTGATGAACATGGGATTGGTGAATCTGGATAGCACAACCTTCTGTACCCTCCTTTTACTTTCTGTTAATTAGGTTAAATAGAACAAAAATAGCATTGTCTGTCTATTTCCAGACTTATCCGTACAATGAAAAATATCCCAAAAATAAAAGTTCTCCTAATGCCATGAAAATGAAATATGATTTTTTTCTAGAATATTTAAGAAAATATGGCATTGAACACACAGCGAGGGGAGCCAGCACGTGGCCACGAGGGCACAGGGCGCGCCCCCCTGCCCAGGGCACGCCCCCTACCTCGTGGGCTCCACGTGGCCCCCCTTCACTTATCCTTTCACCCATGCTCTTCTTCTTCCTCCAAAAAAATCCCCAACCAGCTCAAACCCGAGTTCTAGCTCATCTTGCTGCCATTTTCGATCTCCTTGCTCAAAGCACCATTCACCAAACTGTTTGGGGAGATTGTTCCTTGGTATGTGACTCCTCCATTGGTCCAATCAGTTTTTGTTCTAGTGCTTTATTTGTTGCAAATTTATGCTGCTATGGTGACCTTGTTCTTGAGCTTGCATGTCAAATTTTCTTGGTCCCAAGTAGTTCTAATGCATGATATAGCCTCTAGGCACTTATAGGAGTTGTTGCTATCAATCTTGTTGAGTTTGGTTAACTTTTATTTTGAAGTAACTAAAAATTTCAGAAAATTTGAGAAAAATGTCTAGGAGAAACTTCCAAGGTGGTCCTTCAAGGAAGCAAGAACCGAGGCTCGTGTTTCGTGAGCCGGACGATGAACCACCGAGGGATGCTGATGTGCGGCCTTGTGAATGGCCGTCAGATGAATTTATGGATCAAGCGGGCATCAAAGATGAATTTTACGCATATGTGCGTAACGCTGACCTCAAGGACTTCTTACAAGATAAGTGTCGTGGAATTGGCACGGCAGATGTCCGATTTAGAGGACTTAGGTGTGGAGCCATCGCGCGGGTTAGCTTGAAGAGGTTAAAGCACACAAAGAACACAGAGGGTTTATACTAGTTCGGCCCCTTCGATGAAGGTAAAAGCCTACGTCTAGTTTGGTTTGGTATTGCTTGAGCGTCGGTGAACAGGGAGCAGATTGCTTGCCTGTCTCTCGACGGATTGTTGCCTGTCCTTGAACCATCGCCGGGCCGTTCCTTTATATAGGAGTTAACGCCAGATCCGGTTTACAGAGTCCCGAGGCCGGCTCATAATCGTGTCTGCCTCGGTCTCTACTCTTTCTTCCTTGTACCTCACGTTACATGATAGGACGGTTTATAAACCATAAACTTTACACATGGGCCCTAAGCTCTCATGGGCCGTAACCTCTACTGAGCTTATAACAACATAGCTACATTATCGTAATCCGGATCTCCCTAGCCGGTTTATACCTGCTAGTAATATCCCTGACATTAGGCCCCAGAGTGATTTGAAATTGTTCATGTCAGTCTTCTAAGTCTTGCATAAACTTCTTCTTTGTATCTTCTCTGCTTTGTAAACCGGCTATGACGTCATCTCCGGAAATCATTTTATTCGGTCGTGACATCACCTCCGCATTTATTGCTCACAGCTGTTTGTTACCTTTGTTTAAAGGCTAACCCGAAAATCGAGGCGACAATGGAATCTTTATCCAATCTCTGACCTCCTTAATTCCCGCGCTTGCCGTTTCATCTCTCCAGTCTTTATAAATACCGCTGAGCCTTATTATCTTCTTTCCTTCCGCACTTCTTCTTCCTCCGTCGCCCGAAGCTCCGCCGCTGCCTTCGAGCTCGTCGCTGTCATCCAGCCAGGCCGCTGCATCACCCTGAAACGCGTCCAGAGCACTTCGCCGCCATCTCCTTTCTTATCAGGTATTCCTCTCTTCTTGCTGTAGATCTTTAATCTAGGGTTCCTCCATTGCTTCCGCCATGAAAGCTCGAAGCTTTGTTGTTCGCCTCTGTAGGTTATATTTGCAGTAGATTCAACCCCTAGATCTGTTTTGAATGCGCTCCTGCTCCGTAGTTTAAACTAAGATTCTGACTTTTATACTCAACCTTTAGATTCATTTGCTCTGTAGAAAACCTTCGTTGTTCTTCCTGTGTCAAACTTGCGTATATTTCATCTTTTTCTTACCGCTCAGATCCACTTTTACTTTAACCTTCTGTAGAAACCTGTTTCTTCATCTTTGATAGATCTACAAGTTACTCGCCGGTTTAACCAATCATATATTCCTCTTGCAAAGATTTAACCATGAGCCCGACGGTTTAGCTTCCTCTTGTTTGTTAATCATAAACCGGTAGCAATTTGTTTCACATCTGCTTCCGGGTTGCCAATGCCATTAGTCCCCTGTCTAAACCGTCGATATAACTTGATAGTACACTCCGGTTTATGCTTCAGCACTTAATAATCCGGATTTTGCACCGTACCTTTTCAGCATTTTCCTTCTGCTCAGATGACTGCCAAACATTTTGTCTGTTGCAACTGGGCTCCTTCCCACATCACGGAAGAAGATTTAACCAATGCCGCTTCAATTGGTACTCTGGGCCCTAAAGCGGTTCTAAAATGGCGGGCCCTAGGAAATGAATGTCCTCCTACCCCTAAAGAAGGAGAAGTCATTGTTTTCTTTGATCATATGGCCCGGGGTTTTAGCCCTCCCGGTTCAAAAAAATTCCGGGATGTGCTGGCCGCTTTTCAGCTCCATCCTCAGGACATAGGTCCAAATTCCATATCAAACGTCTCCAATTTCCAAGTCTTCTCCGAAGTGTACCTTCAAGAAGAGCCGTCAGTGGACTTGTTTCGGGACTTTTTCCATTTAAACCGGCGGACAGAGTTTACCGCCGGACCACATCAAGAGCTGGGCGGTGTCAGTATTCAAAAGAGAAGAGATGTGGTCTTTCCTCCTGCTGCTCTCCATACACACCCCAAGGACTGGAACCAATCCTGGTTCTACTGCAAAGATACTTCGCCTGAAGGAGAAAACCCACTGTCGGGTTACCGCGAACATCGTCTTCCTGAGGATCATCCCCTGCCGCAGCGTCTTACTTCCTCGGAGCGGGCCCGGTTTGCCCCTCACCTTGCCAAGCTTAAGGCCTTTATGGCCAACGGTTTGACTGGAGTGGATTTCGTCCAATGTTGGCTTGCCTGGAGCATCCTTCCTTTGAGCCGGCGCTCCGGTTTGATGTATGAGTATACCGGAGAGACGGATGACCCTCAAAGCCATATTGATATAGTTCTTCCTGAGAAGGAGGTCATTGAATCCGCAAAGAAAATGCTCAATATTTCTCTGGAAGAGTGTAGCCAAACCGGATTGGCTCCATACTATGAGAAAAACAAGCAGCCAGCCGTAAGTTTTTTCTGACCTCTTCTGTTTGTTTCTAATCCGTTCATATCAATTATCTTCTATTTATCTTTCATCTTCTGCACAGGCCAATGATCCTTTTTGGAAAAGAAAATCTCAGGACAAGTCAGGTAAACAGCCACGCCGGAAGACTTGCGCTGTCAAGAAGAAGAAGGCAGCTGCTGGCTCCGGTTCACACCTTGAGGAGGATGATTCGGATTCTGAGGTATGAGTTGATCCTGATATGTTTTGATCTCTCTTTATCCAGATTTATGTTTAACAACGTCTTCTCACAGGATTTGGCTGAACGAAGTAAAGCGGCAGAAGTTGAGGTAATCTCTCTTTCTTCAGATTCTGAACCGCCGGTGCCCAAAATTCGTAAGGCATCCCGGAAGTACCCTTTTTCTCATCCTTATGCTCAACTGGACCCCAAATTTCTTTTGAAGAAGCAGCAACATGAAGCCCGCCGGACTACACGCCATAGTGGCCATGTAGTAGAGTCTTCCGGAATATCTCTCACTCCGGCTCGGAGGCGCCGCTCTGAGGTTTTACTTTTTCCAACTCTTCTCCATCCAAAGGCCGGACTTATACGCAAACCGCTTAAACCGTCTGATCCTAACTATCAGGAGACACCTTTGTCATCCTCTGGCGAATCGACTGCCACACAGGTCCCTGTATTGAAGACTGTGCCTGGGTAAGTCCCTTTCCACCTCTGGTTTATATTTGTATTTGTTCCTTTATAATTCTAATTGTTTCTTCAATTTCTTTCAGCAAGCCCAAGCCTAGCAAAAAGGCAAAGGCCACCAAAGCGGCTGCCGAAACTGCTGCTGCTGATCCGGTGGCTGATCCGGATGAAGTCATCCCTCCAGAGAGCGAGCCTGCAATTCAACTTGATGATCCTGCTCCCATGGACCATGACTACATTGTTGCTCCTGAAGATACAAATGTAGAAGACGTCCTTGAACCGTCCGGGTTAGCCCTCCTCGGACTAGCCCGGCTCCTTCTAGTCCGGATCGTACTGCTGCCCCTTCGCAGCCAACCACTGTTTCTTCTCCGGATGTTAAGGTAACCGGGACAGGTTTTACCGCTCCTGCTGAGCCTATAATCTTGGCCAAGCACACTGCTAAAGCGGAGAAGCTTCAACAAGAGAAGAGCACGTGGAGCACGGACTTGTCCAATTATGCCGAGTTGAGTGCCCAGGAACTTTATTCCGGGTATTTGAACCGGCTTCATACCAGCCGTGACTATGAACTGGGCTTGGTTAATATGATGAAGGACAAATACGAGGTACCTTACTTGTCTTTGCTTTTGCTTTCTTTATACTTCTGTCTTTATGCCATAATATCCCCCGAGTTCCGGTCCAGCTTCGTTGTAGGTGAACCGGTACTTCCAAATGTAAGAATAAAAATGACCTTACATTAGCCCCCAAGTGCCAGGGGCATAACTTGTTTTATGTGTCTGGGACTTGTCTTAATTGTGATCTATTCCGCTTGATTTTCTCGTAGGCTGACTTGACCCGGAGGGCTGCAGAAGTAACTGAGCTCCGGAATAGACTTGTTGTCACTGAAACTGCTTCTGCCAAGGCCAAAGATGAGCTGGCGCTGAGCTTAACCAATGCTGAAAAATTAAAAAAAGATTTTGAAGCGGAGCGGACAGCCTGGGAGGTGCAGAGGAATGCTCTTGAAAAAAGAGCAAAGGATGCTGAAAAGGCCCTTAACCCGGTGACGCAAGAGCTGACCAGTTTAAGGCAACAAATAGAGCTTATGACCTCTGCTATCTTTGGTAAGTATTTAACATGCATATGCTTTTATCTCTGCAATCTTTATTCTGCTCCGGTTTAACTGTAATAATTATATGCAGGCCGACGCGTCACCCATCTTGGGGATGACCTCCGGAAGAAACTCAAGGCCTCTTATACTCTGGTTGAGCAGCTGTATTCCGGCGCTCAAAGGATTATAAGTGCGATGTCCCATTATAAAGCGGCACCCACTACTATCAAAGGTACTTTGGAGAAACTTTCTATACTGCCTGTACGCTTGGAAGAAGTGAAGAAATCTGCTGCACGGGCCGGTTCTCTTGTAGCGCTGACTAGAGCCAAGGCGTGGGTTCCGGACTTTGATCCGGAGGAAGCTACGAACGGGTACCCCAGCAATAAGGAGGATGGATCTGCCTAATCGGGCAAAGACCTTCATGCTTTGACTAAAGAAATGCGTCCACTTGCGAGCAAGCTTGCTGACGAAGCGGACCTGACCAGGTATCATCCGGCATATGACTTAAAGAATGAGCGGGTGGACCGGCCGGTTTATGACACCGAGAATCTAATCCCGCCAGTGCGCGCCCATATTTTCGCCCCAGATGTTGATCCGTCCGATCTCATTACTGAAGAGATGTACTTCCGTGCATTATCCAAGATCGACTGGCGCGTTCCTGATTTTCAGCCGCTTCAAGAGGACGAAGAAGTCCCGGAACAAGTCAATCCCGAGCCTTCGCAGCAGGAAGAAGCATAAGTCGCTTCACTTTATTTTTATCTGCTGTAATCCGTTGCCGAAAAACTTTAATCCGTCCAGGCCTTCAAGTGCCTTGTAATAGGATAGCTCGAAACATTTTCTGCCTTAATCCGAATGTCAGAGTTTTGATTTGGCATCTGCCAATTTTAATCCCTTGTCTACTATGGTTGATCCTTTATATTACCTGTATCTGCATAGATAACACTGAAAAAATGTCCTGGCGGTTTATCGCCGGACCGATTAAAGTGCTCTCATTGGCATATATATATCGAACGAGTATCTGCTTTATACCTTAGAAATACTTTTATACCTTTAATTAAGTATGCTTGACATCCTTAATCCGGTGGACATTGTAAATTCTGAGGAAGCTCTTGGCTATGTTGGTATTTGCCCAATGATTATTCCGGGTTATAATAACTACCGGTTTGAATCATGCTGGTGCTCTATGACCAGACTTTTTATACTTATGTGGTCAACTTTGAAGCTGCCCAGCTCCGGAAAAAAAACATAGAAAACATTGAAAAATCACAAAACACAAAACACAGTTTGCAAATAAGACCATGTAGTCGAGGCTTTTTACGAGCTGACAGGCTCCATATGTGCCAATCAATGGGTGTGACCCAAAGGGCTATGATTTTTTCTTTTGCCATCAAAGGATGTACTCCAAGGGGCAAGAATTGTTTCTTTTGCCATCAAAGGATGTACTCCAAGCGACAAGAACTTTTTATTTTGCCATCAAAGGATGTATCGACCAAGGGGCAAGAATTTTTGCATTTGCCATCAAAGGAAGTACTCCAAGGGACAAGAACATATTTTCTTTTGCCATCAAAGGAAGTATCAACCAAGGGGCAAGAATTTTTGCATTTGCCATCAAAGGAAGTACCCCTAGGGACAAGAACATATTTTCTTTTGCCATCAAAGGAAGTATCAACCAAGGGGCAAGAATGTTTGCATTTGCCATCAAAGGAAGTACCCCTAGGGACAAGAACAAT
>LR738715.1:517323764-517358446 GCA_902687465.1 Secale cereale | reverse complement strand
TTCAAGCTAACCCGCGCGATGGCTCCACACCTAAGTCCTCTAAACCGGACATCTGCCGTGCCAATTCCACGACAATAAGTGTCCCCAATACCGTGGCTTAACTTATAGCTTTGTGAGAAGGTTTAAATTTTCATCTTCACGTAATTCTCACACTGTCCTGTTTGACCTTTATGATAAATCTTATACCATGGATTTAGAGGATTTTAATGTTGCCTGCATGCTCCCACAGTGGGGCAGTATGAGTGATCCTCGCAAATCTTAATTTAGAGAATTCCTTGCCAGTATTACAGTGGGGGAATTCAGGGATGCCACACAAGCTACCACGGGGAGGATACATTTTCCTGCTATTCATTACTTTGCTCTCTTTATCGGTAGATGCATAAACGGTAAGGATGAGGCTTGTCACATGTGTGTCCCTGATCTTAGTGTTCTCAGGAGTGATGTACTAGGTGATAGGCAATATAACTTGGGAGCAATTGTTGCACGTAGACTACACCATAATGGTTTGCATGGAGATTTATTTGGTGGGATCTATGCTACCCGCATAGCCTGCTATCTTGATGTGTCTGTGCACATGAATGATGAACCTTTACCTCCTGCTTATTTAGACTGTCATGCTATGGCTAGTCACCGGTTTATAGAGTGGGATAATCAAACCCTTAAATATCGACTAATATCTAACAGCTAGCATGCCATCCCTACTGTTCTTCCTGCCCCTACTTTGTTTAACTTTCAGGAAAAAGGAATATACACTATAACTATGGAGGAGGCAAATGCCTATTATAACATGACGGAGGCAACCCGCCTTCGAGCTGCAACTCAGCATGCAGCATCTGCTGCATCTCAGTACGACCCCAACTACAACTTTGGATATCCGTCAGGCCAATACTGGCCATAGACCAACTTAGGCCAAAAGGCTAAGCTTGGGGGAGTACGTGTTTCTCACCGACTTACATTCATGTTCACACTTATTCTAGTTGTCGGTGCTCACACTCTTTCACTGTACCATCCATGCCTAGTTTAAATTTCCTTTCCTTAGTCTTTTTCTTGTGTGCTAGAAAAACCCAAAAAAACAACAAAAAATTATATCAGTTGTAGCTTCTAGCTAGTTTACTTTCTTTGCCTGTAGTAGTAACTAAAAATGAAAACCCAAAAAGATTTCCCATTCTTATTTTTGCTTGTTGGGAGCTTTCCCATGTAAATAGTTTCTTTTCTTTTCTTTAGGGGTTAAGAGTAGAAGACCATGATTAAAATGCTTAGTGGCTCTCATATGCTTTGTTGTAAATTTAACCTTGAGCCACATTACCTTGTCTTCTCTCTTGTATTAAATGCCTGCATATTCCAGCTTAGTCCAATGCGCGTGCACTATTATTATTATCCACACCGTTCGGTCGTGCGAGTGAAAGGCAATAAGGATGATATATGATGAACTAATTGAGATGAGAAAAGCTGGTATGAATTTGACCTCTCTTGTTTTTGTAAATATGATTGCTCGTCGTTCTTGATTCAACTTGTTATGAATGAAACATGTTTGCAATGACAATTAGAGATCATAGTTGCTTATGCCATGCTTGATTAGCTGAGAGTTTAAAATGGTTGTGATGTGGTATGATAGGTGGTATCCTCGTTTGAACGATTTAAGTGACTTGACTTGGCACATGTTCACGCATGTAGTTGAAACAAATCAACATAGCCTTCACGATATTTATGTTCATGGTGATTTATATCCTACTCACGCTTGCATTCATTGTTGATTAATTTTAATGCATGTTCATGATCGTTGTTGCTCTCTAGCTGGTCGCTTCCCAGTCTCTTTCTAGCCTTCACCTGTACTAAGCAGGAATACTGCTTGTGCATCCACTTCCATAAACCCCAAAGTTATTCCACATGAGTCCACTATACCTTCCTATATGCGGTATTTACCTGCCGTTCCAAGTAAATTTGTATGTGCCAAACTCCAAACCTTCAAATGAAATTATGTTTTGTATGCTCGAACAACTCATGTATCAACTAGGGCTGCCTATATCTTCCATGCTAGGTGGGTTATTCTCACGATGAGTGGACTCCGCTCATCATTCATGAGAAAATGGTTGGTAATCGGGATGCCCAGTCCCATGCTCAAAATCATAATAAATAAACAAAACTCCCCCAAGGCTGTTGCTGGTTTGGACGGTACCCGTTGTTTCGGGCTAGCTGTGGAGTGTGCTTGTTGGTGGTTGCGGGAGTATAAACTTTACCATTCTGTTTGGGAACCGCCTATAATGTGCATAGCATGGGAGATATCGAGATTCTTGGTTGTTATGTTGACAATGAAAGTATACCGCTCAAAATGTTATTCAATCTCTATTTAAAAATCGAGCTCTGTCACCTCTACAAATCCCTGCTTCCCTCTACGAAGGGTCTATCTATTTAATTTTATGCAGAGTCATCATCCTCTTATCAAAGAGCACCAGTAGGAGAGCACCTCTATCATTGCATGTATTACTATTAATTTGCATTGAGTATGATCATGACTGGATCTCTTTTACCATGAATTACAATGTCTAGTCAGTCCTTGATCCTTAAAGGTGCTCTGCATTTATATTTTGTGGTCTCAGAAAGGGCTAGCGAGATACCATCATGTTATATCATATCATGATTGTTTTGAGAAGTGTTGTCATCCGAGGTTTTTTATTATTGCTCGCTACTCCCTCCGTTCGGAATTACTTGTCTCGGAAATGAATGTATCTAGAACTAAAATACATCTAGATACATCAATTTCTGCGACAAGTAATTCCGAACGGAGGGAGTAGTTGATTATGCCATTGATGTGAGTAGTCTTGAGACCTGAAAGTTATTGTGAATGTGGTTAGTTCATGATCTTGTTGAAAACCTTAATGCTAGCTTACATATTTACAACAACAAGAGCAAATAGAGTTTGTCAAAGTTTTTCTTTATCACTTTCAGTTTATCAACTGAAATGCTTGAGGACAAGCAAAGGTTTAATCTTGGGGGAGTTGATACGTTTCCAACGTATCTACTTTTCCAAACCCTTTTGCCCTTATTTTGGACTCTAACTTGCATGATTTGAATGGAACTAACCCGGACTGACGTTGTTTTCAGCAGAATTGCCATGATGTTGTTTTTGTGCAGAAATAAAAAGTTCTCGGAATCACCTGAAAATCAACGGAGAATTATTTTGGCAAATATAATAAATACCTGCACAAATTAAAGATCCACACAGGGGGGCCTTGGGCTAGCCCACGAGGGTGGGGGGCACGCCCCTGCCTCGTGGGCCCCCCGATGCTCCACCGACGTATCCCTAGATCCTATATCTTCCATTTCGGGGAGAAGGAATTATCGCGTTTCACGAGACGGAGCCGCCGCCAAGCCCTAATCTCTCTCGGGAGGGCTGATCTGGAGTTCGTTTGGGGCTCCGGAGAGTGGAGATCGTCGCCATTGTCATCATCAACCTTCCTCCATCACCAATTCCATGATGCTCACCGCCATGTGCGAGTAATTCCACCGTAGGCTTGCTGGACGGTGATGGGTTGGATGGGATCTATCATGTAATCGAGTTAGTTTTCTGTCGGTGTACTAAAGTAGGGGTACCCTTAGTATCCCGAACTTGTGCACGGGCAGTCGTAGCGTCCCGCCGCAAGGCTTGTCGGGCGACCGCCAAGGTCCTCCGTGGTTCCCTTGGAGCCATTCAAGAACAAAGTATTCAAGTCAAGAAGACAAGACCCCGGCAAGAGGCGCTTGCCGGGAAGGCCAACCAAGGCATCTCAAGGAACTTGCCGCGACGCGCCACGCGTCCCGGCAAGGCCCGGTGAGCGGCAAGCTCCCGGACGCGACAAGACATCGACCGCGGCAAGGCGCTTGCCGCGGCAAGCTACCACTCTGTACCCGCGCTCCAGCGCATCCACCTACGTGTCGCCTCTGGGACCCTTCCAGGCGTACGTGGCGGGAGGCTGTGCAGCCAGCGGTACGCGATGGCAAGCGGCGCTGACAAGATCGCCATCGTGGCGAGCGGAGGCGCCCCAGACGGTCCCTTTTTGCATTGTTTGGGCGACGCCGACGGGCATTTAATGCCCTTGTCCCCTGCCGTCAGGGTTAGGTAGGATGCACTGTACAGGTAGATGTACCTACTACAACATCTTTCCATTTTTGCCCTCATCTGCGTTGCCACCTGTCGGTGACCCCTTGAGCATATAAAAGGAGGCCCATGCGCAACGTAGAGGGGGGTTCGAAGCCAGAAGAACTCTCACGCTCGGTCTCGTTAGCTGCTAGAGTGTACTGTAGCTCTCAGCGCTCCCGAGCCAAGAACTCAATACAAACCAAAGCAGGAGTAGGGTTTTACGCATCCGTGCCGCCCGAACCTGGGTAAACTGCTCGTGTGCTTCGCCTCGATCTGCTCTTCGTGCGATCTCCGCCCCCGCCAAATCGAAAGGGACTCGGCTCGCCGGTCCCATAGGTGTTCGTGGATCAGTTTCCCCCGACCTCTTTGGCGCGCCAGGTACGGGTGCGTCGAGGTTGTGTGAACCTGATCCGGCGTCCACACGAGCTAGATCTTCATCATCTTCATCAACATGCCGCCGAAGAAGAAGGCTTCGGAGGCAGCTGCTCCGTCCGCGTCGATCCCACCACCGCCGGAGCAAACGGCTGGTGGGATAGACGCCGGCGGAAGAATGGGCGTCGACGAGGGAGCTCACGGTGCCGCCAAGTCCAAGGACAAAGCTGCGCTGCCCATCGGCGGCGTAGTCGACTCCCACAACGACCGGGCGCACTCCAAGACCTCGGCGTCCGTGCATGCACCGCGCCCATCTCAGGAGGCGCGGGACCGGCAGCGTCATGGTACTCATGGTACCATACGTTTGTTGGACCAAGATCGAGCTGGTGGATCTCGGAATGCTCAAGACCAGCATGCACGCCAACATGCTGGCACGAGCAAGGCACGGTCGCCTGGACGGGATACTGCTCCTTCTAACATAGTTAGAAGTCCGAGCATATCCCGCTCCTCGCACCATTCGCCACCGCTACCCGCCACTCCAGCAGAACCTTTGGCACGAGCTCAACTGCTCCTAGACTTCCCTCCATCGGCAGACAAGGCCAACGACTGGAGGGCCACCATTCAGAGTCTCATCGCCTTCGCCAATGGCGACACTCCACGGCAGCCAAGTACATCGCAGCCGCGGCAAGTCAGCCAGGCACGAGTCGATGGCGACAAGACCGGTGGGGGTGCAACCACCGTGCACTCTTCGCCCCGCAGGCCAAGATCACCGACTCGCCGGATCCACCTCGACAGCAACTCCACCGCGTCATCGGATCCACGAGCTCGTCGCGATCAGCGCTAAGTTCTTCACGAACGATAGCAAGAAGACGCTCGTACCTGCATCGAGCGCCGAAGAGAAGCGCGGCGTCAATCAGACCAGCGCGCTGGGCCCGCTGTCGACATGCATGCGCCAGGGGAACCAGGCGACTTGCCATACGCGGTAGGTTGTCCTGCGTTTACTCGTGAGCTGCGGCAAGTCCAGTGGCCCAGCATGAAGAATTTCAAGCCAGGCGTACCAGAGAAGTACGACGGCAAGACGCATCCGTCGGAGTTCCTCAGCATCGACACCATTGCGGTGCAAGCTGCCGGGGGGCGAGACGACAAGATCCTTGCCAACTACTTCCCGCCGGTGCTCAAACCCAACGTCAGATCCTGGCTCATGCACTTGCCGGACAACTCCATATCTTCTTGGGCAGACCTATGCCATCAGTCTGTCGGCGCCTTTACAGGCGGCCACAAACCTCATGGCCAAGAGAGTGACCTTCATCTGCTCGCCCAGAAGGAAGGAGAGTCCCTGCGCAAGTACATCCAGAGATTCAGCCGTGTACAGCACAACATCCCAGATGTCCACCCTGCCGCGGTCATCAGCGCGTTCCATCAGAACGTGCGTAACCGCAGGATGAGGGAGGAGATGGCGATGTGCAAGATCAGGGACGTCAGTGAGTTGTACGCCCTGGCCGACAAGTGTGCACGTGCTGAGGAAGGGAGGAAACTCCCCGAAGAGGATACAGGAGCAGGAGGATCTGACAGCAAAGATGCCGCCCCGGCAAAGAAAAACCGGCGGCGGAACAATAGGAAAAAGAAAGGCAAAGATGTGCTAGTCGTTGAGCAATCCGGTAATGGAGGTGGTGCCAACAAAGCCAAAGTTCGTAGCTCCGGCAAGGAGGTTGCCGCATGCACCAACTGCCAGGCTGTGGCGGCCGCCGACAAGCAGGACGACACCGACAAGAAGTACTGCAAGATCCACCACACCAAGGGTCACGACCTCCAGAACTGCAAGAGAGTCGAGCAGCTCGTCGAGCAGCAAAAGGCTGAGTACGAGCGGCGCGACAAGGAGAAGGCCCAAGGAGGTGCTGGAGGATCCGGCACGAAGCGCCCCGGCCGGGAAGGATGCCGCGGCAAAGCCAAGCAGCGGCAAGGAGACAGACCTCCTCGCGGTCGCGACAAGGATGAAGATGACGACGACGACGAAGACATGGATGATGTTGAGACCAGTGAGCAGGAGTTCCAGAAAGCCACAGAGGTCTTATGCGTTGACGGCGGTGCTTCTCTGCATACTTCACACCGCCAACTCAAGCAGTGGGTGCGGGAAGTCAATGCGGCAGAACCACCTGTCGAATCGCGCAAGCTTCTGAAATGGTCCAGCACGCCTATCATCTTTGATATTGAGGACCACCCTGATCGCACAACTGCGGTTGGGTGCTTGCCAATGTTGGTTTCACCAACTATCCGCAACCTCAAGGTCACTAAGATGCTAGTTGACGGCGGGGCCGGCTTGAACCTGATCTCCTCCGCTGTACTCCAGAAACTCCAGATCCCTGACAGCGAGCTCGAAGAGACCGGCACATTCCACGGAATCAACCCAGGAAGGAGCAAGCCGAAGGGGAAGATCACATTGCCAGTAACATTTGGCGGCGAGTTGAACTTCAGGACTGAGAGGGTCACTTTTGACGTTGCCGATTTTCCATTGCCTTACAATGGGATACTTGGTCGTCCAGCACTCGCCAAGTTCATGGCAGCCTCTCCCTACGCATACAACATGCTGAAGATGCCAGGCCCAATAAGTGTCATCTCTGTCCCTGGCGACAAGAAGGATGCTCTTATCTGCGCCGACAAGATCTACCGGGAAGCAGCAGCCGCAACAGATAGCAAGACACTTGCCGCTGAAGCTTCCGGGGGGAAGAAGAAGACCAAGTCCGGCAAGAGTTCTGATGCCCACTCCGGCAAGCGCACCCCTTCGGAGTGCTGCGCTGCCATCGAGGACGCAGCATCGAGCTCCACCGGCAAGTGTAAGAAGACGATGGTAGCTCCGCCAGAGACCAAGAAGGTGTCCGCCAAGGAGGACGGCACTGGTGGTACCTTCACCATCAGTGCCACGCTTGACCCTAAATAGGAAAGCGCGCTCATTGCTTTCCTGCGGGCGAACGTTGACGTGTTTGCGTGGCAACCTTCTGACATCCCCGGTGTTCCCAGGAAAGTAATTGAGCACAAGCTTGCCGTCTGTCCTCACGCGTGGCCCGTCAAGCAGAAAGTCAGGAAACAATCAGTGGAGCGCCAAGAATTCATAGCAGAAGAGATCAAGAAGTTGGAAGCAGCAGGCCTTGTCAGAGGAGTGCTCCATCCTACGTGGTTGGCCAATCCAGTAGTCGTGTGCAAGGCAAACGGGAAATGGAGGCTTTGTATTGACTTTACCGATGTCAATAAAGCTTGTCCCAAAGACCCATTTCCCTTGCCGCGCATTGACCAGATTGTCGACTCCACGGCCGGATGTGACTTGCTTTCGTTTCTTGACGCATACTCAGGATACCATCAGATCTTCATGGCAGAAGAGGATGAGGAGAAGACCGCATTCATCACTCCATGTGGCACGTACTGTTTCAAACGGATGCCTTTCGGTTTGAAGAATGATGGTTCAACATTTGCAAGGGTAGTCCATACCGCTTTTGAGCCACAAATACACAGAAATGTAGAAGCATACATGGATGACATAGTGGTCAAGAGCAAGGACAGGGCAACCCTGATTCAAGATTTAGAAGAGACCTTTGCAAATCTGCGCAAGATCAGCCTCAAGCTCAACCCCGAGAAGTGCGTGTTTGGAGTCCCTTCCGTCAAGCTTCTCGGGTTCTTCGTGTCTCAGAGGGGAATTGAAGCCAATTCCGACAAGATCAAGGCCATTGAGCAGATTGAAGCACCGAAGCGTGTCAAGGATGTGCAAAGACTTGCCGGTTGCGTGGCTGCTCTCAGCAGGTTTATCTCTAAGTCTGCTGAGCGCGCCCTGCCATTTTTCAAAATTTTGAAAAAGGCAGGTCCAATGAAATGGACTCCGGAAGCGGAGGCTACGCTGCAAGACTTGATGAAATACCTGTCCTCCACTCCAATACTTGTCGCACCTAAGCCACAAGAGAAGTTGCTGCTGTATCTAGCGGCAACCAATCAAGTGGTTAGTGCTGCGTTAGTAGCGGAGAGGGAGGCAGATGATGAGCCAGCAACCACGGCAAGCACATCCAGCGACAAGCAAGGGGCTTCCCCGACAAGCTCTGGTCCCGAAAAGGATGGATCTACGCAGGAGATACAGAAGGAAATGGTGCAGCGCCCAGATTACTTTGTCAGTTCCCTTCTGCAGGGGGCTAGGTCAAGGTACTCTGGTGTGCAGAAATTGCTTTTCGGCCTCCTCATGGCCTCGAGAAAGCTGCGCCACTACTTCCAAGCACATGAGATAACAGTTGTCACTCGCTTTCCGCTGAAGAGGATACTGCAGAATCCAGAAGCAACAGGCAGGATTGTTGAGTGGGCACTGGAACTGTCAAGCTTTTGCCTCAAGTTTGAAAGCACTTCAACTATCCAAAGCAGAGCATTGGCAAAGTTCATAGCAGAGTGGACGCCAACACCAGATGAAGAGATTCCAGAAATGAGCATCCCCGTCAAGGAAGCAAGCAAAGAGTGGCTGATGTACTTTGATGGTGCCTTCTCGCTGCAAGGCGCCGGTGCTGGCGTGCTGCTTGTTGCACCCACCGGAGAGCACCTCAAGTACGTAGTCCAGATGCACTTTCCAAGGAGCAAGCAACGAACAATACTGCAGAGTATGAAGGTTTGCTTGCCGGTCTCAGGATCGCGGCAGACCTTGGGATCAAGAAGCTCATTGTCAGGGGTGACTCGCAGATTGTCATCCGCCAAGTTAACAAGAATTATCAGAGTCCGTTGATGGAAGCCTACGTTGATTAAGTGAGAAAGCTAGAAGAGCACTTTGACGGCCTACAAATGGAGCATGTTCCAAGAGCTCGGAACGACATTGCAGATGGCCTGTCGAAGTGCATCGCACTTAAGTTACTTGTGGAACCAGGGATCTTTGTGCTCAAGCTAACTCAACCGTCTGTAACACCATCAACTGGACAGAACAAGAAGAGGAAGTTGATTTCTGGTGACTATTTTCCGGCAGAGCTTCCCGAAGCCGCCGCCAAGAAGGTCCCCAAGATCAACACCAAGAGTGCTGTGGAGCAGTCTGCTCCGGCAAGCCCTAGGGTTTGTTCCGTTGAAGCAAACGCTCTCGACAAGTTTTGCTCCCGCAAGCTTGCCGGGGAACGTCAAGCTCCGGTTGAGCCGCAGGTTCTCATCATAGAAGCGGATGTTCCCGCAGCAGCAGATGTGCCTTTAGTCCTTGTTGTCGAGCCACGTGCTCCAGCATGGGCAAAGCAGATTGTCCGTTTCCTTCAGACAGAATAACTTCCCGAAGAGCAAGAAGAAGCGGAAAGAGTAGCCCGGCAGTCAAGTATGTACCAGTTTGTTGACAACAAACTGTACAGAAGAAGACTCAACGGTGTGAAATTGAAGTGTATTCCCCGGGAAGACGGACAAAAGCTGTTGGCAGAGATACATGGAGGCATATGTGGTCACCACATTGGCGCAAGAGCACTTGCCGGCAAAGCATTCCGGCAAGGTTTCTTTTGGCCGACAGCCCTTCAAGATGCAACTGCACAAGTAACCAAGTGTGAAGCGTGCCAGTTCCATTCCAAGCAGATACACCAGCCAGCTCAAGCTCTCCAGACGATCCCTTTATCCTGGCCATTTTCGGTCTGGGGGCTCGACATCCTCGGCCCCTTTCCCCGCACAGCCGGGGGCTTTGAGTACTTGTACGTTGCAATCGACAAGTTCACAAAGTGGCCGGAAGTGGAACCAGTGAGGAAGGTGACAGCACAGTCAGCGGTCAAGTTCTTCAGGTCGATTGTTTGTTGTTTCGGGATCCCTAACAGGATCATCACCGAAAACAGTACACAATTCACGAGCCGCACCTTCATGCAGTACGTCCAAGATCTTGGCGCCAAGGTCTGCTTCGCTTCTCTTGCTCACCCGAGGAGCAACGGTGAAGCGGAGAGGGCGAATGCTGAAGTGCTGCGTGGACTCAAGACCAGAACTTTCGACAGGCTGCACAAGTGCGGAAGAAACTGGATTGAGGAGCTGCCGGTGGTTCTTTGGTCGATCAGGATGACGCCAAATCGAGCCACTGGACAGACACCTTTCGCTCTAGTCTATGGAGCAGAGGCAGTTCTCCCCACGGAACTCGTATACGGGTCACCTCGAGTGCTCGCTTATGATGAGCTTGAGCAAGAGCAGCTACGACAAGATGACGCGCTGCTCCTTGAGGAAGACCGTCTTCAGGCTGCTGTACGAACTGCTCGCTACCAGCAAGCTTTGCACCGCTACCATAGCCGCAAAGTTAACGCCAGAAGTCTCGAGGAAGGCGACCTTGTTCTTCGGCGCGTTCAGTCCGCCAAGAATTCCAACAAGTTGACGCCAAAGTGGGAAGGCCCTTACCGTGTGAAACGAGTCACTAGGCCTGGCGCTGTCCGCCTTGAGACCGAAGATGGCTTTCCGGGGAGCAACTCCTGAAACATTGAGCATCTTCGTAAGTTTTACCCGTAAGGCGCGGTTGCCGAAATCCGTTCCGGCAACCACCTTTTGTACAAGTCTTGCCGCTGTTGCATGTAATCCTTTGTACAAAGCTGGGCGCAGACCCTGTGCATTAGTAAAGCTCATGTGCTCCGCACATCTTGTCAATTTCATGCTGTATATTTTTCGCATGTGTTATCTGACACTTTGTGCAGCACCTACCCCCGGGGAGCGTGTCGCGCGACGCGGCTGCTGTCGACTCGTCTGCCGCTCCGTTACGTCCCCGGCCTTGCGGAGACGCCTTCTTGGTGGAGCCGGGGGCTCTGCTAGCGGCGAGCTGCCTGAAGAGGAGGAGGAGGAGTCGATCTCCAACGAGCCGCTCGTATCCTTTGCGGGCACGCTCGACTCGATGCCCTGCCCGACGGGCTCGCTCGACTCAGCGTCATGCCCGGCAGGCTCTCCCTCGCCGACAAATTCCCCTCGCTCGGCAAGGCTTGCCGCCTTTGCTTCCTCTGCCTCCTCCACGGTGAATCCGAACTCGCCCGCGGTCGCGGCCGCCGCCGCCTCTTCCAGCCTAGTGGCGATGTACGCCATCTCCTTGTCAGTGGTGTCGTGGGTGAGGCCTTTCTTCTTGTCGGAGCGGATCGGCACTTCCTCCAAGCTGTCAAAGAATGCCTGCACGGCGTCATCCACAGGCTCTTGCCAAGTTGGGTCGATCCCATGAGAGTCGCACAGCGGCATCATTGCGCGAATGCGGCTAAGCGCAGAGTTGTTGCATAGCGGAACGACGCCCTGCGGCAACCTGAATACTTCGGGATGATCAGGGTCGTACTTGAACAGCTCCTGTAGCATCCCGTTAAGCTCCAGGACAGTGAAGTTGAAGTTGAGGCCCGGGCGCAGCCTCATGATATCCGCCGCATTCTCGAACTCCTAGGTGGGTCTCTTCCTCTCCTGCAGGGGGGCGATGCGGCGGCGAAGGAAATCTGCGCCAACTGCGCCTACAGTGAGCCCGGCAAGCCTGAGGCGTTGGATCCGGGTGACGGCGATCTTCAGCCTACTGTCCTCCGGGGCCAAGTCGCTCCAATCATTGACGCGTACTACTGGGGCTTGGCGCCGGGCGGTAAATGGCTGCGGGTTCTCCTCGACGATCCAGCACCAGCGTGCTCTCCATTCCTCCCATTTGCTGCGGAGCTCTCCCTCCATATAAGTGTCCATCTTGCCGGTCCTCGAGATCCAGGAGACTCCGCCGGATAAAGGTTCCCCTCTCTCAACTCGGGGCGTAAAGAACTAGTGGAAAAGGGCTACATTGGGATGGACTCCGACAAAGTTTTCGCAGAGGTGTGCGATGGTCAGAACGGCATTGGGGGCGAAATCAAGGAGGTGGAACCCGTAGGTGTTCATAATGTCGCAGAAGAATTCAGAGAAAGGCGGGCAGAGCCCGCAGTAGAAGAACAAGGCGAAGAAAGGGTATCCATTCAGAGCCATTTTACAAGCGACGGCTGGGAGTACCTTGGTGCGCGGATGCGCCCACGTCTCCCCCGACCAGAAGAGGTAATAGTACTCCCTCAACTCCTTCGCGGCAAGCTTGGGGGGGGGGGATTGCCCGCTCCTTCCGCAGCGCCGCGAGCCGCTGCGCCTCGGCCGACTTTGCGGCCTTCCCCTTCTCGCCTTTCGGAGCCATGGCGGAAGCGGTGAGGGAGGTCGACGGCGTTGGTGATGCTGGTGGCGATGGGGGGCGGAGAGCTGCTCTCTTTCGGCTTTTGGGAAGAAGGGGAGCGGCGGAGGTTTTCAAGGTTGGAGTAGCAATGGGCGGATGGACGAACTGCCCCTGTTTCCCCTGCTTATAAGGAGGGAGGGGGCAGACGTTCCGCATTTCCGATTAAAGAAGCCACCCACGATCTCACCCACGACGCCGCAATCGACGCGTGCCGTTAGGGGAGGGCGCGGTGGATACAGAGTAAGATACGGCGTGAACCAGGCCGCGCGTGCCCGTGCCCTATTTTGGGCCTGGCCCAACAGCACTCGGCACCGTGTATGGCCCAGGCCCGGGGGCTCCTGTCGATGTACTAAAGTAGGGGTACCCTTAGTATCCCGAACTTGTGCATGGGCAGTCGCAGCGTCCCGCGGCAAGGCTTGCCGGGCGACCGCCAAGATACTCTGTGGTTCCCTTGGAGCCATTCAAGAACAAAGTATTCAAGCCAAGAAGACAAGACCCCGGCAAGAGGCGCTTGCCGGCCAACCAAGGCATCTCAAGGAACTTGCCACGACGCACCACGCGTCCCGGCAAGGCCCGGTGAGTGGCAAGCTCCCGGACGCGACAAGACATCGACCGCGGCAAGCTACCACTCTGTACCCGCGCTCCAGCGCATCCACCTACGTGTCGCCTCTGGGACCCTTCCAGGCGTACGTGGCGGGAGGCTGTGCAGCCAGCGGTACGCGGTGGCAAGCGGCGCTGACAAGATCGCCATCGTGGCGAGCGGAGGCGCCCCAGACGGTCCCTTTTTGCACTGTTTGGGCGACGCCAATGGGCATTTAATGCCCTTGTCCCCTGCCCTCAGGGTTAGGTAGGATGCACTGTACAGGTAGCTGTACCTACTACAACATCTTTCCATTTTTGCCCTCATCTGCGTTGCCACCTGTCGGTGACCCCTTGAGCATATAAAAGGAGGCCCATGCGCAACGTAGAGGGGGGTTCGAAGCCAGAAGAACTCTCACGCTCGGTCTCGTTAGCTGCTAGAGTGTACTGTAGCTCTCAGCGCTCCCGAGCCAAGAACTCAATACAAACCAAAGCAGGAGTAGGGTTTTACGCATCCGTGCGGCCCGAACCTGGGTAAACTGCTCGTGTGCTTCACCTCGATCTGCTCTTCGTGCGATCTCCGCCCCCGCCAAATCGAAAGGGACTCGGCTCGCCGGTCCCATAGGTGTTCGTGGATCAGTTTCCCCCGACATTTTCTTAGGGTTTGATCCCTAGTATCCACTATGTTCTGAGATTGATGTTGCTATGACTTTGCTATGCTTAATGCTTGTCACTAGGGCCCGAGTGCCATGATTTCAGATCCGAACCTATTATGTTTTCATGAATATATGTGTGTTCTTGATACTATCTTGCAAGTCTATAGTCACCTACTATGTGTTATGATCCGGCAACCCCGAAGTGACAATAATCGGGACCACTCCCGGTGATGACCATAGTTTGAGGAGTTCATGTATTCACTATGTGTTAATGCTTTGGTCCGGTACTCTATTAAAAGGAGGCCTTAATATCCCTTAGTTTCCAATAGGACCCCGCTGCCACGGGAGGGTAGGACAAAAGATGCCATGCAAGTTCTTTTCCATAAGCACGTATGACTATATTCGGAGTACATGCCTACATTGCATTGATGAACTGGAGCTAGTTCTGTGTCACCCTAGGTTATAACTTCTACATGATGAATTGCATCCGACGTAATTTCCCATAACCGATCCAATGCCTACGAGCTTTACCTATATTGCTTGCTGCTTATTTACTTTTCCATTGCTACTATTACAAAAACTACAAAAACACTATCGTTACTTTTATTGCTGCTACCGCCACTATCATATTACTTTGCTACTAAACTATCTTGCTGCAGATACTAAGTTTCCAGGTGTGGTTGAATTGACAACTCAGCTTCTAATACTTAAAAGTATTCTTTGGCTCCCCTTGTGTTGAATCAATAAATTTGGGATGAATACGTTACCCTCGAAAACTGTTGCGATCCCCTACACTTGTGGGTTATCACGGGTACTCTATGAGCCGAGCCGACTTTAGTCACATCATGTATCATGTAAATTTTGTATATGGTATATACCCGTGATCACGACCCGTGTGATCATGGCCCGATAGTATAGCATGGCAGATGGACAAGAATGTAGGGCCGTTGATGGAATACTGGCATCCTATACTAAGCATTTAGTATAGCAGGTAAAGGTATCAACAGTGGTAGCAACAATGACAGGCTATGCAATAGAATAGGATTTATCGCATCATCCACAGTAGCAACCTAATGCAAGAATAAGAGAGAGGAGAATGGGCCATATCTGGTGATCAAGGGAGGGTTTGCATGATTGCTCTACAGACATATCAGAGCCTTCGAAGGTGAAGCAGTCGATCACTGTTTCAACCGCGGTCTCGGGGTCTACCGAAAAGAAGTAATGGAGAGGGAACACAATAAATAACAGAGCAAACAAAAAGCATCACAAAACATAACATGGCAATACGCGGTGCTAGAGGTGACCTAAGGCAGTAGTAGGTGATACCGGCGAAGTGGGGAAACATTCGGGAAAGTATTCCCGGTGTTTGACGATTTCGGGTAGATGAAACAGAGGTGGATTGTTGCATGTTCGCTATGCTAGGGACGTGTGGGGGACGAACGGACTGCGTATTCAGATTCGTCTTGAAATTCTGAGCAACTTTCATGTACAAAGTATTTTCTTCCGATATATGGTTTATTTTATAGGATTTTCAAAGTATTAAAATACTTTCTAATTATTTGGATTTATTATATTTTATTAAAAAACAACTAACTACTACGTGCACCTGGTGCAGTGCACACGTAGGTGCACCAGAGGCTAACTAATGGGCCCCTGTTGACCTGGGTCAACTGCCTAGTCAGCTGGTCAACTGGGGCCATGGGGCCCGCTATCAACAGCACTATGAGGGGACCCACCCCGCCACGTCAGCGTGGCGCACGCAGATGCGGACGCCGACGGCCAGAGGCCGTGCGGGCGGCGGCCGGAGACGGTTACGGAGGGGCAACCGTCAACAAAAAGTACGGAGGGCGGCGGCCGGGGGTAGACGCGCGGGAGCGGGGCGTGCGATGTGCGCAAGACGGCCGCGGCCGCGGCGGTTGTAGGCGGCGCGGGGCCGGTGGTTGCCGACGAGTGCGGCCAGGGGAGTGGGAGGTGGAGGCGGGCGCGTTACTGCGTGGGTAGCAAGGGCGCACGTGGCTCGTGTGTGAGCGGCAGGGACGCACATGGAGCGCGGCGAGCGCGAGCAAGGGCTTGACGAGTGGAGCGCTGGCCATGGTGTGTTCTAGCGCGTAACGGCAACGACGAGCGCGGCGGCTATGACAAGGGGACGAAGGGGGGAAAGGGTGGGACGGAGGAGGAGGCTCATAGTGGAGCGCAATGGCGAGGTCGGGGAGGCCGGAGGTGGACCGGAGCCGCGGCAACGACGGCAAACGTCGGCGATGTACCCGACGGAGATGAGCTCGATGGCGAGCGTACATGCTGTCCCGGCTCGATTCAGGGCATGTAGGCAAAGGAGATGACAATGGCGAAGCTCCTGGACGCCGTGGCGCAGCTCGGGGTAGTCGGTGAGGGCAGTGCGGTTGCGATCTTGGAAATGAGAGGGAGGGCGAGTGAGAGGAGGTTATGTAACACCCCGGATGTAACAATTCCATTTATGGCAATATATGCAACGTTGACTTCATCAATTTCATTCTGGGCTCTTCCTTCTTTTCGGGTTTCTTCATTTTGCCATGTGCGTGTGTGCATATCATCCATGTCATGTCATCATGTGCGTTGCATTACATTTGTGTTGTCACTTGCACCCGGTCATGCTCGTCTCTTCCCGTTGTCCGTTTCGTGTTCCGACACTCACACACGTGCACGTGGCACCCCCGAGTCCTTCTTTCGTATGTGGGCGTGGAACTTTCTCGGAATGAGGTGAGACTTGTCATACGTTGTTGTTTTAGCACGTGGAGACCGCCTGACAAGTTTCGTCGCGTTTGGAGATCATTTGACACTCCAACGGTTAACCTCATGCGCTAAAAGCTCCTCTTCCTTTTGGCCCAACACCCCACCACAACAGCCCACTAACCCAGCACAACCTCCACCATCCTCTCGGTCGTCGGATCGTGATCGTGTTGGCGAAAACGGCTCCCCATTTGGACACTCCTAGCTCCCTCTACCTATATAACAGCCCCATCCCCTCCATTTTCAGGTTAAAAAAACCTAGCCCGAGCTCCCCGCGCCACCGGACGCGTCCAAACGCGCCGGACACGTCCGCCGGACGCGCCCGGCCTCTCACAGCTCGCCACGTGGCGCCCTCCACCGCGTCTCTCTTCCCCCGCGCCGCCGGCCCGCCTGGCCCAGGCGGGGCCCACCCGGCCCGAGCGCCGCGCCGCCGCCCGCGTGGGACCGAGCCCACCGCCGCCGCGGCTCCCTCCGTGCCCCGCTCCCTCGCGCCCTCGCGCCGCCGGCGATGCCCGCCGCGCGAGCAGCCGCCGGATCCCAACGCCGCAGCCGGGTCGCCACCGTTCGCCACCGCCGCCGCCTCGCGGGTCGCCGCCGCCGCGCCCCGACTCCGACCCCGCCGGCCTTCTCCTCCGCCTCCGGTCGAACTCCGGCGAGCTCCAGCCGCCGCGCGCCGCCCCGATCCGGTCAACTCCGGCCCCGATCCGGTCAACTCCGGCTCTGATCCTGTGGATCCTTTCCAAGTGGGATCAGATCCACCAATCCATCCAACCAAACGCTCCGTCCCGTCCCGGATCTCTCCATCCCACACGGATCCGTCCCGCGTTGACTTTCGCGGAGGTAAAAATCCCACTAAGTCCCAGATCTGCGTAAATTTGTTGCCTTCTTCTTCATGTGAAAACTTTATGCTCGGTGCTCCGTTTTGCGCATATGATATGTCGAAATGTTCGTCTCGTCATGGTCTACATGTTAGCATTAGTTTCATGCATCATATGGATCATCTAGTTGACTTAAACTTCGTGGCAAGAGTGCTTTGTGATGAAACTGTTTCAGCACTTGTTGTGTGTGTAAATTTGTTGTCATGTTCGTGGGCTAGTAACTTTGTGCATGATGGTCCGAATGGAGTGAATGATATGTCCAGATGTTCATTGTGAAGTGCTCTACACGATGGTTGCTGTAGCATTCATGTTAGGTGTCATATTGCCATGTTTATCTTTGTTGCAAAAGTGCATTTTGCTGATAAGTTTCTGCACTTGTTATGAGATGAGGTTTTTTCTTGCTTGTGTATATTGATCCATGTGCCATATGAGCTAGGCGTCAACATGAGTTTTGCTCTTTGGAATGTGTTCTACATGATAGATTCATTTTCATGCCATGATATGTCTTGAGATGAGTGCAACAAGCTTGTTAGCATGTCACCATGATGTTAAATTTTTGCTAAGTGTGTAATGCCCCGGATGTAATACTTTCCCTTTTGGGCAATATATGTATCTCTGGCTCCATCTATTCCATTCCGGGTTCTTCGTCTTTCGGGTTTTCGTCGTTTTGTTGTGTGCGTGTGTGGCATTCATTCTTATCATGTAGTCATGTGCATTGCATTGCATTCGTGTTGTCGTTTGCATCCGGTCCCACGCGTTCCTTCCCGTTGTCAGTTTCGCGTTCCGAAGCTCCCTCACGTGTCCGTGGCATCCCCATGGCCTACTTTGGTGTTTGGCCGTGTAACGTTTCCGGTTTGGCGTGAGACTTGTCGTGTGTTGTTGTTTTGGTGTGTGTAACCCGCCTGTCAAATCTCGTCGCGTTTGGAGTTCGTTTGCTACCCCAACAGTTATTCTCGTGGGCTGAAAGTACCCCCTCTTTGAGGCCCAAGACACCCCTCCTACAGCCCACCAAACCAACCCAAACCCCTCCCTTCATCTAGGACATCCAATTCTGTTCGCGTGGCCGAAAACCACACCTCATTTGGACAACCCTAGCTCCTTGTGCATATACATTTGTCCACTTCCCCAATTTTTGCCCTAATAGAAAACCCTAGCCCCTTCATCTTCTTCCTCCAGCCGCCGGACCTCGCCGGAGGAGCTTGCCGGAGTCGCGCCGCCGGCCGGCGCCACCACCTCACCGGCCGGGCCTCCCGCCGGCCTCCCTCCTCTCACCGCCGGCCTCTCCACCTCTCCGCCGGGCCGGCGCCGCCCTGCCTTCGCCCCGCCGCCGCGCCTTCCCGCCGGCCAGGGTCGCCGCCGCCGTGCCGGTCCGACGCTAGCCGCCGCCCTCCTTCGCCCGAAAGCTGCTGCCGCTCCTCGATCGGATCGGGGGAGGAGCCCCCGATCGGATCCGCTCCAGGCGCCTCGCTGGGCCAAACCCTAGCGCCCCAGGCCCAGCAGCCGCGCCTTCGGGCCTACTCCGCCTCCCGCCAGGAAAGGCCGGCCCATCCGCCCGAGCCTTCGAAGGCTACCGTCGCCGCCGCCAAGAGCAGATCGGGGAGGAGCCTCGATCGACTCGTCTCCGCCCCGCCTGCTGACCTAACGGGCCGATCCGGCCCGCGGACCCGTTAGCACGCGGATCCCGGCCCGATCCGCTCCGCTTCAGATCCGGTCCACCAGCCGAGTTGACTTTCTATTGACCCGGAGGCGGTCCCATTTTTCTTCTAAGTCCCCAGAATTTACCTGTCTGATGCTATTTTAGGTTGTGGATAACTTTTTGTGTGATGGTCCGATTTGAGTGAATGATATGTCAAAATGTTCGTGGAGACTTGTACTATATTTTGTTCCATTATGCCATGCATGTTTGAGGTCATCTAGATGCTTAAATATCTGTTGGAAGAGGGCAACTTGTTATAATCTGCTGTTAGTTGTTGTTTTCATGCCATCTTTGTAATGTGATAAATTGTTGCATGTTTATCCAAATGAAGCAAATGAGATGTCCATGTGTTCATCATGAAATGCTCTACATGTTGATTGTTTTAGCTTGCACGATAGATTTCATCTTGCCATGCTTATATCCATTGCAAAGTGCTATGTGGTTGTTATGTTGTTAAACTTGTTATGAGATGTCATTTTGAGGAGCTCATTGCTATCGTTGTGTTTGTCCCCTTGATGCATGCTTAAGTGTTTTGGATTCACCATCATGTGTACTTTGTTATGGTGCTTACCACTTGCCATGTTTAGTTTTCAGGTGACTTAAACTTGCTCTCAAAGATGCCATGATGAAACTGTTGTTTTAACACATTGAAATTTCACAAAGTCTGGAATCAGTAATTTCCAGATGCCACGTTTGCTTGTTGTTCTAGGCCAATCCATGATAGTTTTGGGGTGACTCTTGATGATTCCTTGTTGTATAAGTTGTTGGCTATCCATTCATGCTCTCACATGCTTATTTGAGTGGTTGTAGCATATTTAACTTTTGCTCCCAAGTTGCAATAAATTACTGTTGTCAGGATTTTGCTGTCAAGTTCAATATGACATAGCTTGTTGCTATTGATCCACGACTCCTTTGGGGATGCTCCAATGGACTTATTTGTTGTAGGATATGTCTAGTTTATGTCCATGCTCATTACCATGTTGTTTGAGTGATGTAGGCCATTTATCTCTTGCCCCGAAGTTGCCATGTGGCTGTTATTTTCAGCTTGTGCGTATTTATTGTTTCGGGTGTAACTTTTAGCCCGTAGCTCCGTTTTGAGCCAGTACTATATGAAACTTGTGTGATTTTGCATGTAGATTCATAATATCCTATTGTTATCATGTTTTGAATTATTTTGCTTGGATGCATATTTTCCATGCTCCTTGTGCGATTACACTATGCTTCCTTTGTAGACTTCATGTGCTGCCATAGTGCATTTGTTTTGTTTCCTTAGTGCATCAGCCATGTATCCAGCATTTTCGTGTGCGCATTTCCTCTTGCTGATTTCGTGTCTTGTGTGTTTGTGTTTGAGTAGAGCCGGAAGCTGAGACCGAGTACGAGTACGAGCACGAGGTTACTACCGAGCTTGAGAACGAGGACCCCTCTTACGATCCCATCAACAACTCTTCAGGCAAGATGACTGAACCCCGATAACATTACTATCTTTGCCTATTGCTAGAAGTCTCGATCTATAGTTTTGCCTCGATGCCCATGTTTTCCTGTCAGCCTCCTATTGTAACCATGAACCTGTTTAACCACCCTACCTATGCAAACCCTTGATTGGCTATACGTAGGCTTCGCTCAGCCCCTCTTATAGCATTTTTAGTTGCAGGTGAAGATTGAAGATTCTTGCTTCTTGTTGAAGCTTGTTGGGATATCACACTATATTAAATATTAAATGAAATCATCTATATATTGGTAATGGGTGGAAGGCTAAGCCTTTTGCTTGGTGATTTGTTCCACTCATGCCGCTAGGAACCGTATAAACCGGTGTTATGTTCCTTGATTATGCGTTCCTCACACGGTTGGGGTTATGGGACCCCCTCGATAAACCGCTAAGTGATAAGTCTTTTCCAGCAAGTCCCAACATTGGTACTATTTGCCTAATAACTAAAAACTTGCATAGGGAGTAATTAACCCTCTTTGTTAATCAACAACCCCGGGCCAGTGCTCCACATGAGTGTTGGTCCGAAATGAGCAGACTGCGGGGGCCACCTCAAGGAAACTCGAGGTCTGGTAAAAACCCGTAGGATAACTTATCTGGTCGTGGCCTGACACGAGGTACGCGCGGCTACTATCAGGGTGTCGGCACGCCGGGAGGATTTGCTGGATTAGCCTTACCTTAGTCGGAGTATCTTGAGCACAGGATTCCGAGAATACTCGGGCCTTCCCACCTTGGAGTTGCGACTCCGCGGACCGTGGGCTTGTCATGGGCCATGTTGGAACACCCCTGCAGGGTTTTGAACTTTCGAAATCCGTGCCCGCGGTTATGTGGCAGATGGGAGCTTGTTAATATCCGGTTGTAGAAAACTTGACACCATGTTCCAATACACTACCAGCGTGTGTACCGTGACGGTCATTTTCTGAAAGGGATTCGGGAAGTGAACACTGTGGGGTTATGTTTGACTTGCTTTAGTTAGGATCACTTCGTGATCATCTCTCGACCGAGGCACGTTCTCTTCTCGCTCTCTTTTACGTAAGCTAGGCTAGTGCTGCTGCAGACTCTTGTTTTTTCTTCAGCCTTGTTCCACACCCAAGGCTGGGATAGTCGTGTTACCCGGGAACGGGATTGCTGAGTCCTCTGTGGCTCACAGTTACTTCAACACACCAGATGCAGGTACCATGGTGAGCTACACAGGCGATGGCACTGATCTAGACTGGGAGTACGACGAGGAGCGTAGCCGTTACTATGTGAACTATCCGGCTGATCAGTAGAGCTTCTACTAGGATTCGATCTAGACCTGTGGTTTAATGTTATGTTTGGTATCCTGTCATTTGGATCTTTACCCTTAGATGGGATGTGATGTTTATCTGAATGATGTTTGAACATGGAATGTATTTGTGTGACGTGGCGAGTGTAAGCCAACTATCTTTTCAGTTTTCCATCCCTATTTTTACATGAGTTGTGCAAAGGTACCAAACTTGCAATCATTCCAGAATGGGATTATGTCTTTAAGTCGTGCCTCGACACGTAGGAGATATAGTCCCATCCTGGGCATTACAAGTTGGTATCATAGCCTTCTCCGACCTAGAAGCCCCCACTATTTGATCGAATCGTTGACGGTCGAGTCTAGGCACACACTGAAAATTTTTTGAGTCCTATATTTATATCGGAGAGTAGGATTTCTTTGCTTCTCATCCCCTTTCACTCTGGTGAGGACTCCTGACGACTACTCTTGCCTCTTCTACTTTCAAAAATTGCACCAAATTTTTTTTAGGAATCTCGCGAGTATTGTTGGATTGTTTCGATGTCCTTGTGACGAGAATATTGTTCTCGATGCCTCCTGACATTAGGGGTTGTGGCAGTGTCCCGGGGAGTTGAGCTTTGGGGTAATGTCGTCACAAGCATATCGCGACAGTACTAGAATACTTAAGACGGCCGACATCGAAAACTCTCCTATACGGTTAGTGGCAAGATAACCCCGACATCACCCAGTACTGGGAGGTAGTTCGGGAGTATTGCCATAGCTTTGTATAGTGGATGCTTTTCGAAGGTCCGAGGTAGACAGTTTCCGAGAAAGACTGGTTATGTGTTGAAGGATGGATACAGCTAGATGTAGGTTTAGAGTTGATTGCGCGGTGCTTCCCTTGTATCCCCAACACCTGATTGCATAACTGGAAACTTTCGGAAATTCATAGGTGGGTTTATCCAGTAGTTTGTAGGCATTCTTCCAACAAATGCAGGTTAGCGAGTTCGGGGTTCTACATTGAGTGAAGTGGTTTTATGGCCGATGTTCCGATCAGGAGTTGCATCTTAAAGGGTCCTTGGCTATGCTGATCCGGGGATTGCAAAACCCTTTCGTAACGCGTTCATAAGCTTTCTGCACAAAGATGTCGAACGAAGCTCCTATCTTGTGTTTGTTTCCATCTGTACCTTGTGTTTTTCTTATTTACCTTTTGTCCCCTATGTGGCTTCTCGTGAAGATTGTTGTTATCATTAAACTGAGAATTTCATTCGTTCCTCTTGTTCGAATGATTCTTGTGAAGACTATGTTGCATCTCTATCCGTTGTTTCAGCTTATACCTTCTGTCAATCAAATTGCTGATTGGTGGTCATCTCTTTCAGGATGGCTCCGAAACGGGTTCCCAACGCTAACCCAGAGGGTGAAGAGGTTCCAGATCGTCCTCCTTCCCCTCCCCCTCCTCCGTCTGAGGCTTGGAGAGCGATTATGCAAACTACAAATCAGAACACCCAGATGTTGATGCAGATGATGCAGCAAATGCAAGCAAATCAGGGTGCTCCAGGGAACCAAGGCAATTTCTTCAACCAGCAGCACCATGCTACGCTCAACCAGTTCTTGGCCAATCAACCAAAGGCTTTCAGTTACTGTGTCGACCCTCTCGATGCTGAAGATTGGATCACTGATATCAAGAAGCATTTTGAGTGCAGCAACGTAAGGCCTGAGGACTATGTAAAATTTGCAGCCTTCCAACTCAAGGACCAAGCAGCTGACTGGTGGCAGCAGTACAAAGATTCCAGAGAAGGGCGTGTGATCTCTTGGGATGATTTCTGCAAGGACTTTCGCTCTCACCACATTCCAACAAGTGACATCGAGGGTATGCGTGAGCAATTCCGCAACCTGAAGCAAGGCTCTATGACTGTCTACCAGTATAATGTCAAGTTCCAAAACCTCGACCGCTATGCTAAGCAAGACATACCAGATGCCAAGAGCAAGATCTATCAGTTCCGTGGAGGTCTCAAGATGAACTTCAACTTGCTCTCACCTTGTTCGAGCCTGAGAAGTTCGACAAATTCTATAACATGGCGCTCAAGCAAGAGGCAGCCCAGCTCAAGATGGAGGCTTCTAAAAAGAGGATTCGAGATGCCGTTCACTCCTCCTCATCTTCTCAAGTCGTCGCGAAGCAACAGAAATTTTGGCTTCGTCCTCCTCTTGTGATCCGAGCTCCCTACAACAACAACAACAACAGCAACAAGAACTCTAGTGGCCATGGTTTCTCCCACCCACCCAACCCGAGCAACCAGTCGAAGAATCAGTTTCAGTCTCAAGGTTCCAAGTCAAGTGGTTCTCATTTCCGTCCTCTCTCAGAAGTGGTCTGCAACAAGTGCACTCAGAAAGGTCACTATGCTAACAAGTGCCCCAACCCAAGGCGCCTTCCGCCTCCTCCACCTGTGAGTTCAGCTATTGTCAAGCATAATCCCAAGCAAGCAAGGGTCAATCTGATGAATGCAGCACAAGCGGAGAATTCTTCTGATGTGATTTTGGGTAACCTCTCAGTTAACTCTATCCCTGCAAAAGTATTGTTTGATTCCGGTGCTTCTCTCAGTTTCATATCAAGGCCATTCTTTACCAAGCATAATTTCACTTCGGCATTTCTTGAAAAGAAGTTGCAAATTATTTCTCCGGGCAAATGCATGACTTCAAACTTGAGGGCTCCGAATGTATCTATTCGCATGGGTGATTATCGCTTTCTGGCTAATCCGGTGGTTCTCGACAATTCCGACATTGACCTCATCCCCGGGATGGACTGACTTTCTCAGCATGATGCTCAAATTGATTGTGCAAACAAGGAAGTCAAGATTACTCATCCTGATGAAGATGTGATTATCTTCGCCTCCAGGGATAACACAATCAGGCTTTTCTCTCTCAATGAAAAGGGCGAGATTAATGCCATATCTCAAATTCCGGTGGTAAACGAATACGAAGACGTCTTTCCTGAAGAACTTCCAGGCATGCCTCCACACCGTCAAGTGGAATTCGTCATTGAACTCGAACCTGGTACTGAGCCAGCATGCCGGCGTCCGTACAAGCTCTCTCCTGGAGAATTGAAGGAGTTGAAGAAGCAGCTTGATGAACAAGAACGTTTGGGTCTGATCACGCCTAGTACGTCTCCTTGGGGTTGTGGTGTCTTATTTGTCAAGAAGAAGGATGGCACGGAGCGCCCCTGCGTAGATTACCGGCCATTGAACAAGAAGACAATAAAGAACAAGTATCCGCTCCCCAACATCAACGAACTGTTCGAGCAGCTCAAAGGAGCTAAAGTGTTCTCTAAGCTCGATCTCCGAATGGGCTATCACCAAATTCGCATTCGCGAGGAAGATATCCACAAGACTGCCTTCAGAACGAGCTACGGCTCATATGAGTATACAGTCATGTCTTTCGGTCTCGCTAATGCTCGACCTACCTTCTCGAGAATGATGCACTACATCTTCAACCCCTACACCAGCGAGTTTGTGCTTGTGTATCTGGATGATATTTTGGTATTTTCCAAGAATGAAGAAGATCACGAAAAGCACCTCCGTCTCGTTCTCGACAGACTCCGTGAACATAAGTTCTATGCCAAGTTCTCCAAGTGCGAATTTTGGCTCGATAAGGTCTTGTATCTGGGCCATATCATCTCCGCTGACGGTATTGCAGTAAACCCCGAGAAAGTTGAAGCAATTGTCAACTGGGAAGCTCCTCAGAACGTCAAGCAACTCCGAAGCTTTCTTGGTCTTGCCAACTATTGCAGAAGGTTCGTTGAGAACTTCTCCAAGATTGCCAAGCCTCTTTCCAACTTGCTACAAAAGAATGTCAAGTACTACTGGTCTCCAGAGTGTGAAGTTGCATTCAAAACTCTCAATGAAAAGCTCGTCTCTGCTCCAGTTCTTACTCCTCCAGATGAGTCCAAGCCCTATGAAGTATTCTGTGATGCTTCTCTTCAAGGACTTGGTGGTGTGCTTATGCAGGACAAGAGAATTGTGGCATACACTTCTCGTCAGCTGAAGCCAAGTGAGAAGAACTACCCCACTCATGATCTCGAACTAGCAGCTGTGGTACATGCTTTGATTACGTGGAGACATCTCCTGTTGGGCAGAAAAGTCGACATCTTCACCGATCACAAGAGCTTGAAGTACATCTTCACACAGCCGAATCTGAACCTCCGCCAGACTCGTTGGGTCGAAATGATCCAAGAGTATGATCCCAGCATTGAATACACTCCTGGCAAGGCGAATGTGATTGCAGATGCTTTGAGCAGAAAGGCATATTGCAACAGCCTTCTTATCAAGCCGTTCCAGCCTGAGCTTTGTGAAGCATTCAGGAAGCTCAACCTCCAAGTTGTTCCGCAAGGTTTTCTTGCAAATCTTCAAGTTGCTCCTACCTTGGAAGATCAGGTCCGTGAGGCCCAACTCAGTGATGCTATGGTGCAGAAAGTGAAACATGGTATTGCAAAGGGTACTCCCAAATACAAGTGCTATCGCGTTGATGAGAGAGATACCTTGTTCTTTGAGGACAGACTCGTGGTTCCCAAAGGTGATCTCAGGAAGCTCATAATGGAAGAAGCACATGATTCCCTCCTTTCCATTCATCCTGGCAGTTCCAAGATGTACCAAGACCTCAAGCAATCTTACTGGTGGACACGCATGAAAAGGGAGATTGCCCAATTCGTGAATGAATGTGATGTCTGCAGAAGAGTGAAGGCAGAGCATCAACGTCCAGCCGGTCTTCTCCAACCTCTTCCTATTCCCGAGTGGAAATTCGACCACATTGAAATGGATTTCATCACTGGCTTTCCTAAGTCCAAGAGTGGGAATTATTCTATCTTCGTGGTGATTGACAAGCTTACCAAAGTCGCTCACTTCCTTCCAGTCAAAGAATCAATCAATGCAGCTCAACTGGCAGAATTGTATACTTCTAGAATTGTGTCCTTACATGGCATCCCTCAAGTTATCTCCTCGGACCGTGGAAGTTTGTTCACTTCTAAGTTCTGGGACTCCTTTCAGTCTACCATGGGCACTAAGATCAGGTTCAGCACTGCTTTTCACCCTCAGACTAGTGGTCAAGTCGAGAGAGTGAATCAGATTCTAGAAGACATGCTTAGAGCATGTGTCATATCTTTTGGCATGAAATGGGAAGATTGCCTTCCGTTTGCCGAGTTCTCTTACAACAACAGCTTCCAAGCAAGTGTCGGCAAAGCTCAGTTTGAAATCCTCTATGGCAGAAAGTGCCGTACCCCTCTCAACTGGTCCGAGACTGGTGAACGTCAACTTCTTGGCAATGACTTGATCTTAGAAGCCGGAGAAATGTGCAAAGTCATACGTGAGAATCTCAAGGCCGCTCAGTCGCGTCAGAAGAGCTACTATGACGGCAGGCATCATGATTTGGCTTTCAACATTGATGATCATGTCTATCTCCGTGTTTATCCGATGAAAGGCACCCAAAGATTCGGTATCAAAGGAAAGCTTGCTCCTAGATACGTCGGGCCTTTCAAGATCCTTGGCAAAAGAGGCGATCTAGCCTATGAACTTGAGCTCCCTTCCAACTTCGCCAATGTTCATGATGTGTTTCATGTGTCTCAACTCCGCAAGTGCTTCAAGACTCCTGAACGCATGATTCCGTTTGAAGAGATTGATCTTCAACAAGACGTGTCCTACCGAGAGCATCCCGTTGCTATTCTCGAATAAACCGAGCGCAAGACCCGCAACAAGTCCATCAAATTCTTGAAAGTCAAGTGGTCACACCATACCGACCGAGAAGCTACGTGGGAACGAGAAGATCATCTTCGTTCTGAGTACCCTTCCTTTTTCCAGTCCTAGATCTCGGGACGAGATCTTCTTGTAGTGGAGGAGAGTTGTAATGCCCCGGATGTAATACTTTCCCTTTTGGGCAATATATGTATCTCTGGCTCCATCTATTCCATTCCGGGTTCTTCGTCTTTTGGGTTTTCGTCGTTTTATTGTGTACGTGTGTGGCATTCATTCTTATCATGTAGTCACGTGCATTGCATTGCATTCGTGTTGTCGTTTGCATCCGGTCCCACGCGTTCCTTCCCGTTGTCCGTTTCGCGTTCCGGAGCTCCCTCACGTGTCCGTGGCATCCCCGTGGCCTAATTTGGTGTTTGGCCGTGTAACGTTTCCGGTTTGGCGTGAGACTTGTCGTGTGTTGTTGTTTTGGTTTGTGTAACCCGCCTGTCAAATCTCGTCGTGTTTGGAGGTCGTTTGCTACCCCAACAGTTATTCTCGTGGGCTGAAAGTACCCCCTCTTTGAGGCCCAAGACACCCCTCCTACAGCCCACCAAACAAACCCAAACCCCTCCCTTCATCTAGGCCATCCAATTCTGATCGCGTGGCCGAAAACCACACCTCATTTGGACAACCCTAGCTCCTTGTGCCTATATATTTGTCCACTTCCCCAATTTTTGCCCTAATAGAAAACCCTAGCCCCTTCATCTTCTTCCTCCAGCCGCCGGACCTCGCCGGAGGAGCTCGCCGGAGTCGTGCCGCCGGCCGGCGCCACCACCTCACCGGCCGGGCCTCCCGCCGGCCTCCCTCCTCTCACCGCCGGCCTCTCCACCTCGCCTCCGGGCCGGCGCCGCCCTGCCTTCGCCCCGCCATCGCGCCTTCCCGCCGGCCAGGGTCGCCGCCGCTGTGCCAGTCCGACGCCAGCCGCCGCCCCCCTTCGCCTGAAACCCGCCGCCGCTCCTCGATCGGATCGGGGGAGGAGCCCCCGATCGGATCCGCTCCATGCGCCTCGCTGGGCCAAACCCAGCGCCGCAGGCCCAGCAGCCGCGCCTCCGGGCCTACTCCGCCTCCCGCCAGGACGGGCCGGCCCATCCGCCCAAGCCTTCGAAGGCTACCGCCGCCGCCGCCAAGAGCAGATCGGGGAGGAGCCCCGATCGGCTCGTCTCCGCACCGCCTACTGACCTAACGGGCCGATCCGGCCCGCGGACCCGTTAGCACGCGGATCTCGGCCCGATCCGCTCCGCTTCAGATCTGGTCCACCAACCGCGTTGACTTTCTGTTGACCCGGAGGTAGTCCCGTTTTTCTTCTAAGTCCCCAGATTTTACCTGTCTGATGCTATTTTAGATTGTGGATAACTTTTTGTGTGATGGTCCGATTTGAGTGAATGATATGTCAAAATGTTCGTGGAGACTTGTACTACATTTTGTTCCATTATGCCATGCATGTTTGAGGTCATCTAGATGCTTAAATATCTGTTGGAAGAGGGCAACTTGTTATAATCTGCTGTTAGTTGTTGTTTTCATGCCATCTTTGTAATGTGATAACTTGTTGCATGTTTATCCAAATGAAGCAAATGAGATGTCCACGTGTTCATCATGAAATGCTCTACATGTTGATTGTTTTGGCTTGCACGATAGATTTCATCTTGCCATGCTTATCTCCATTGCAAAGTGCTATGTGGCTGTTATGTTGTTAAACTTGTTATGAGATGTCATTTTGAGGAGCTCATTGCTATCGTTGTGTTTGTCCCCTTGATGCATGCTTAAGTGTTTTGGATTCACCATCATGTGTACTTTGTTGTGGTGCTTACCACTTGCCATGTTTAGTTTTGAGGTGACTTAAAATTGCTCTCAAAGATGCCATGATGAAACTGCTGTTTTAACACTTAGTGAAATTTCACTAAGTCTGGCATCAGTAATTTCCAGATGCCATGTTTGCTTGTTGTTCTAGGCCAATCCATGATAGTTTTGGGGTGACTCTTGATGATTCCTTGTTGTATAAGTTGTTGGCTATCCATTCATGCTCTCACATGCTTATTTGAGTGGCTGTAGCATATTTAACTTTTGCTCCCAAGTTGCAACAAATTACTGCTGTGAGGATTTTGCTGTCAAGTTCAATATGTCATAGCTTGTTGCAATTGATCCATGGCTCCTTTGGGGATGCTCAAATGGACTTATTTGCTGTAGGATATGTCTAGTTTATGTCCATGCTCATTGCCATGTTGTTTGAGTGCTGTAGGCCATTTATCTCTTGCCCCGAAGTGGCCATGTGGCTGTTATTTTCAGCTTGTGCGTATTTATTGTTTCGGGTGTAACATTTAGCCCGTAGCTCCGTTTTAAGCAAGTCCTATATGAAACTTGTGTGATTTTGCATGTAGATTCATAATATCCTATTGTTATCGTGTTTTGAAGTATTTTGCTTGGATGCATATTTTCCATGCTCCTTGTGCGATTACACTGTGCTTCCTTTGTAGACTTCCTGTGCTTCCATAGTGCATTTGTTTTGTTTCCTTAGTGCATCAGCCATGCATCCAGTATTTTCGTGTGTGCATTGCATCTTGTTGATTTCGTGTCTTGTGTGTTTGTGTTTGAGTAGAGCCGGAAGCTGAGACCGAGTACGAGTACGAGCACGAGGTTACTACCGAGCTTGAGAAAGAGGACCCCTCTTACGATCCCATCGACAACTCTTCAGGCAAGATGACCGAACCCCGATAACATTACTATCTTTGCCTATTGCTAGAAGTCTCGATCTATAGTTTTGCCTCGATGCCCATGTTTTCCTGTCAGCCTCCTATTGTAACCATGAACCTGTTTAACCACCCTACCTATGCAAACCCTTGCTTGGCTATACCATTTTTAGTTGCAGGTGAAGATTGAAGATTCTTGCTTCTTGTTGAAGCTTGTTGGGATATCACACTATATTAAATATTAAATGAAATCATCTATATATTGGTAATGGGTGGAAGGCTAAGCCTTTTGCTTGGTGATTTGTTCCACTCATGCCGCTAGGAACCGTATAAACCGGTGTTATGTTCCTTGATTATGCGTTCCTCATACGGTTGGGGTTATGGGACCCCCTCGATAAACCGCTAAGTGCTAAGTCTTTTCCAGAAAGTCCCAACATTGGTACTATTTGCCTAATAACTAAAAACTTGCATAGGGAGTAATTAACCCTCTTTCTTAATCAACAACCCCGGGCCAGTGCTCCACATGAGTGTTGGTCCGAAATGAGCAGACTGCGGGGCCACCTCAAGGAAACTCAGGGTCTGGTAAAAACCCGTAGGATGACTTATCCAGTCGTGGCCTGAGACGAGATACGCGCGGCTACTATCAGGGTGTCGGCACGCCGGGAGGATTTGCTGGATTAGCCTTACCTTAGTCAGAGTATCTTGAGCACGGGATTCCGAGAATACTCGGGCCTTCCCACCTTGGAGTTGCGACTCCGCGGATCGTGGGCTTGTCATGGGCCAAGTTGGAACACCCCTGCAGGGTTTTGAACTTTCGAAAGCCGTGCCCGCGGTTACGTGGCAGATGGGAGCTTGTTAATATCCGGTTGTAGCAAACTTGACACCATGTTCCAATACACTACCAGCGTGTGTACCGTGACCATCATTTTCCGAAAGGGATTCGGGAAGTGAACACAGTGGGGTTATGTTTGACTTGCTTTAGTTAGGATCACTTCGTGATCATCTCTCGACCGAGGCACCTTCTCTTCTCGCTCTCTTTTACGTAAGCTAGGCTAGTGCTGCTGCAGACTCTTGTTCTTTCTTCAGCCTTGTTCCACACCCAAGGCTGGGATAGTCGTGTTACCCGGGAACGGGATTGCTGAGTCCTCTGTGGCTCACAGTTACTTCAACACACCAGATGCAGGTACCATGGTGAGCTACACAGGCGATGGCACTGAGCTAGACTGGGAGTACGACGAGGAGCGTAGCCGTTACTATGTGAACTATCCGGCTGATCAGTAGAGCTTCTACTAGGATTCGATCTAGACATGTGGTTTAATGTTATGTTTGGTATCTTGTCATTTGGATCTTTACCCTTAGATGGGTTGTGATGTTTATCTGAATGATGTTTGAACATGGAATGTATTTGTGTGACGTGGCGAGTGTAAGCCAACTATCTTATCAGTTTTCCATCCCTATTTTTACATGAGTTGTGCAAAGGTACCAAACTTGCGATCATTCCAGAATGGGATTATGTCTTTAAGTCGTGCCTCGACACGTAGTTGATATAGTCCCATCCTGGGCATTACAAAGTGTGAATCTGTTAAGTTTTATGCCATGTTTCCATGTTGCCACCGTCATTGTTGTGCATGTTTAGAGTTGTCCAGTGGGTGTTCCTTGATGTATATGTTATGCTCTTGCTATCCATGCAATTGTTTGCCATGATGCCTTGTTGTAGCTTGTTGTTTTCATGCTCTCAAGTGGCTATAAAATGTATCTGTCAGCATGTTATCAACAAGTTCAGTTTTTCCACGAGTATAGCTAGTATTCCATGCACCCTATGACAATGTTCTTGCCATGAGTAGCTTCTCAAATATGTCTTCTTGTTGTTGGATATCTTCGTAAGCCATGCTATGCTTTGAGTTGAGTTGCACAAGCTTCCAAACATGCCTACTCGTTGTAATTTCTATCATGCCTTGTAATTTTCACTAAGTCTGAGAATTCTGTAAATTTATTGCAACTTGCCATGCTTGTTTAATTGTGTTCCTGTAATATTATGGGTGTGCTCTAAGTTCATACTTGTTAAGTATCATGTCTATTTCACATCCATGCCTTTTATCTTCATGTTTGGGTGTTGTAGCATAATTATTTTTTACTCCAAAGATGCCATGTTGTTGTAAACTGCAGTTTTGCATTGCATCTTGTCTTGCTTGTCATTTGCAAACCGTGCATCCGTTTCCAGTGATCTTTATATCGATTTCAACCGAAATCTTCTCCTCTATCCAATGGATTGCTTGGTGGCCCAAGATGAGGCCATTTCCATCACCTTCTCCTTAGGCTCGAGAGCATCCTCGTGCATGCGAACATCATACTTGCATCCCATGATATGACTTGCATCATGTTGATTGTGCATTGCACCGTGTTTGATATTGTGTCGTTATTGTGCTCTTGTGTGGGGTAGAGCCGAGAGCCGATACCGAGTTCGAGGATCTTGTCGAGACTGAGTTTGAGGAGCCGTCTTTCCATTCCATCGACGACTTACCAGGCAAGATGACCATTCCCAGATATCACTTCTATCTTTGCCTATGCTAGATGTCTCGTTCTTTTAGATATGCCTCGATGCCTATTCCTGTTTGTTAGCCTCCCATTGTTGCCATGAAACACTCTAACCGCCTTCCTAGCAAACCGTTGTTTGGCTAAGTACGCATCGCTCAGCCCCTCTTATAGCGTTGTTAGTTGCAGGTGAAATTTTGAAGACTGCTCCATGATGAACTTGTTATTGGGATAACACAATATATATACCTGTTATAAACTAATGCACCTATATATTGGTAATGGGTGGAAGGCTAAGCCTTTCTGCTTGGTGTTTTGTACCACTCATGCCACCTTAGGAACCGATAAACCGGTGTTATGTTCCTTGCTTTTGCGTTCTTAACATGGTTGGGGTTTATGGGCCCCCCTTGGTAGTTCGCTCTGTTTAAAGCTTTTCCAGCAAGGCCCAACATTGGTTTTACTTTTGCCTAATAACTAAAACTTGCATAGGGCGTTGCAAACCCGAGTTCTTAATTAACAACCCGAGCCAGTGCTCCTCATGAGTGTTGGTCCAACTGGGCAACCTGCGGAACCACCACGGGGAAACTCGAGGATTGGTATATACGTGTAGCTTGTCCCATCTGGTCATGGCCTGAGACGAGATACACGCGGCTACTATCAGGGTGTCGGCACGCCGGGAGGTCTTGCTCGATTAGTTTTACCTTTGTCGAAATATCTTGAGCATGGGATTCCGAGAATACTCGGGTCTTCCCACTTTGGAGTTGCGACTCCGTAGATCGTGAGCTTGTGATGGGCTAAGTTGGGACACCCCTGCATGGTTTGATCTTTCGAAAGTTGTGCCCGGGGTTATGTGGCAGATGGGAATTTGTAAATATCCGGTTGTAGATAACTCGACACCTTATTCATAAGAATACAGTACCTGTGTGAGTAACCGTGATGGTCTCTTTCCGAAGGGCTTCGGGAAGTGAACACGGTGGGGTTATGTTTGATCGTGAGTAGCTAGGATCACTTCTTGATCAACTTGGTGACCGTTGGCACTTGTTCCATTCTCGCTCTAAACTCGTAAGCTAGTGCTTAGTGCCTGTTGCAACCTCTTTTATAGCCTTTCCACACCTAAGTCTTTGGTAGTTTTGATACCCAGGAACGGGATTGCTGAGTCCTTTTTGGCTCACAGATTCAACACACACCAGATGCGGGTACCGCTGAGAACGACGCAGGAGAGGGTTCCGAACTTCAGTGGGAGTTCGATGAAGAGCGTGGACGTTACTATGTTTCGTATCCCGACGATCAGTAGTGGTTCCTACTAGGGGCAATCAGGCCTTGTGTTTTTGGTATCTTTCTCATTTGGATTTCGTCCGTAGTCGTACCTTGTGTTATTTGGATGATGTATGCTATTGTATTCATTGTGTGACGTGGCGAGTGTAAGCCAACTATCATTTTCTATTTCATCCCTGATTTTACATGAGATGTGCAAAGATACCATACTTGAGATCATTCTAGTATGCGCTTATGTCTTTAAGTCGTGCCTCGACACGTAGGAGACATAGGCGCATACTGGGCATTATAGGTTAGGGGACTAGGGTTCGTCCGCGGGATTGAGGATGCTCTTATCCTCGAGGGGAGTCGCAGATGGGCGACACGGGGCCAAGGCGCGGCCATGGCGGCCGGATGGCTGCCACGCCATGCCACTGCCTCCCCTCTGTACAGAGGTAGGGAAAAGGGCGGCATGGGCTGGGCCTTATTGCATTGTACGAGT
>LR738715.1:517303750-517323754 GCA_902687465.1 Secale cereale | reverse complement strand
TTATTTGGATGATGTATGCTATTGTATTCATTGTGTGACGTGGCGAGTGTAAGCCAACTATCATTTTCTATTTCATCCCTGATTTTACATGAGATGTGCAAAGATACCATACTTGAGATCATTCTAGTATGCGCTTATGTCTTTAAGTCGTGCCTCGACACGTAGGAGACATAGGCGCATACTGGGCATTACAGGTTAGGGGACTAGGGTTCGTCCGCGGGATTGAGGATGCTCTTATCCTCGAGGGGAGTCGCAGATGGGCGACACGGGGCCAAGGCGCGGCCATGGCGGCCGGATGGCTGCCACGCCATGCCACTGCCTCCCCTCTGTACAGAGGTAGGGAAAAGGGCGGCATGGGCTGGGCCTTATTGCATTGTACGAGTATGCTTTATGTGTACAGTATGTGGTGGGCCTAGTTAGTGCATAGTGCGCTTTTTCATTCCTTTTTTTATATTTTCTATTTTAGTTTTAAAAAAATTACCACTAGCACCTAAGTTAGTACTTGTAAATATATTACTGCCACATTAATTCTTATTCCTAAATAAAATAGTTTATTATTTTATAATTTATAATATGCATTTAATTAATCATTTTAGCCACTGTTTCAATTATTTAGTGCATTTAAACATGTTATAAAAATGTGATTTCTTCACAATTATTACTTGTGAAATATTTGCTACATTTAGAACATTTTAGTTTTGACTTTTAAATTTTTTAATTATTTAACTTCATTTTAAATTTGAATTTGTAATCAATTTGAATCAACACGAGGTTAACAACAGTAATGGTGGTCACATGGCATCACTAGCAGGGGATTATTGTAGCTTAATTATCCGGGCGTTACAAATCTCCTTCACTACAAGAAATCTCGTCCTGAGATTTAGGAGCGGGAGAAAGGGGAGGGATTTGGTTACGAAATTATAACGGGTCTTCTTGGTGTTGGTTGGTCTCCTCGAAGAGGTCAAACAAATACTTTGATGCTTTCATTCCTCTGCTCCAGGTCATCATGATGAAGTCAGCATCCTTTATTCGGGAACTACATCGTACTTACGAAAGAATAGAGGGTGGGTATTCCGGGAGAACAGACCTCTACAAGGTCGACTATCTGGTCGATAACATCGGGGAAGGTGGCAGAAGTAACTCTCGAATTGAACCTAAAAGAATATTGAGAGCAAGTAAGACAGTGCAGTAAGAAGCGGATAGGCAATCGTTCATTGCCTCAAAACAGAGTGTGAAAGGGTTCAGAGCAATGGGAATAAGTATTGTGTCTGATACCAGGATTGATGATCTTTTGGAAGGTGGTTCGTGGAGTAGTTAGGAAGCCACACGTGAGGAATAACTTTGGAAACAGGGGGTACAGGAGAGTCAGGTTTCAATCATGTGGAAATGTTTGTTATGGGCCCACCATGTGGGTTAAAAGCAGGAAGGTCGCTGACATCCGGCGCGGTCATGAATGCAATGAATGTCAGAGAATAACCCCTCAGTTACGTCGGCAACAACATTGGTACCAAGGGCAAGGGACGAAGAGAACCATTTTCCTGCTCGTTGAACAAGGCGGACCAATAGGCAAAGTTCTCGTCCATCGGTGGTGACCGAAATGTCATCAACGATAGTAACAGGGTCTTACTGACAAAGTTGTACACCGAGGTGTTTGCATAAGCAGGGAATTATCACTGCTCAGATAAGTTAGATTACCAGAAAAGTTAAACAAACCAATGGAATGGAAAATGTGATTATAGACAAGTATATCCTTCCCAGAGACAAAAAGATCATGACATACATGACTGGACATCAAGTGTATAATAACCCTTTAGACAAAGGGGCAAAGCGATTCATGATGTTTACCCATACAAGGTGTTTGGATAAATGATCAAGAAACATTTAACATTGCGCCTTTAATACTCTTGTTGATGTTTGAGTACCACAGTCATGCTTCGTTATAGCATTAACATGGTCATTAGGTAAAGGCCAGACTTCGGAAACATAAAAGGATCCAGCCGGAACTGCTAGAACAACTCGTACAATTTCATCATGGAAAATATGAGGATGTGGCCGATGGGCTCAGCAACAACTCATCATGATTTCCATAAACATGGATCTCCACAATTAAGTGAACAGGGTGAAAATATTGGACATATCAAAGTATATAATGAAGTATGTTGGAGGAGAACATCCACGAGTAAACATTGATCGAAACATGCACCTGGAAAGACGGACTAGGTAGCATGGTCAATGTTAGTATGGTGATTCAATAACCAAAATACTTTGAATGAAACTATTGGCCATTCAGTTCAAAGCAATAGGGTTGCTAGGAGTTTTGAAATTACACCTCATGGCTCAATGGTCGGTATTCCGGTTAGAAACAACACGGGTACCAAGATATGAATGGGGATGCCGAGAAGTATTGCTATATCAAGGAATTAGTAGGTGGATCAATTTCTCATGACACCCTTGACATAAAATATAGTAATACTCAAATGTAGAACATAACATGAGTTGGATGGCAAGGAACTCAAGGTACAACACAAAACACGAACAAGTTTGTGTTGGAGGGAAGGCAATTAAGTTGTCGATGATAACACAATTCATCGAGGGGCAAGGGTGGTATTTCTCATCATGGGATCGATAGATATCCTAAAGGAGTCAAAATGTTGATGCTGATCACGACAAATTTTGTCAAGAGGCTCCATGAAGAAGCAATCAAACAGCGATTGCATCAAGCAAAAGAATGGTGAAGCCAAAGGTTATTATATCCATAGATAAGATGCAATGTCAGCTTCAAAGTTGTCTCTCAAGACAATCAATAAGATGTTGGAAGCTCGATGTAAGTTTAGCTCGTTGCCAAAAATTGTGCTCCAAGAAGAAGGACCAGGTAGCACAGTTAAAATTGGCATGATATTGATATAATCGAGCAGGCTAGGAATGACATGATCAACTTTAAATTCCCCAGCAACAATTACCATGAGTAGTGAGCCATAAAATGGACTCGAGTCACTTGTCGGAGTTCTCGTGTGACGAAAAACTCAAACTCGGTGAACAACTGAAATTTGTGAGAAGTAATACTTGATGAAGTTCTATGATACCCTCGAGATACCCGGGGGTAATACTCGACGGCATATCAAAGTAGAGGTTGGACTGGGGTATTGCTCTACCGAAGACAAGTGCTTAAACTTGCACGAGAAATGGTATTAAAGGAGAGCATGGTCAGAACCGTGATTGCAAAAGCCCAGATCCCAGATATAATATGAACTTATATCAAGGGGATAATTAGTCAGTTGTTTCTATGATCAAATACCTTTCATTCACTTCATGTTTCGAAAATGGCATTAGTGTTGAAAATTTTACTTGGTGAAATACCAGATGAGTATGACCCATGAAATCTTTCGGGTTCCCACGGATTTATGGGCCATAGGTTCAACCCATCAGGGCATCTTAGGAACATATACCAAAAACTTTTAGGAGTACTTATCACAAGCTCGATAGTAGAGCATGGTTGACAAAGCAGAGAATACAATTTACCAAAGGCATTATGTATCCGAGGAAAGACTCACAAAGTTATGGAATATGAAGGACAATGTCAGATAATAATTCAACAAAGGATCGAACAGTCCATAATGGAGCTGATGTGAGCATCAGCACACAACCTGAGGAAGAAACAATGTGAAGGCATTGGATCATAGAAACAACTGACTAATGCAAAGCTCAAATGTGAAGGGATTATGATGTTCAATTCAAGGGATCAGGAGCAAACACTCTGATTACGGATTGACAAGTTGAGTAGGCTTATTGGTACAATTGATGACAATTTGTTTGGTCGAGAACCAGCTCATGTTCAAAATGACGTCTGAGCCAAAAGGATGAATTCTAGGATCAAGGATTGCGAGCTTTCGCAACATGTTGAATCAACGGACTCAAAATGATAATGACAAAGGATGTCAATAAGATTACCGGACTTATGGGGTTAACCATACTGTAAGCAAGCAAGAATTTCAAGAGTAATAGGCTGCTCAGGATTTCCAAAGGCCAAATGATATTTCAGAGACTTGTGAAACACATGAACGGGGATGAGCGGATACTCGGTAAATGCGAGGAATTATCCATAAAGGTATTCATGTGGCAATGAACTGCAAAGCAGTGGCACAATCGATATACGGAATATAGGAAGATGTTTCGGGGTACCTTGTAATAACAAGAGCAATGGAGAATTGATTGTATGAATGACAAGTGTAAGTCATTATCCATATGGATATACGTTGGTAAGGAATTGCAAAGGCGGAGGCCAGAAGAATCTTGGAAAAACATCAAATATTATCTCCAGAATCTTCTGATGAAGCAGACGACCATCTTGACTGAAGGGGCTCTCCGGGAGAAAGTATTTTCGAGAACCTAAAGTTAGATTTTAGAAAAATCATTTAACCCGAATAGAAGAGAGATCAGAGTCCTAGAGTAAAGATGAGGAAAAAGATCCTAATGCCACCCAACGGCGACGTAGGCCCGTAAGCAACATAGCCATGTTAGTAAAAGTTTTGCACTGACTATACTCGACTTCGCCCAAGGAGTCAGAAATGGGGATTCCTACAGGCAGTCGGCTCTGTTACCAACTTGTGATGCCCCTGATTTGACCATACACTAATCATGCACGCAAATGTGTACGACCAAGATCAGGGACTCACTGGAAGATATCACAACACAACTCTAGACGCAAATTAAAATAATACAAGCTTTATATTACAAGCTAGGGGCTTCGAGGGCTCGAATACATAAGCTCGAATACACAAGAGTCAGCGGAAGCATTAATATCTGAGTACAGACATAAGTTAAACAAGTTTGCCTTAAGAAGGCTAGCACAAATGTAGCAATGATCGAAAAGCCAAGGCCTCCTGCTTGGGACCTCCTAACTACTCCTCGAAGCCGAACTCCACGTAGAAACATCTTCGGGATCCTCTGGCTCCGGGACTCCATCATCTGGTTGCATCGTCTGAGAAGAAAGGAAAAAGGGGGGAAAGCGGGAGCAAAGCAACCGTGAGCACTGATCCAAAGTACTCGCAAGCAAGGATCTACACTACATATGCAATGGTATCTGTGTAAAGGGGGTAATATCATTGGGCTAAACTGCAGAATGCCAGAATAAGAGGGGGGTTAGCTAGTACTATCGAAGACTACACTTCTGGCAGCCTCCATCTTGCAGCAATAGAAGAGAGTAGCTGGAAAGTAACAAGTATCCTTGCTTCTGGCAGCCACTGTCTTGCAACAGTAGAATAGAGTAGATGGTAAGTTCACCAAGTAACATCGTATAGCATAAACCTACCCGGCGATCCTCCCCTCGTCGCCCTGTTGGAAAGCAATCACCGGGTTGTATCTAGCACTTGAAAGGGTGTCATTTATTAAGTATCTGGTTCTAGTTGTCATGAGGTCGGAGTACAACTCCGGGTCGTCCTTTTACCGAAGGACACGGCTATTCGAATAGATAAACTTCCCTGCAGGGATGCACCATATTTCCCAGCATGCTCGATCCCCTCTGGCCGGACACACTTTCCTGGGTCATGCCCGACCTTGGAAGAACAACACGTCGCAGCCCTACCTAAGCACAGCAGAGAGATCAGCACGCCATTCTAAATCCCAAGCGCGCAGGGGTCTGAGCCCATCGCCCATTGCACACTTGCACGTTGGGAGGGCGGCCGGTGAGCAGACCTAGCAACCTCCGTTACAAAGGAAGTTACGTTACGCGGTCCAACATGGCGTGCGCCGCTAAGTCGCTGACGTCAAGAAGGCTTTGGCTGATACCATGATGTCGAGAGCCCATATCTAATCCCACGTAGCTAGTTAGTGCGTATAGTCCAATGGCCAGACTCAGATCAAATATCCAAACTCGTTAACCATGTTATTATAAAATAACTGCGGACAACGACCGGGGCCAGGCCACCTCTCGACTAGGTGTCTCAACCTGCCCTGTCGCTCCGCCACAAAGATCCACTCGGGAGCCGTCGGGAACCAGGCCCACCACTACCTGGATGGAGCCACATGTCCTTTCAGCCCCCAATCCGTGAATCACTTGCGGGTACTCTACGAGCCGAGCCGACTTTAGCCACATCATGTATCATGTAAAGTATGTATATAGTATATACCCGTGATCACCACCCGAGTGATCAGGGCCCGAAAATATAGCATGGCAGACGGACAAGAATGTACGGTTGCTTATGGAATACTAGCATCCTATACTAAACATTTAGGATAGCAGGTAAAGGTATCAACAGTGGTAGCAACAATGACAGGCTATGCAACAGAATAGGAGTTATCGCATCATCAACAGTAGCATCCTAATGCAAGAATAAGAGAGAGAGGAGAATGGGCGATATCTGGTGATCAGGGGGGGCTTGCCTGATTGCTCTGCAGACAGAGCAGAACCTTCGAAGGTGAAGCAATCGATCACCGTTTCAACCGCGGTCTCAGGGTCTACCGAAAAGTAACAGAGAGGGAACACAATAAATAATAGAGCAAACAAAAAGCATCACAAAACATAACATGGCAATACGCGGTGCTAGAGGTGACCTAACGTAGTAGTAGGTGATACCGGCGAAGTGGGGAAACATCCGGGAAAGTATTCCTGGTGTTTGACGTTTTCGAGAAGATGAAACGGAGGTGGATTCTTGCAGATTCTCTATGCTAGGGACGTGTGGGGGGACGAACGGACTGCGTATTCGGATTCGTCTCGAAATTCTAAGCAACTTTCATGTACAAAGTATTTGCATCAGATATACGGTTTATTTTATATGATTTTTCAAAGTATTAAAATATTTTCTAATTATTTGGATTTATTATATTTTATTAAAAAAACTAACTACTAGGTGCACCCGGTGCAGTGCACACATATGTGCACCAGAGGTTGACTAATGGGCCCCTGGTCAACTTGGGCCACTTGGCCCGCTGTCACCGGCACTGTGAGGGGCCTCGCCCCGCCACGTCAACGTGGCGCGCGCAGGCACGGACGCAGGCTGCTAGAGGCGGTTACGGAGGAGTGGCGGCCGATAGCAAGTACGGAGGGAGGTGGTGGGGGGTAGACGCCCGGGAGCAGGGGCGTGGTGCGCGCGAGCGGGCACGGCCGCGACGGATGTGGGTGTGGCGGTTGTAGGCGGTTCGGGGCTGGTGGTCGCTTGCGGGTGCAGCCAAGGGAGTGGGAGGCGGAGGCGGGTGCATGGCTGCGTGGGTAGCAAGGGCGCGCGCGCGAAGCGCGGCGAGCGCGAGCAAGGGCTTGGCGAGTGGAGCATCGGCCATGGCTACTTCTAGCGTGGGACGGCAACGACGAGCGCGGTGGCTACGACAAGGGGACGAAGGGTGGGAAAGGGTGGGACGGAGGAGGAGGCTCACAGTGGAGCGCAATGGTGAGGTCGAGGAGGCCGGAGGTGGACCGGAGCCGTGGCAACGACGACGAACGTCGGCGCTGTACGCAACGGAGATGAGCTCGATGGCAAGCATATGGGTTGTCCCGGCTCGATTCAGAGCATGTAGGCGAAGGAGATGACAATGGCGAAGCTCGTGGATGCCGTGGCGCAGCTCGGGGTAGCCAGTGGCCACGAGATTGACAAGGGCGCGGTGAGGGCACTGCGGCTGCGAGCTTGGGAGTGAGAGGGAGATCGAGTGAGAGGAGTTTAGGGGACTAGGGTTCATCTGCGCGGTTTAGGATGCTCTTATCCTCGAGGGGAGTCTCAGATGGGAGACAGCCAAGGCGCAGCCATGGCGGCCGGATGGCTGCCACGCCATGCCCTTGCCTCCCCTCTGTACAGAGGTAGGGGAAAGGCCGGCATGTGCCGGGCCTTATTGTACTGTACCAGTAGGCTTTATGTGTACAGTATGTGATGGGCCTAGTTAGTGCATAGTGCCCTTTTTCATTCCTTTTTTTTATCTTTTCTATTTTAGTTTTATAAAAATTTACCACTAGGACCTAAATTAGTACTTGTAAATATATTACTGTCACATTAATTCTTATTCTTAAATAAAATAGTTATTATTTTATAATTTATAATATGCATTTAATTAATCATTTTAGCCACTATTTCAATTATTTAGTGCATTTAAACATGTTATAAAAATGTGATTTCTTCACAATAATTACTTGTGAAATATTTGCTACATTAAAAACATTTTAGTTTTGACTTTTGAAAACTTTATTTATTTAACTTCATTTTAAAATTGAATATTTAATCGATTTGAATCAACGCGGGATTAACAACAGTAACGGTGGCGACATCGCATCACTAGCAGGGGATTACTGTAGCTTAATTATCCGAGCGTTACGATGGGAAAACACGTGGCACCAATCGATACCACAACTCACCACGAGAAAGCGCATTAAACTGTGGATTCACAATGGATATGGATGAACACGTGGCACCAATCGAGACAACTACTCATCACGAGAAAGCGCGATAAACTATGGATTCAAACAAGATATGAAAGAACACGTGGCGCAAATCCAAACAACTACTAATCACAAAAAGTGCGGTAAGCTATTGATTCAAATCGGATATGGGAAAACACGTGGCACCAACCGAGACATCTACTCATCGCGAGAAAGCGTGGTAAATTATGGATTCCCAACGAGTATGGAAGAGCGTGTGGCACAAATACATACCACTACTCATCACAAGAAATCGCGGTAAACTGCTGATCCAAAACGGATATGGGGAAACACGTGGCACCAATCGAGATCCCTACTCATCGCGAGAAAGCGCGGTAAACTATGGATTCACAGCGGATATGGAAGAATATGTGGCACCAATCCACACAACTACTCATCGCGAGAAAGCGCGATAAACTATGGATTCGGACCAGATATGGAAGAACACATGACACAAATCCAGACCACAACTCATCACGAGAAAGCATGCTAAACTATAGATTCACAACAAATATGAGAGAACGCATGGCACAAATTCAAACAACTATTCATCACAAAAAAAGCATGGTAAGCTATTGACTCAAACCATGGGAAAACACGTGACACCAATCGAGACCACTACTCATCACGAGAAAGCGCGGTAAACAATGGATTCACAACGGATATGGAAGAATGTGTGGCACAAATCTAGACCACAACTCATCACAAAAAATCACGGTGAACTACTGATTTAAACCGAACATGGGGAAACACGTGGCACCAATCGAGATCACTACTCATCGCCAGAAAGTGCGGTAAACTATGGAGTCACAACGGATACGGAAAACACATGGTACCAATCCAAACAACTACTCATCGCGAGAAAGCACGATAAACTATGGATTGAAACCAGAAATGGAAGAACTCATGACAAAAATTCAGATTACTACTCATCGCGAGAAAAGCGCCTAAAACTATGAATTCAAACCGGATATGGGAGAACACATGGCACAAATCCAAACAACTACTCATCACAAGAAAGCATCGTAAGCTATTGATTCAAACCGGATATGGGAAAACACAATGCGCCAATCGAGACCACTACTCATCGCGAGAAAGCGTGGTAAACTATGGATTCACAACGGATATCGTAGAACGCGTGGCACAAATCTATACCACCACTCATCACAAGAAATCGCGGTAAACTACTGGTTCAAACCGGATATGGGAAAACACGTGGCACCAATCGAGACCACTTCTCATCGCGAGAAAGCACAGTAAACTATGGATTGACAATGGATATGGATGAACATGTGGCACCAATCCAGACAACTACTCATTGCGAGAAAGTGCGATAAACTATGGATTCAAACAAGATTTGAAGTGCCACGTGGCACAAATTCAAACAACTACTCATCACGAAAAATTGTGGTACGCTATTGATTCATACCGGATATGGGAAAACATGTGGCACGAATAGAGACCACTACTCATCGCGAGAAAGCTCGGTAAACTATGGATTCACAACGGATATGGAAGAACGTGTGGCACAAATCCAGACCACCACTCACGACAAGCAATCGTGGTAAACTACTGATTCAAACCGGACATGGGAAAACACATGGCACCAATCGAGACCACTACTCAACGTGAGAAAGCGCTCTAAATTATGGATTCACAACGGATATTGAAGAACACATTGAAGGAAATATGCCCTAGATACAATAATAAAGTTGTTATTTATATTTCCTTATGTCATGATAAATGTTTATTATTCATGCTAGAATTGTATTAACCAGAAACATAATACATGTGTGAATATATAGACAAGCAAAGTGCCACTAGTATGTCTCTACTTGACTAGCTCGTTGAATCAAAGATGGTTAAGTTTCCTAGCCATAGACATGAGTTGTCATTTGATTAACGGGATCACATTATTGGTGAATGATGTGATTGACTTGACCCATTCCGTTAGCTTAGCACCTGATCATTTAGTTTTACTGCTATTGCTTTCTTCATGACTTATACATGTTCCTTTGACTATGAGATTATGCAACTCCTGAATACCGGAGCAACACCTTGTGTCAGGGATATTACTACCAGGTATAAATCGGTCAGGAGGGTCCGGTTTACGTTATCAAGACCATATTATCAAAGGCCCAACGGAGTATGAAGTAGAAGATTGTAGCCCAAGAGGTTTAGAGCCCATATGTTAGGGCCCTTGATTTGTTAACCGTCATGCTATATAACTTGGGATGTAAGATAGAAAGAACAGAGACCGAGGCGGACACGTTTATGAGCCGGTCTCCGGACTCCGTAAACTGGACCGGGCGTCACCTCTTATATAAAGGGACGACCCGGCGACGGTTCAGGACAGACAACAACAGCTCGAGACACAGGCAAAGCGGATTCGCTCCCTGGTCATCGAAGCCCTAGCAATACCACACCAAACTAGACGTAGGCTTTTACCTTCATCGAAGGGGCCGAACTAGTATAAAAAATCCATGTGTCTTTCGTCTGCTTTAACCCCTTTAAGCTAACCCGTAGCGATGGCCTCACGACTAAGTCCTTTTGCTAGGACATCTACCGTGCTAAATCCACGATAGTTGGCGCCCACCATGGGGCTATCGCATGATGGTTTCGAGTTCTTGAAGGGCAGCTTTGAAGGACTCAAGGGCTACGCAGTGGGCCGGATGGCTAAGAGTCATCACGGCCGGATCTACATCGACGATGCAGGCTGGGGCCCCGAGGCCGATTCAATTGAATACGGGTATCGGGTCCCCTTCGGCCGCATCCACGTCTTCATCGGCAAGATCGGCGAACCGGGCCCTGAGCCGGACATCTTCCCCAACATCATCGAGCCGGCTCAGCGTGCGGGACCTGCCTGGATTCAGCCCGCCGTGAAGCACGTCTTCGTTGGAGCGGTGCATGGAGTACAAGCCGAGGACGGATCGGACTCAAGCGGCAAGACTATTGCGTATTCCGACGATGAATCTTCTTCCGGAGAGACCGAATCTTTGTATCTGCTGCAGGATGGCTGGTCTGAGGGCTGTTCCGATGGTGACAGTATTCCGGACCCCCTTTATCCACCAAATAGGATTGTTGTCTTCATGGCCGGATCACAACCCGTGCAGCAGTCCTCAGCAACATGGGCGTTTATATCAGAGGCAATGGGAGCTAGAGCTGGAGATCCTCCCCCGTTGCCGTCTGATACCTTATCTATCTTGGTCGATACTTTGACAGCGCTAGTAACAGCAGAGGTAGAATAGGCCAACAAGGAGCAGCATGACGCGGAGGTCGCTCAGGTGAAGATCCGGACTGAACAAGCCAAGTTGGACCTGGCAGCTGAGAAAGCTAGGATGGCTACAAAGCAGACGGAGCTAGATGCTCAAGCCTATCGGCTCATGTTAGATCAGACTGCTTCACAAGGGGTAATGATGAGAAGGCAACGATCTCGCCTGCCGCCGGTTTATGAGGCAAGGAATCTCTTTAACACGCCAGGCGCAGGAACCAATAACCAGCCAGAGGTAAACCAGGGAGGAGCACCAGGAACAGGCGCATCGGTTCAGCCACCGGTCGCAGAGCCAAATCGCCAAGTTGTGACGACCCAACATGTGCCCACCCCTCCTGGTCATTATTCTAATCTGTTGGACAACATAGTTGTTGCCGCTTCACGTCTGTCCGCCCTTCCCATTGAAGGAACGTCCCCCATAGCAGTGGAGGCACGATGGGCCAAGGAGTTGTTGGACACGGCACTAACTCAACAGCAATTTTATTCCTATAGCCGGGAGAGGATTCATTCGACCCCCCATCCGAGCCGGAGTTATACGAGGCGTCTGGATGAACCGGTCGTATCAAGCAGCGCACGGAGGCGTCATCAGCAGAGGCGGGATAATCCTGCAGCAGAAGAGGCGCACGCTCAAGAGGTGGTGGATCAGGCCAGACAGCGCCGGGAGGTCGAGGTGATAGTGTAGTACGAAGCCCGTCAGGCGACGCCGGTTCGTCCCACCACCACAGTTGAACCGGGGGTCATGTCCAGTTCCCTAGGCGTGCCGTGTCTCATCCCCGCTTTACGGAACGTGAAATTACCCAAGGATTTTAAAGGTCCGCGCAAGGTGCCCAACTACACGGCGGATCTTGCTCCAGAGGCATGGGTTGAGAGTTATGAGATGGCAATGGAGATGCTCGATGTGGATGAGGCGGCATGCGCTAAGTATTTCACAATGATGCTCGAGGGCACGGCCCGAACATGGCTGAAGGGTTTACCACCTAATTCCATCGGATCATGGGCTGAGCTGTGGAGCCGGTTTATCAAAAATTTCAAAGACACATGCAAGAAGCCAATGTCTGTTGTCGACTTAGCTGCCTGCGTCCAAGGAGAGCAGGAGTCTACAAGCAGTTGGGTGCGTCGAGTGTCCAAAATCCTGCACTCCTCTAATAGCATCAACCCAAGCACAGCGGTGGTAACCTTGGAAAATAATTGCCGGTTTGAACCTTTGAGGCAGAAGTTGGGGCGGCTTAAACGTGATTGCAATGACATGGGAACGCTCATGGGCGCTTTAGTGAAGTATGGAGACTCTGACAACACCAAGCATCCAGACGCAGATGGAGACAAGTCAGGGAAGGCAAGCAAGAATGGTAAACCGCCGCAGGCCAATCCAGCGAACCAAGGATACAATGGTAAGCGTAAAGCGGATGGCAGCTCAAATTTTGTGGCCAACACCAACGCTCAGGAGGATGGGCAATGCTGCAAGGTTAGACCGCCCCCACGTAATGGGAGGCCGCCTATTAATCTGGAGCGCCAGTTAAATGTGCCTTGCCCAAAGCACGGTACGCCAGAAAAAACCAGCTACGTATCTCTGGAAGGGTTGTTTCATCATGCAGGAGTTCATGAACCGAAATAGGTATGATCACGGGCCCCCCGGCGGATCAGGCCCTGGCTTCCAAGGTCCGGGTTACCAAGGTGGTGGGTCCGGTTCAGGATATCAAGGCAATAACAATAACCACAATGGGTACAATCAGCATAACCAGCAGCATGGTCAGGGCGGATACAATAACCAAGGGAATCAACAGCATCAACAGCAGCAGCAATCCGGATATGAGAACAATCCGAAGGAGCTGAGCAGTGGGCAGTATCACGTCTTCACCACGAGTTTGTGCAAACGGGATCAGAAGGTTCTGAAGAGGGCAGTGCATTCTGTTGAACCGGCGATACCACGTTTTTTGCGTTGGTCTGAGCAACCCATTTTGTGGAGCAGAGAGGATCATCCACCCCGGGTTGATAATCCGGGTCAGTTGGCTCTGGTGGTGGCACCACAGGTAGGTGGCTACAAGTTTACCAAAGTGCTTATGGATGGAGGCAGCAGCATCAACATCCTGTATTATGAGACTTTTAGGCGTATGGGGCTGACATACAAGAAGCTCTGACAGCCCAACAGAGTATTCCATGGGATGGTATCCGGTAAATCGGCATATCCGGTTGGCAAGATCGATCTGGAGGTCACCTTTGGAGATGAGCATGACTCTAGGTCAGAGACTGTGACCTTCGAGGTGGTAAAGATCAGAAGCCCATACCATGCTTTGTTTGGGCAGCCGGTTTATGCCAAGTTCATCGCTAGGCCGTGTTATGTTTATCTACAGCTCAAGATGCCAGGCGACAAGGGAACTATTACGGTTCACGGGAGCCGCAAAATTGCATTGGAGTGCGGGGAAGGTGGTGCAGCTTATGCTGAGGCGGTTTGTGCAACTGAGGAGCTTAAGTTCTATAAGGACAATGTTGATCCGGCGGATATGTCCCCGCTGAAGAAACCAACCACAGAGCATGATCCAGCTTTGAAATTCAAATCAGGTGAAGAGACTAAGCAGGTGGACTTTGTTCCGGGCGATTCATCCAAACAGTTCACTATCAGTGCTAACCTAGATCCCAAATAGGAAAGCGCGCTCATCGAGTTCATCCGTGAGAACCGGGATATCTTTGCGTGGAAGCCTTCTGACATGCCAGGTATACCGAGGGAACTCGCTGAGCACAATCTTAATATAGATCCTACGTTTAAACCGGTCAAGCAGTATCTGTGCCGCTTCAATGAGGAGAGGCGCAAGGCTATTGGAGAAGAAGTGGCTAGGCTCTTGGCGGCAGGCTTTATAGTTGAAGTGTTTCATCCAGAATGGTCGGCTAATCCGGTGCTATTACTTAAGAAAAATGGAACTTGGAGAATGTGTGTTGATTACACAGATCTGAATAAGGCTTGCCCAACTGATCCTTTTGCTCTCCCTCGTATTGATCAAATTATTAATGCTACGGCAAGATGTGAGCGGCTAAGTTTTTTGGATGCATACTCAGGTTATCATCAGATCAAGATGGCAGCTAAGGACCAGGAGAAGATAGCCTTTATAACTCCTTTTGGAGCCTTCTGCTATGTATCTATGCCATTTGGGCTCAAGAGTGCCCAGATGACCTACCAGCGTTGTGTGCAGAACTGCCTTCAAGGGCAGATTGGGCGGAATCTTCATGCATATGTTGATGACATTGTGGTAAAATCCAGGAAGGAGGAGACACTGATAGATGATCTGAAGGAAACTTTTGATAATCTCCGAGTCTATAAAATGATGCTTAATCCGAAGAAGTGCGTTTTTGGTGTTCCGGCAGGCAAGCTCCTGAGGTTCTTGGTGTCAGAACCCCGATCCTAAGTCACACAGGTCTAGCCTGTAACACACCATATCACTTTGCGGCCTCACGCACGGTATCCCCACGGGTGCCACCTTACCTGGCCCGGGACCGTTTGCGCATTTTGGCACACGTATATGATAGTGTCGCTAGCATCCATATGACAGAGAACCCGGGCCGACATGACTAGTTATAAACCAAAGGTGGCACTAAATTACAGAGACAGGCATACATGACCCAGCAACGAACGTGTCGGTCATCAACGTATGAACCCAAGTCGTAGCAAGCTACAAGGACTTAAAGGAACAACGCGTGACATTTACCCTAAGAGACAGACACAGGAACGAAGAAGGACACATGCCGGCCAGCCTAAGTGTTCCGGAGCAGTAGCAAGCTACCAAGGCTCAGTGGAAGCACTAGGAGACATTTCCCTGTAAGATAGGCTACCAAAGGTAAACAACTAGGTGTCGGATCCCACACATAGCAATACACATTACACGTACACATAACATGCAAGTATGTGTTGTACAACATGGCATCACAACATAACTCAACAACTCATATAGATAAGGCCCAGAAGAGCCATCATAGCATTTATTACAAACAGAGGTCACATGAGCCAACATACAGAGCATACAGGCAATGGAAGCATAACATGTCTGAGTACAGACAACTACAAATGGAAAAGGCTGAGAAGCCTGACTATCTACAAGATCCTACAAAGGTACAAGATCGTAGCTGAGGTAACAAGCTAAACGTCGAAGTCCACGCGGAACCACTAGCGAGACTGAAGTCTCTCTGCAAAAACATAAATTAAGCAAACGTGAGTACAAAGGTACTCAACAAGACTTACATCAGAACTAGCTACATATGCATCAGTATCAACAAAGGGGGTGGTGGAGTTTGACTGCAGCAAGCCAGCTTTGACTCGGTGGCTATCCTAAACTACGACTACAAGCAACTCTTTTGAGGTGGCGCACATGAGTCCACATATTCGCCAATCAATAAGCCACTATGGATCCGCTCCCGTCTCCCTACGAGAAGGCCATCCATAGTACTCACGCTTATCTTGCGCGTTTTAGAGTATCCACTTTCACTTGTTTATGAACTGTAGAGGCAACCCAGAAGTCCATTTCCGCGGACACGGCTATTCGAATAGATCATATATAACCCTGCAGGGGTGTACTTCTTCACACACGCTCTCACCACTTATCGCCGTTTACACGACATGTACTCGGCAACCTTCAAGCGGAGGCCCAGCGAGGGTGTCGGCCACGACCTGACTAACCACACAAGTCTCTCATGCAGGTTTATCGCCTATTTGGGTTCCATCCGTGGGGAGATCCGGCCGGGGTGTCGCTCACGGCCCCAAACGATGTGTACAGGGTTCCCCAATCACCAAACGGGCAATCGGTACACCGTGCCACGTACCTGCCGCATCACAGCCCACCCCGAGGGTCAGCGCTGCGCACGACCTCCAGTAAACTACAAACACCAGAAACTAGTTGCAACTCCTGGATAGAGAACCAGGGCAGTTAATAAGTCGAGAGGGTCCATTGGTTTTGGGCCCAATGCATGGTAGTAACTGGTCATGGATCAACCAACACAGAACTCAGTTCCTGAGGGCGGCTGCAATGAGACAACCCACCATGTACTCCTACATGGCCTCTCATCGCTACCTTTACCAAATCGTGTTCACACACTTAGCTCACACACATTAGGACATGTTCATCACCATTCCAATTCATCCCCGATGAATCAGACCTGACACAACTCTAAGCAATAGAAGGCATAACCAGAAAGCATGAATGAGTAGGCACAACATGGCTCAAACAACTCCTAGTCATACTAGTGGGTTTCAACTATTTACTGTGGCAATGACAGGTCATGCAGTGGAAAGGGGTTCAACTACCGCAGCAGGTAACAGTTGAAGCGTTGTTGTCCTAATGCATTAAAAGAGAGCAAGAGCGAGAGAGTGGGATTGTATCGGAATGCTCAATGGGGTTTTGCTTGCCTGGCACTTCTGAAATAACATTGGGTCTTCATCGGTGTCATCGATCACATCGTCGGTACACGTCTACTGAAAGGGAACAACACCGGCAACAGAGAAAGAAACACAATCAATGCAATGCGACAATATGATGCATGATCATGACATGGCAATATGCTGTTGATTGAGCTAATGCAACTAGCAACCATATTAAATGAAGTTGGTTTGAACCAAAGGTTCAAATTCAAACTCCAAATGTGATTATTCAAATGCCATTTAATTGATTTGACCTGATCAGCAGGTTTAACTTGTTCAAACATGCATGAAAACGCCAAAAACAGATTCCTCATATTTTTCTGATCATTTTTCATATATAAATTATTTTCATCTGAGATACGGTTGATTTTATATGATTTTTAGAAGTTTAAGGCATTTTCTGAGAATAAATAAATCATTTAAGATTTATTTAAATACCAGAAAAGGCTTTACTGCGTCAGCATGACGTCTGTGTGACGTGAGCAAGTCAACAGGCGGGTCCAGGTCAAACCTGACCAGTGGGTCCCACTGGTCAGTCTCTCAGCACTTAACTAAAAGTTTAAATCTAAACTAAACAGACACGGGGCCCACATGTCAGTGTCTAATTAGATTAATGACAGCAATTAAAACTTAATTAAAACCCTAAACTAAAATTAGTCAGGGATGGCCCCACATGTCATTGACTCACAGGGGTCAAAACTAGTCTACGGCGGAGGTCAAACCTGCCGGCGACTCGCCGGCGGCGAGGTCGAACGCGGCGGAGGGCGTCGGGACACCGCCTCCGACGACCATTCGAGCGGCGGAGGGCAGCTATAGGATGCGCAGGCTCTTGCGCATCCAACGCACTAGGCGGCAGCAGCTGGGGTGGCCGGAATCGTCGCCGGCGTCAAGCCCAGCGGCGGCCGGAGTTCGGGCACCGACGGGATAGGTGCTACGGGGCACGGGGAGGTGAGCTGGTGGGTGCGTTCGGCTCCTGAGAGCTCGGTGAGCACGTTGGGGTGCACATCCGCGGGCTGTGGCAACTATGGCCACGGCGGCGGCATCGTCGACGGCGGTGAGGTCGGGCATCAGTGGTGGAGCTAGCTAGGATGCACGTACAGCAGTGGAAAAAGAGGGGAAGGACTCAGCAGCTCACAGGGAGGACGGAGAGAGGTTCAGTGGGCTCGGGGAAGGCTTGACCGGAACAAATCGACGGCGATGAACGGCGGCACCCGAGGTTGAAGATGATGATGTAGACGACGAAGCGGAGCCCTCCGGCTCGATTCCTTCGGCTTGGGGATGTGGTGCTCAGTTGCGGGGCTTCTGGACACGGCGAAGGGGCAAGGGGACGGCGGTGGGCGCGGTGTTCTCGGCGGCACGGCCATGGCGGCTTCGGCCATCGTTCGGGAGAGACGAGGGAGGGAGGAAGGGGGCGAGTGAGAGGTCAGATCGATCCGGACGGCAGTGGGGTGGTCATCCGCGGCGTTGCGCTGGCGAGGGGAGGGCCAGGCAGGCAGGTGGCGTGGAGGCACGGCCGTGCGCGCGCGTTGGCCACAGGCCTGGCCGACTGGCGCCAGGAGGACGACGGCGGTGGTGGGCTGGTGGACTGGGCTGACCACTTGGGCCGCCAGGTGGGCTGCATAGGTAAGTGGCTTAGGTGGGCTTCCTCTTTCTCTGTTTTCTATTTAGTTTCTGTTATTCTATTTTGTTATTTTGTTCTGGGCTTTATTAAAAATACTTAGGCACACTCAAAAATCATGAAACCAAGCATGGTTACTGTTTAGAATAAATCCAACAGTAGACATTTTAGTTTATGATTATTTGAGCATTTAAAATAATATATAAAATTTAAATGCCCAAATGCAAGTAAGATATGATTTAATTCAAAAATCCAGAATGGTCCTAGAAATATGTGCAACATTTTTGGCAGAGGTTTTTAATCAATCCAAAAATGATGAACTTTTCCAAGGGGCATTTTGGGTTCATTGAAAAAGATTTTAATTTGACCCTAGTTAAATTCATTTAGTGCTAGGGTTTGAACATCCCCATTTCAATTTTCTGTGAAAATAAATATGATGCACATGAAGACCAAGCAAGGCAGGCAAGGCTAGTCTAGGGCTGTGACAACTCACCCCCACTAAAACAAGAATCTCGTCCCGAGATTCATGACGTGAGAAAAGAAATCAGAGGGGACACTAACTAACACAATCTTCTCGATTCAACTGTCCTCCTCGAAGTTGCTGATTCATTGCATCATGTTGATCCTGACATCCTTGATTACCAGATCTTTGTCCATCACAGAGATAACAGAAGAAACTCTACAGTAATCTATCTTGCCAAAGATCGAGCAACTTAGATCAACTCATGGAGTGAGACGTTGAAACAGCTCTTGAGATGAGATACGGAGTACACCTCCAGGGGGATGGAGTGAAACAAACGATGAAAGTTCACTTGACAGGCAATAATTCCACACTTAATGATGATGGTGATCGAGGTCACCAGACGGGGCACCTTAAAGAAGATGACTCCTAGAATTATCCCCTTAAGTGGCAAAAAGAATTACTTTTGATATAGCGATCATTGAAATTCTCTATACCAGCCGGAGGCAAATCACAATCGATCATTTGACGGAGTCCGAAAGAATGACATTCTACATCTAGAGTGGATGATGTGGACTGCCTTGTAAAAGACAATGCCAAGGTTGATTTTGCTTATCACCGGAAATGGATGGGATCCATGGTAAAATGGCACATTGGCGGTGCAAGCTGGGAACAAAAATGCAAATGCTGGGAATGATTCTGGTAACTGGGGTAAATCCCAACATTAGAGAGTAAATCTACTCTTGAGGGGTATAGCATAACCAAAAACACTAGGAGCAATCCCGGTTAGTGCCGGTGATAACACCTAGTGCTTGTGTGTGCTCTCAAGAACTTGAGCATTCCCATATTCATCAAGGTTTTA
>LR738715.1:517282888-517301911 GCA_902687465.1 Secale cereale | reverse complement strand
GATGGTGATCGAGGTCACCAGACGGGGCACCTTAAAGAAGATGACTCCTAGAATTATCCCCTTAAGTGGCAAAAAGAATTACTTTTGATATAGCGATCATTGAAATTCTCTATACCAGCCGGAGGCAAATCACAATCGATCATTTGACGGAGTCCGAAAGAATGACATTCTACATCTAGAGTGGATGATGTGGACTGCCTTGTAAAAGACAATGCCAAGGTTGATTTTGCTTATCACCGGAAATGGATGGGATCCATGGTAAAATGGCACATTGGCGGTGCAAGCTGGGAACAAAAATGCAAATGCTGGGAATGATTCTGGTAACTGGGGTAAATCCCAACATTAGAGAGTAAATCTACTCTTGAGGGGTATAGCATAACCAAAAACACTAGGAGCAATCCCGGTTAGTGCCGGTGATAACACCTAGTGCTTGTGTGTGCTCTCAAGAACTTGAGCATTCCCATATTCATCAAGGTTTTAACAATATCTGTGTCAAGAATCCTGGCAACATCACATACTACCATGATGAATAATGATGGATGATGCAGATGCAAAGGAAGATAACACCTTCTCGGATTTCACCTTGGCGAGGCCAAGGGGACGAAATCTGGATGATCGATCGAGAGACATTTAGCACTCCGCTTCTAATGTTCTCCTTGATGTGGTAGCGCAACCCATTTATTAAAATGGTTTGGTACCTAGAACGTCAAGTAAAAGGTCGGACTTCAGGAGCACAAAAAATCCATAAGGAACAACTAGGGAGTAAATCCTACGAAATCCTTATAGGGAGGTGGCCAACTTCTTCAATCAAGATACTACAATAATAGGTCTTCCGGCTGGTGGGTTGGCCACAACATCCACTTTACCGGTTATCGAGAGACCAATATTATAGTTCTTGGAAAATGCTCCAACCATCATATCTGCCTGAGATTCAGTTCTGGTTGGTGTCAGGATATTCCAGACTTATCGAGTCTAGAAAGAATGAATGTTTGCAACACAATTCGACGAGACGGCGTTGCGAGATTCTCGGGAATGAACTACGATAGCAGCTCCAAAACATGAGCTAGTTCTGCTACGTACCAGTGAACACGTTGTCCCAGACAAACGTGACCACATGGTAGTCTTATAATAAGATGCTACCGAGTTCAGATTGAGAACCATCATTGAAGATAGCGAAGTCACGTGCATGACCTAGGATTATCACAACAGACTTCATTTTCTCGAACAAATCAATCAGTGGCTTGGTGTGCTAGGGATACATATAGAGTGAAGGTTGCAAGTCTCCAAACCACAGAATACTTCGCACGTATACATGACTGACTTGGGATGATTCCAGAGGTGGCAAAACTAACTTTCTCGAACTCATGGCGGCAACTTGCACCTAATGCACGTGAACTGGGAGAAAGTCACTTCTTGCACCAACATATACCTCATGAACGGGACACGAAGGCAATGCTTACAAAGTTTCCAACACTAGCTTAATGTCCTACAAAATCATGGAGGAGATAACAGTGTTGCTGATGGGCTCAACAACAATTCATCCAGGTTTCCATGGAGATGGAATTCCATAATTATGTGGACAAGTGATAGTATTGGTCAGACCAAGGGGATATAATGATGTATGCTCGAGGAATCATCCCCGAGTAAGACAACATTATGAACATCGTTGGTTCTGATTTGATTTGATGATAGCCCATACTCAAATCAAAGTTTTGGACAAGATAATAGATCCAGCAATTGATCACAAGGATCAACCGATCAAGATATCATCTTTCTTCAACACACACACACACAAAAGATATCCCTTAGAAGGAACTAAGTCAGGCAAGCTCTTATCTTCCAACTCTCCAAGTTGTTGTTTAGCTTAACCAACTAATTCAGGGTATACAACACAGATTCTTGGAGAAAGGGTGGTTTAGATAGAAACCAGCTTGATCACGAACTCAACATAGCAGTCAGGTGACAACCTGGTAATACTTCCGGGAAGATATTCGGAAAATCACGAACCACCGATATGTTGCTAAGCTCGAGAACAATCTTGCTTTTCAAGGCAAGACGATATGATCAAATGAGCGAGAGATTGACACAATCCTAACTCATTGATCGATAAGTGCACCAGGAAAGATGGACTAGTAGCACGATCAATCTTAGAATGGTGATTTAGTAATCAACACGCTAAGAATGAAATTGTTGTCCTTTAACTACCAAGCAACGAAGTTGCTAGAAGTATTGATTTCACACATCACAATTCACTTGTCAGCATTCCGGTTACAATAACATGGAAACCAAGGAATGAACAATGATGGCAAGAAGTATTACTGCGTCAAGAATTCATAAGAGATAGTGCAATTCTCATGAAGATCCTGACGCAAAGAGGATAACACTTCAGAGTAGAACGGATCAAAAGCTTGATTGCATTTTGATCTGCGAAGTACAACTTCTTTGACCCAATCCTGGATATGGATAAGGTACTGGAGTTTGTTTCCCTAGTCATTCCGGAATAGAATGGCTTGACGGACCACAAGAGTAAAAGGCATCGATGAACATAGGTGCACGACTACTCCTGACTATCAATTGATAGACGAGGATCGGAATATAACTAAAGGGGGACAACTCGGGGAACATATAACTTCTAAGTTGTGGATGCATAGATTAACATGTCGAACGAGTTCAACATATTTCTTCCGGATAACCCATGCAGAAAATAGAGTTGGCAGAGTCACGATATGAATGGAGTACTACTCAGGAGCACTCTGGTTGTGATCTTTTGGTTCAGAAGAACTTCTGCCATGATGGTTCATGGTATTTGGAAGAATGATATACCACGGACCTCGAGGACTATCACAAGGTTACTAATAACCTAAAGGGACGAGCAAATACTACTAACATGAAGTAGGTAAAATGAATCTTGGGTTCAAGAACCCAGAATTAGAATGCCTACTAACTAAATGGCATCACGGGATGCTTTCGAGAATAATGGCCAGAATCATCACACTGAGGATACAAAGTATTGCTGCACTACTGGGTGATCTTCTAAGACACCTAGGGTCATAATAATAAGTCCAACATATATGTCGAGGTAACAGAGTGCCTCAACACACCGACTAGTGTGGTTAATCTGGCCTAAAAGGACATTAAGAACAGATAGGAATGGTTTGCAAATGCATCAGACTATTAGAAACCTGGGATGACTCGGACAGCATAACGGCTGCAAGTGCTCGAAAATACTTTTGAGATCTTAGCAAAAAGGGTAGCATATCCACTTGACATCATAATGTCAAGGTTCTGAGACCAACAGTTGAACAAACAGGAGTAGTAGAAACTGAACTAGGGGTTGAATCCACAATACCGTGATCCTGATAAATAGAATGAGAATCCTAGTTCTTAATCCCCGTAGAAAGAAGAAGGTGACTCAGATCAGAAGGTCATGGGGTAAAGGAGTAAAAAGAGCCTTATGTTCCCTTCCACAAACAATTCCCTTACATAACTAAAGAGTTTCTAGACACGACTTCGACCAGTTTAGCTTACTAATCCTACAGGCAGTCAGGCTCTGATACCAAAGCTGTCAGGACCCCGATCCTAAGTCACACAGGTCTAGCCTGTAACACACCATATCACTTTGCGGCCTCACGCACGGTATCCCCACGGGTGCCACCTTACCTGGCCCGGGACCGTTTGCGCATTTTGGCACACGTATATGATAGCGTCGCTAGCTTCCATATGACAGAGAACCCGGGCCGACATGACTAGTTATAAACCAAAGGTGGCACTAAATTATAGAGACAGGCATACATGACCCAGCAACGAACGTGTCGGTCATCAACGTATGAACCCAAGTCGTAGCAAGCTACAAGGACTTAAAGGAACAACGCGTGACATTTCCCCTAAGGGACAGACACAGGAACGAAGAAGGACACATGTCCGCCAGCCTAAGTGTTCCGGAGCAGTAGCAAGCTACCAAGGCTCAGTGGAAGCACTAGGAGACATTTCCCTGTAAGATAGGCTACCAAAGGTAAACAACTAGGTGTCGGATCCCACACATAGCAATACACATTACACGTACGCATAACATGCAAGTATGTGCTGTACAACATGGCATCACAACATAACTCAACAACTCATATAGATAAGACCCAGAAGAGCCATCATAGCATTTATTACAAACAGAGGTCACATGACCCAACATACAGAGCATACAGGCAACGAAAGCATAACATGTCTGAGTACAGACAACTACAAATGGAAAAGGCTGAGAAGCCTGACTATCTACAAGATCCTACAAAGGTACAAGATCGTAGCTGAGGTAACAAGCTAAACGTCGAAGTCCACGCGGAACCACTAGCGAGACTGAAGTCTCTCTGCAAAAACATAAATTAAGCAAACGTGAGTACAAAGGTACTCAGCAAGACTTACATCAGAACTAGCTACATATGCATCAGTATCAACAAAGGGGGTGGTGGAGTTTGACTGCAGCAAGCCAGCTTTGACTCGGTGGCTATCCTAAACTACGACTGCAAGCAACTCTTTTGAGGTGGCGCACACGAGTCCACATATTCGCCAATCAATATGCCACTATGGATCCGCTCCCGTCTCCCTACGAGAAGGCCATCCATAGTACTCACGCTTATCTTGCGCGTTTTAGAGTATCCACTTTCACTTGTCTATGAACTGTAGAGGCAACCCAGAAGTCCATTTCCGCGGACACGGCTATTCGAATAGATCATATATAACCCTGCAGGGGTGTACTTCTTCACACACGCTCTCACCACTTACCGCCGTTTACACGACATGTACTCGGCAACCTTCAAGCGGAGGCCCAGCGAGGGTGTCGGCCACGACCTGACTAACCACACAAGTCTCTCGTCCAGGTTTATCGCCTATTTGGGTTCCATCCGTGGGGAGATCCGGCCGGGGTGTCGCTCACGGCCCCAAACGATGTGTACAGGGTTCCCGCATCACCAAACGGGCAATCGGTACACCGTGCCACGTACCTGCCGCATCACAGCCCACCCCGAGGGTCAGCGCTGCGCACGACCTCCAGTAAACTACAAACACTAGAAACTAGTTGCAACTCCTGGACAGAGAACCAGGGCAGTTAATAAGTCGAGAGGGTCCATTGATTTTGGGCTCAATGCATGGTAGTAACTGGTCATGGATCAACCAACACAGAACTCATTTCCTGAGGGCGGCTGCAATGAGACAACCCACCATGTACTCCTACATGGCCTCTCATCGCTACCTTTACCAAATCGTGTTCACACACTTAGCTCACACACATTAGGACATGTTCATCACCATTCCAATTCATCCCCGATGAATCAGACCTGACACAACTCTAAGCAATAGCAGGCATAACCAGAAAGCATGAATGAGTAGGCACAACATGGCTCAAACAACTCCTACTCATACTAGTGGGTTTCAACTATATACTGTGGCAATGACAGGTCATGCAGTGGAAAGGGGTTCAACTACCGCAGCAGGTAACAGTTGAAGCGTTGTTGTCCTAATGCATTAAAAGAGAGCAAGAGCGAGAGAGAGGGATTGTATCGGAATGCTCAATGGGGTTTTGCTTGCCTGGCACTTCTGAAATAACATTGGGTCTTCATCGGTGTCATCGATCACATCGTCGGTACACGTCTATTGAAAGGGAACAACACCGGCAACAGAGAAAGAAACACAATCAATGCAATGCGACAATATGATGCATGATCATGACATGGCAATATGCTGTTGATTGAGCTAATGCAACTAGCAACCATATTAAATGAAGTTGGTTTGAACCAAAGGTTCAAATTCAAACTCCATATGTGATTATTCAAATGCCATTTAATTGATTTGACCTGATCAGCAGGTTTAACTTGTTCAAACATGCATGAAAATGCCATAAACAGATTCCTCATATTTTTCTGATCATTTTTCATATATAAATTATTTTCATCTGAGATACGGTTGATTTTATATGATTTTTAGAAGTTTAAGGCATTTTCTGAGAATAAATAAATCATTTAAGATTTATTTAAATACCAGAAAAGGCTTTACTGCGTCAGCATGACGTCTGTGTGACGTCAGCAAGTCAACAGGCGGGTCGAGGTCAAACCTGACCAGTGGGTCCCACTGGTGAGTCTCTCAGCACTTAACTAAAAGTTTAAATCTAAACTAAACAGACAAGGGGCCCACATGTCAGTGTCTAATTAGATTAATGACAGCAATTAAAACTTAATTAAAACCCTAAACTAAAATTAGTCAGGGCTGGCCCCACATGTCATTGACTCACAGGGGTCAAAACTAGTCAACGGCGGAGGTCAAACCTGCCGGCGACTCGCCGGCGGCGAGGTCGAACGCGGCGGAGGGCGTCGGAAAACCGCCTCCGACGACCATTCGAGCGGCGGAGGGCACCTACAGGATGCGCAGGCTCTTGCGCATCCAACGCACTAGGCGGCAGCAGCTGGGGTGGCCGGAATCGTCGCCGGCGTCGAGCCCGGCGGCGGCCGGAGTTCGGGCACCGACGGGATAGGTGCTACGGGGCACGGGGAGGTGAGCTGGTGGGTGCGTTCGGCTCCTGAGAGCTCGGTGAGCACGTTGGGGTGCACATCCGCGGGCTGTGGCAACTATGGCCACGGCGGCGGCATCGTCGGCGGCGGTGAGGTCGGGCATCAGTGGTGGAGCTAGCTAGGATGCACGTACAGCAGTGGAAAAAGAGGGGAAGGACTCAGCAGCTCACAGGGAGGACGGAGAGAGGTTCAGCGGGCTCGGGGAAGGCTTGACCGGAACAAATCGACGGCGTTGAACGGCGGCACCCGAGGTTGAAGACGATGACGTAGACGACGAAGTGGAGCCCTCCGGCTCGATTCCTTCGGCTTGGGGATGTGGTGCTCAGTTGCGGGGCTTCTGGACACGGCGAAGGGGCAAGGGTACGGAGGTGGGCGCGGTGTTCTCGGCGGCACGGCCATGGCGGCTTCGGCCATCGTTCGGGAGAGACGAGGGAGGGAGGAAGGGGGCGAGTGAGAGGTCAGATCGATCCGGACGGCGGTGGGGTGGTCATCCGCGGCGTCGCGCTGGCGAGGGGAGGGCCAGGCAGGCAGGTGGCGTGGAGGCACGGCCGTGCGCGCGCGCCGGCCACACGCCTGGCCGACTGGCGCCAGGAGGACGACGGCGGTGGTGGGCTGGTGGACTGGGCTGACCACTTGGGCCGCCAGGTGGGCTGCACAGGTAAGTGGCTTAGGTGGGCTTCCTCTTTCTCTGTTTTCTATTTAGTTTCTGTTATTCTATTTTGTTATTTTGTTCTGGGATTTATTAAAAATACTTAGGCACACTCAAAAATCTTGAAACCAAGCATGGCTAATGTTTAGAATAAATCCAACAGTAGACATTTTAGTTTATGATTATTTGAGTATTTAAAATAATATATAAAATTTAAATGCCCAAAGGCAAGTAAGATATGATTTAATTCAAAAATCCAGAATGGTCCTAGAAATATGTGCAACATTTTTGGCAGAGGTTTTTAATCAATCCAAAAATGATGAACTTTTCCAAGGGGCATTTTGGGTTCATTGAAAAAGATTTTAATTTGACCCTAGTTAAATTCATTTAGTGCTAGGGTTTGAACATCCCCATTTCAATTTTCTGTGAAAATAAATATGATCCACATGAAGACCAAGCAAGGCAGGCAAGGCTGGTCTAGGGTTGTGACACTTGGTGTCAAACAGAGGAATTGAAGCTAATCTGGAGAAGATCAAGGCGATTACGTCCCTGGCTAAACCGGCGTGCATCAACGATGTCCAACGCGTGGCGGGCCGTATTGCAGCACTCAGCCGGTTTATCAGCCATTTGGGGGAGAAGGCAATCCCGCTTTATCAGATGATGAAGAAGACAGACCATTTCGTCTGGAGTGATGCTGCTGACGCTGCATTTGAGGATTTGAAGAGGCAATTGGCAGAGCCGCCAGTCCTTGCTGCCACAGTTGACAATGAGCCGCTGTTGTTATACGTGGCTGCTAAAGCCCGTGCAGTAAGTGTTGCCATTGTGGTAGAGTGCAAGGAGGAAGGAAAAGAATATCTGGCTCAACGGCCGGTTTACTACATCAGTGAGGTGCTTATTGAGTCAAAGTAGAGATATCCATATTGGCAGAAACTGGTGTATGGAGTGTTCATGGCAAACCGGAAGCTAAAGCACTATTTTTAGGGCCACCCAATCACAGTTGTCAGTTCAGCTCCGTTAGGGGATATAATCCAGAACAGAGAAGCTACTGGTCGAGTTGCAAAGTAGGCTATTGAGCTTAGCCCGCACGGATTAAAGTATGTGCCCCGTACTGCGATAAAGTCCCAAGCACCGGTGGATTTCATCAACGATTGGACAGAGTTGCAAGCGCCTGAGGAGAAGCCGGATCATACATACTGGACTATTCACTTTGACGGTTCAAGGCAATTGGAGGGCTCGGGGGCTGGAGTCGTGTTAACTTCCCCATGAGGTAATAAGTTCTGCTATGTCCTCCGTTTATTGTTCCCTTGTACTAATAATGCTGCTGAGTATGAAGCTCTCCTTCATGGTCTGCGGATGGCTAAGGAGATGAACTTGAGCCGAGTTAAGTGCTTTGGCGATTCAGATCTGGTGGCACAGCAAGTATCTGGCAAGTGGGACTCCAAGGATCCGCTCATGGCACTTCAAAGGATATTAGGTGGATCATATCGACCGGCGAAAAAATGAAGCAGCTGATGCGTTAAGCCGGCTGGGTTCCCAGCGTAAACCGGTTCCACCTAATACCTTCTTGGATGAGTTGCATAATCCGTCGGTAAAGGTACCTTCAGAGGAGGACTTGGATGTTCCTGATCCGGAAGCACAATTGGTCGCAACACTTCATGTCATTCCGGATTGGACACTCCCTTACCTGGCATAAATGAACCGAGGTGACTTACCAGAGGATGAAGTCGAGGCCCGGCAGATAATCTGGAGGTCTAACTCCATGACTATTGTCAATGGAGAACTTCATCATCACAGCGTTTCTGGAGCTTTTCAGCGATGTGTATCACCAGAAGAAGGCTGTGATATCCTTAGAGAGATTCATGAAGGGAATTGTGGTCATCACGCTGGTTCAAAATCTTTGGTGGCTAAAGCTTTTCGTCATGGGTTCTACTGGTTGACGGCTCACGCCGATGCAGAGGACTTGGTCAGAAAATGTGATGCTTGCCAAAAATTCTCACCACGTGCTCATGTACTCGCACAGGAGGTGAGGATGATCCCAATTACTTGGTCATTTGCGACTTGGGGGCTTGATATGGTTGGACCCTTCAAAAGATCCCAAGACAAGAAAACCCACCTGTTAGTGGCAGTGGACAAATTTACCAAATGGGTTGAAGCGGAGCCTGTCAGCAAGTGTGATGCAGTGACAGCGGTTCAGTTCATCAAAAAGGTGATTTTCCGATTTGGCTTTCCACACAGCATTATAACCGATAATGGCACCAATCTATCTAAGGGGGCTATGGAGGAGTTCTGTCAACAAGAGCACATCCGTCTCGATGTATCATCAGTAGCTCACCCACAGTCTAATGGCCAAGCTGAAAGAGCCAATCAAGAGATCTTGAGAGGCATCAAACCCCGGCTTATGGTTCCTTTGCAGAGAACACTGGGTTGTTGGGTGGAGGAGCTGCCTTCTGTACTATGGAGCATCAACACTACACCTAATAGATCCACAGGGTACACGCCTTTCTTCATGGTATATGGAGCTGAAGCGGTCCTCCCTAGTGATATCCGTCATGATTCGCCGCGGGTGGCAGCTTATGTTGAAGCGGATAATGAACAAGCAAGACAAGACGCCTTGGACCGGCTGGAAGAGGAACGAGACACGACAGCAGCTCGATCGGTGATTTATCAGCAAGACCTGCGCCGGTACCACAGTCGCCGGGTTAAAACCAGGACATTTCAAGAAGGAGATATGGTGCTCCGGCTCATCCAGGACCAGACAGACATGCACAAGCTATCCCCACCTTGGGAAGGACCCTTTGTGGTCAGCAAGAACCTGCACAACGGATCATACTACCTCGTCGACGTTCGAGAACATAAGGACTCATGCACGGCGGAGGAGGAGACCAAGCGGCCGTGGAACGTCGCTCTTCTTCGACCTTACTATACTTGAGCCATAGGCTCCGCTTTATGTACAATGTATATATTATTATTAATATAATAAACCGGCGCCCCCGGTAAACCAGGGTATCAGCCATCTTTTTGTTGGGGAACGTAGTATTTTCAAAATTTTCCTACGATCACGCAAGATCTATCTACTAGATGCATAGCAACGAGAGGGGAGAGTGTGTCTACGTACCCTCGTAGACCGAAAGCGGAAGTGTTTATCAACGCGGTTGATGTAGTCGTGCACCTTCACGATCCGTCCCGATCTAGTACCGAACGTACGGCACCTCCGCGTTCAGCACACGTTCAGCTCGATGACGTCCTCGCCTTCTTGATCCACCAAGACGGGCGAAGTAGTAGATGAGTTCCGGCAGCACGATGGCGTGGTGACGGTTGTTGATGAAGAACAATCTCTGCAGGGCTTCGCCAAGCACTACAGAAACTAGACGGAGGATAAACTAGAGGGTCGGGGTAGCCGGCACACAGCTTGGTGTATCTTGATCTGTCTTGGGTGCTAGCCCTACCCCTCTATTTATATGTTGAGCCTTGGGGTCGAAACTTGGAGTAAAAGCCTTCACAAAGTCGGTTTCACCAGAAAGGCAAGAGTCCTTCTCGGACTCCAGGGCCAGATGCCAGGGTTCCCGGCGTCTGGACCAAGACGCCAGGGACCCTGGCGTCTGGCCCCTGGACTCCGCAAAACTTCCTTTTGCGCCTTCCAAAAACCTTGTGTGCTTTCCCTTTTGGCCCAAATAAAGTGTTCTCGTACCCAAACACTTCGGGAAACATCCGGAACCCCTTCCGGTGAATTCCGGAACCCTTCCGGAGGTCAAACACTATTATCTCATATATTAATCTTTATCTCCGGACCATTCCGGAGTTCCTCGTCATGTTCGTGATCACATACGGGACTCCGAATAACATTCGGTCACCAACATACATAACTCATTAAATACTATATCGTCAACGAAACGTTAAGCGTGCGGACCCTACGGGTTCGAGAACTATGTAGACATGACCGAGACACTTCTCTGGTCAATAACCAATAGCGGAACCTGGATGCCCATATTGGCTCCTACATATTCTACGAAGATCTTTATCGGTCGAACCGCATAACAACATACGTTGTTCCCTTTGTCATCGGTATGTTACTTGCCCGAGATTCGATCGTCGGTATCATCATACCTAGTTCAATCTCGTTACCGGCAAGTCTCTTTTACTTCATTAGTCATTTGCTTGCAAGGCTTATTATGATGTGCATTACCGAGAGGGCCCAGAGATACCGCTCCGACAATCGGAGTGACAAATCCTAATCTCGAAATACGCCAACCCAACAAGTACCTTCGGAGACACCTGTAGAGCACCTTTATAATCACCCAGTTACGTTGTGACGTTTGGTAGCACACAAAGTGTTCCTCCGGTAAACGGGAGTTGCATAATCTCATAGTCATAGGAACATGTATAAGTCATGAAGAAAGCAATAGCAACATACTAAACGATCAAGTTGCTAAGCTAACGGATGGGTCTTGTCCATCACATCATTCTCCTAATGATGTGATCCCATTGATCAAATGACAACTCATGTCTATGGTTAGGAAACATAACCATCTTTGATCAATGAGCTAGTCTAGTAGAGGCATACTAGGGACACTCTGATTTGTCTATGTATTCACACATGTACTAAGTTTCCGGTTAATACAATTCTAGCATGAATAAAAGACATTTATCATGATATAAGGAAATATAAAATAACAACTTTATTATTGCCTCTAGGGCATATTTCCTTCACTTTTTCATAAGAGATCACATGGGGGCTTCCACGGGGAAGGGAGTTTTCTATGGCCTCTTAAACCGGCGCCCTTGATAAATCAAGGTATCAGCCATCTTTCCTGTTCATAAAGAGTATCACATGGGGGCTTCCGCGGGCAAGGAAGTTTCCTATGGCCTCTTAAACCAGCGGCCACATCAAGACCATCATAAGAGCACAGCTCTGGTTGCTTCAGCAATTTCCACATGATGATGAGGGGCAAAAGAGAGTTTTGATGCCTAGCACAACTCAAACATAGGCCCCGACGAGCAATGCTCAAACGCTACCTGGGGGCTCCTGATGCAAGTTCATCAGCGAGTTGAAAACTCTTGTAGTGAACACGGCTTGGAAGCTTGGTGTATACACCTAAAACCCCGGATTAACCTGCCTGCATCAAGTAAATCACGCCGTCCAGGTAAACCTGGTATGACCCGTCGAACGTACACACAAGTCAATCTTTCGGGACCCTGAACTTGGTAACGTTAAATTGACGATCATCAAGTGATTACACAAGTCAAATCTTTATAAGATTTTGAACATTGGTAGCATTTGACATTGATGATTTGGTTAAGGATTGCGGATCATCTTAACAGGCTTTGCTAAAATGGTTAATGATAGTAGCCTGGCAGCTCGTAAAAAGCCTCGACTACATGGTCTTATTTGCCCCAAAACTTTATTTTTCATTTTTTTTTTATGTTTTCTCAAATCTTTATCTTCAAGGTCGTTGGTTTTTCAACCAAGTCCATTGATTCAAGACTGGATAACTAGAAAGTTGTCACTACATCTGTATTTACAGAGTTATAGTCTGGGTTATACACACGAGTACTAGTTTACAGTTAAACCGGCGTTCATTGTAAGCTGGATCGGCCTTCATGATGAGGCGACAAAGAGCCAAGGGAGTCATCAGTACTTACACCTTGGATTGTTCATGCCAGGTTAAGGTTTACATATACATTTAATCACAGGTATAGCACGTGCTTCTATTTTATACACAGTTCAAGTTATTTACTTAGATCATGTGTTTGGGCAATATAACCCGTCCGGCGATAAACCGCCAGGACATTTTCAGCATTGTTTATGCAGACACAGGTAATATAAACTGTCAAAGCATTGCAAGCAGGAGATAATTTAGGAGTTGCCAAACAAAGTAATGCCATAAAAGATAGTGTGGGACAAAGACAGTATCTCAACTACTCTATTACAAGGCATTGGCAGACCCAAAAGAATATCAGTTTTTCTCACAAAGTATTCAACACAGAAAGGTAAATCGGAGCCGGTTTATGATTCTGCTTCAGCTCGCTATGAAGACTGGGGGTCAGCTTGTTCCGGGTCTTCGACGACCTCTGGCAGCTGTTGGAAGTCAGGGGTGCTCCAGTCAATCTTGGCAAGGGCGCGAAAATATACTTCATCATTTATAAGTTCTGACGGTTCAATGTCAGGAGCGAAGGTATGCTTACGAACGGGTGGAATAAGATTTTCAATGTCATAGGATGGACGCTCCACCCGCACGTTCTCTAGATCATAACCCGGATGGTACCTTGACAAGTCCGCTTCGAAGGCAAGCTTACTAGCAAGAGGTCGCATATCTTTGGTTAAGGCACGAAGATCCTCAGCGGAGAAAGCCGATTCGTCCTCTTTCATACTTGGATAACCATTAATGGCCTCCGCCGGATCAAAGTCAGGAACCCATGCCTTGGCCCGGGTTAAAGCCATTAGAGAGCCAGCTCAGGCGGAGGACTTCTTCACTTCAACAATGCGAGCAGGCAAGATTGATAGTTTCTCCAGAGTACCTTGGATGGTGGTTGGAGCCGGTTTATTGTGGGATATAGCACTAATGGTCCTTTGTGCGCCGGAATATAACTGCTCCACCAAAGTGTATGTAGCCTTCAGTTTCTTCAGCATATCATCCCCAAGATGAGTAATGCGCCTCCCTATGTACAAGTGATGAGTTAAACCGGAGCAGCACAAGATAGCAAGGATAAGCTTATGTTAACAAATACTCACCAAAGATAGCAGATGTCATATAATTTGTATGCTGCCTTAACCCGGACAGCTCTTCCGTCACCGGGTTAAGAGCTGCTTCAGCATCACTGGCCCTTTTTTCTAAGGCAGCCTTTTCCACCTCCCAAGTAGACCGCTCCGCTTCAAAGCCTTTCTTGAGCTTCTCCATACTAGCTAAAGCAAGGGTAAGTTCCTCATTGGCTTTAGTCGAAGCAGTCTCTTGGAAGGATAGGCTATTTCGGAGCTCAGTTATTTCAGAGGCCCTCCGGTTCAAGTCAGTCTGGCAAGGATAAAACATATCAGATATCTATAGAGAAAGCAAGTTTTCAGACAAGTCCCACGCACATAACAAGTTATGCACTTGACACTTGGGGGCTAATGTACGTTTGCAGTGAACAGGCAATTTTTTTTCAGTCAAAGTCCCAAGCATATAACAAGTTATACACTTAGCACTTGGGGGCTAATACGACATCATTCTAAGCATAAGGAGAAGTCCCGGTCCACCCGCAATGGAGTAAACCGGCCCTTGGGGGCTACACGTGCAAATCAAAATATTCCAGTTGATCTATTAAAGTCCCGGTTCGCCCTAAAGGCTAAACCGGCACTTGGGGGCTACAATGGACTAAAGGTACAGGTACAAGACACAAGAAAAAATGAAAGGCACAGGAAAAGAAGTTACCTCATATCGTTCTTTCATTAAATTCACCAAGCCGGCCTCATAGTCACGGCTGGTGTATAGCTGGTTTAAAAACCTGGAGTGGAGTTCCTGAGCATTAAGCTTGGCACAGCTGGACCGATCGGTGTTCCATTTGCCCGTATCTTTATTGAGAAACTCCTCCTTGGCAGTGTGCTTGGCCAAGGCGACAGGCTCTCCTGGCTTAGTAAAGCCAGTCCCAGTAATCTCAACATCGTCTGTTGAAGTAGCGGTTGTCCTGGAAGGATCAGCGGCAGAGGGATTGGCGTGTACCGGGCTAGCAGGGGCCGGATTAACCCGAGCAGGACTAGTCTGGACAGGGCTGACCGGATCAGCAATATATTCCATGGGGTTATCCTCCGGAGCAGCAAGATCTTCTTGATCCATAGGAGAAGGATCATCGTGTGGGACTTCAACATTCTCCTCCAAGGGGTTGGCAATTTCGGGATCTTGTGCCGGTTCAGAAGTGGTGTTTTCGACCGCCGGTTTACTCAATTTCGCCTTTTTGCTAGGCTTGGGCATACTGAGACAAGATTAAAAGAACAATGAAAATCACAAGTCGAAAGTGGAAAGATAAACCGGATGGAGTAAAAGACAGCTTACCCGTGAACAGTCTTCAGCGCACGGACTTGTGTGGCGGTTGACTCGCCAGAGGATGATAGATGAGTTTCATGATAATTTGGATCAGACGGTTTAAGAGGTTTACAAAAAAGACCCGCTTTAGGATGAAGAATAGTTGGAGTAAGTAAAACCTCTGAATGGCGCCTTCGAGCCGGAGTGTGGGTCAGTCCAGTCGACTCGATCAAATGACCACTGTGGCGTGTGGTCCGGCGAGCCTCATGTTGTTGTTTCTTCAAAAGAAAATGGGGATCCAGTTGAGCATAAGGGTGAGAAAATGGATATTTCCGGGCTACCCGACGAACTTTGGGCGGCAATGGCTCTGAATCAGAGGAAATAGAGATTACCTCAACTTCATCCGCTTTACTACCTTCAGCCGGATCCTGGGAAAAATCATTGTTGACAGAAATACGGACAAAGGAAAGGTTAAAAGTCATAAGAATCAAGCGGTACCTCAGAGGCCGAATCATCTTCTTCTGCGATTGAACCGGACGCAGCGGCAGGCTTCTTCCTATGTTTCTTTACAGCCAGGCTTTTCTTGCGAGATGGTTTCGCCGGTTTGTCCTGGGCTTTCCTCTTCCAGAAAGGGTCGTTAGCCTGTTTAAAAGAATAAAAGCATATTAGTGCCAAGCAATATGGACGGATTAAAACAAATAGATGGGACATAAGGATCTCTTACCGACGGTGATTTGTTATTCACGCAGAAGGGTGCCAATCCGGTCCGACTGCACTCCTCCAGAGGTATATTCAGCATCTTTTGGCAGATTCGGTAACTTCATTATCTGGAAGCACCATCTCCGTGTAATGCAGAGGGTCCTTGGGGTTGCCAGTATACTCGCACATTAAACCAGAGCGCTGGCTTAATGGGAGAATGCTCCAAGAGAGCCACCAGCAGACAAAATCAACTCCAGTTAAACCGTTGGCTACAAAAGCCCTGAGCTTTGAAAGCTGGGGGGCATATCGAGCTCGGTCTTGGGCGCTCGGGCGCTGAGGGAAAGGATGGTCTACTGTCAGACGGTGGGAGCGATCACCCGGCATGGGATTTTCCCCTTCTGGTGAAGTATCAACACAATAGAACCAAGTCTGGTTCCATTCTTTGGGATGGCTGTGGAGAGTCGAGTGAGGGAAGCTGACGTCCTTCCTCTTCTGGATACTCATTCCGCGAAGTTCAGTATTTGGCCCATCATGAAATTCAGTCCGGTGATTCAGATGAAAGAAGTCCCGGAATAACTCCACGGGTGGCTCCTCTTGCAGATAGGCTTCTGAGAAAACTTGGAAGTTGCAGATATTTGATATGGAGTTGGGACCTATGTCTTGGGGGTGGAGCTGAAAGTCTGCCAACACGTTGTGGAAAAACTTTGACCTTGGAGGGCTAAAGCCCTGGGCTAGATGATTAAAAATGACAATGATCTCTCCCTCCTTAGGCTTAGGAGGACACTCTTTTCCAGGGGCCCTCCAGTGTAGAACCTCCTTCGGACCTAAAACACAAATTGAGGCCGCTTTTTCTAAGTCATTCTCAGTAATCCGGGATGGGACCCAGTTGCAAGCGACAAATTGCTTGGCCACGAAAGTCATCTTTTTCCAAGGGGGAAAGCTGAAAAATACAATAAAAGATCCGGTTTACGATCCACACGGATTTAAACCGGCGTGTTCTATGAAGGCATTGATTTAATTGGCGGTTTAAGCAAGGGACTAATGGTATTTACTAATCCGGAACAACTATGAACGTGATAGCTACCGGATTATGAAGTTTGGAAGGAAAGAGTTAAACCGCCAAACACAGGCAGGTGAGGTGCAGATCTAAGGCTAAACCATCGACACACGCATGTGGGGCGCAGATTTAAAGTTGAATTGTCGACATAGGCAAATGAGAGGCAGATCTAAAGTGTGGGAAACAACTTTAACACGAGCAGCAGTAAAATATGGATCTACAGCATATGGAAAATTCAAGATAATTCAAGTTATATTCAATGGAAACAGCAAAGGTTTTTTGCAGATTCAGTCTAAGCCAGCATTGTTGGGGGAAATGAGATTATGAAGACAGAGCAGAGTCATGTGTACGGCGTCGACCTAAAAAAGTTTAACATCTAAGGCTAGGAACTACCTATGGTGACGAACTACGAAGAACAGGGGTTCATCTGCGAGCTCCCGTGAAACCCTAGAACTGATATTTATGGGGAGGAAGGAGTAAACGTACCTGAGGAAACGAAAGCGGAAGGACGGCGGCAAATCTCTGGACACGCTCAGGTTGATGCAGCGACCGGGCTTGGTGAAGACGACGAGCTCGATGGACGGCGGCGGAGCTTGAGCGCTGGAGGTCGGAGGAAGAAGAAGCAAGGGGGGGAAAAGGAGATGGCGCTCGGCCCTATTTATAAGCCGAAGGGATAAAACGGCAAGCGCGGGAATCGAGGAGACCAAAAATCGGATATGGATGGTGTTGTCGCCTCGATCTTTGGAGTTTTAATGAGCAAAGGTAAAAACAGGTGCAGGTATTAAATGCGCGGATGACGTCATGCCGGTTTACAGAGCGCGCTGAAGCTGTAGAAAGGAGAAATATGTACAAGACTTTGAAGATTGACATGAACAGGTTCAAATCAATCTGGGGCCTAATGTCAGGGATATTACTACCAGGTATAAACTGGCCAGGAGGGTCTGGTTTACGTTATCAAGACCATATTATCAAAGTCCCAGCGGAGTATGAAGTAGAAGATTGTAGCCCAAGAGGTTTAGAGCCCATATGTTAGGGCCCATCATTTGTAAACCGTCATGCTATATAACTTGGGATGTAAGATAGAAAGAACAGAGACCGAGGCAGACACGTTTATGAGCCGGCCACGGGACTTCGGAAACCGGACTAGGCGTCACCTCTTATATAAAGGGACGACCCGGCGACGGTTCAGGACAGACAACAACACCTCGAGACACAGGCAAAGCAGATTCGCTCCCTGGTAATCGAAGCACTGGCAATACCACACCAAACTAGACGTAGGCTTTTACCTTCATCAAAGGGGTCGAACTAGTATAAAATCCCTATGTCTTTCGTCCGCTTTAACCCCTTTAAGCTAACCCGTAGCGATGGCCTCACGACTAAGTCCTTTTGCTAGGACATCTGCCGTGCTAAATCCACGACAACTTGTGTGCTATCAAACGTCACAATGTAACTGGGTGATTATAAAGATGCTCTACAGGTATCTCTGAAAGTGTTCGTGGTATTGGCTTAGATCAAGAATAGGATTTGTCACTCCGAGTGTCGGAGAGGTATCTCTGGGCCCTCTCGGTAATGCACATCACTATAAGCCTTGCAAGCAATGTGACTAATGAGTTAGTTGCAGGATGATGGATTACGGAACAAGTAAAGAGACTTACCGGTAACGAGATTGAACTAGGTATGATGATACCCATGATCGAATCTCGGGCAAGTACCATACCGATGACAAAGGGAACAATGTATGTTGTTATGAGGTTTGACCGATAAAGATCTTCATAGAATATGTAGGAGCCAATATGAGCATCCAGGTTCCGCTATTGGTTATTGACCGGAGATGAGTCTCGGTCATGTCTACATAGTTCTCGAACCCGTAGGGTCCGCACGCTTAACGTTCGATGACGATCGGTATTATGAGTTTATGAGTTTTGATGTACCAAAGGTACTTCGGAGTCTTGGATGAGATCACGGACATGACGAGGAGTCTCGGAATGACCGAGACATAAAGATTAATATATTGGACAACTATATTCAGACACCGGAAGTGTTTCAGGTGTTATGTGGTAAAACTGGAATGCT
>LR738715.1:517248822-517282782 GCA_902687465.1 Secale cereale | reverse complement strand
CCCCCGAGGGAGTATGGGCCATAGTGGGGCAATGAGGGAAAGAGAGGGGCAGCCCATAGGGCTGGCCGCACCCCCCCCCCGCCTAGGGTTCCTAGTTGGACTAGGAAAAGTGGGGTAGCCGCCTCCTTCTCCTTTCCTTCTCCTCTCCCCCTTCCTTTCCTACTCCTAGTAGGAATAGGAAAGGGGGGTTCCTATTCCTACTAGGAGTAGGAGTACTACTCCTGGCACGCCATACTTGGCCAGCCGCACGTCCCCCCTTTCTCCTTTATATACGGGGGCAGGGGCACCCAAAGACACACAAGAAACATTGTTCTAGCCGTGTGCAGTGCCCCCTCCACATAAACACACCTCGGTCGTACCGTTGCAGTGCTTAGGCGAAGCCCTGCACCAGTAGCTTCATCATCTTCGTCACCAGGCCATCCTGCTGACGAAACTCTCCCATGAATCTCAACTGGATCAAGAGCTCGTGGGACGTCATCGAGCTGAACGTGTGCTGAACGCGGAGGTGTCGTACGTTCGGTGATTGATCGGTTGGATCGCGAAGACGTTTGACTACATCAACCGCGTCACTAGACGCTTCCGCTTTCGGTCTATGAGGGTACGTAGACACAGTCTCCCCTCTCGTTGCTATGCATCTAGTAGATAGATCTTGCATGATCGTAGGATTTTTTTTTTTGAAATACTACGTTCCCCAATAGTGGCATCAGAGCCAGGTCTACGCGTAGATAATATGCACGAGTAGAACACAATGAGTTGTGGGCGATAGTAGTCATACTGCTTACCAGCATGTCATACTTTGATTTGGCGGTATTGTGAGATGAAGCGGCCTGGACCGACATTACACGTACGCTTACGCGAGACTGGTTTCACCGTTACGAGCACTCGTTGCTTAAAGGTGACTGGCGGGTGTCTGTTTCTCTAACTTTAGTTGAATCGAGTATGGCTACGCCCGGTCCTTCTGAAGGTTAAAACAACACATACTTGATGAAAAATCGTTGTGTTTTTTTGTATGCGTAGGTAGGAACGGTTCTTGCTATGCCCGTAGCAGCCACGTAAAACTTGCAACAACAAAGTAGAGGACGTATAAGTTGTTTTTGCAGGGCATGTTGTGATGTGATATGGTCAAGACGTGATGAGTTATATGTTATTGTCTGAGATGATCATGTTTTGTAAAGTTATCGGCAACCGGCAGGAGCCATATGGTTGTCGCTTTATTGTATGAAATACAATCACCATGTAATTGCTTTACTTTATCACTAAGCGGTAGCGATAGTCGTGGAAGCAATAGTTGGTGAGACGACAACGATGCTACGATGGAGATCAAGGTGTCGCGCCGGTGACGATGGTGATCATGACAGTGCCTTGGAGATGGATATCAAAAGCACAAGATGATGATGGCCATATCATGTCACATATTTTGATTGCATGTTATGTTTATCTTATTATGCTTCTTATCTTGCTTAGTACGATGGTAGCATTATAAGATGATCCCTTACAAAATTTCAAGGTACAAGTGTTCTCCCTGAGTATGCACCATTGCGAAAGTTCGTCGTGCCGAGACACCACGGGATGATCGGGTGTGATAAGCTCTACGTTCACATACAATGGGTGCAAGCCAATTTTGCACACGTAGAATACTCGGGTTAAACTTGACAAGCCTAGCATGTACAGACATGGCCTCGGAACACTCGAGACCGAAAGGTCGAGCGTGAATCATATAGTAGATATGATCAACATAAGATGTTCACCATTGAAAACTACTCCATCTCACGTGATGATCGGACATGGTTTAGTTGATTTGGATCACGTCATCATTTAGATGAATAGAGGGATGTCTATCTAAGTGGGAGTTCTTTAGTAATCTGATTAATTGAACTTTAATTTATCATGAACTTAGTCTTGGTAGTATTAGCATATTTATGTTGTAGATCAATAGCTCGCGATGTTGCTCCCTGTTTATTTTTATATGTTCCTAGAGAAATATAAGTTGAAAGACGATAGTTGCAATGAAGCAGACTTGTTCCGTGATCTGAGGACTTTCCTCATTGTTGTACAGAAGTATTATGTCCTTGATGCACCGCTAGGTGACAGATCTATTGCAGGAGCAGATGCAAACGTTATGAACGTTTGGCAAAGCTCAATATGATGTCTACTTAATAGTTAAGTGCACCATGCTTTGCAGCTTAGGACCATGACTTCAAAATCGTTTTGAACGCCACATAGCTTATAGGATGTTCCTAAGAGTTGAAATTGGTATTTCATACTCATGCCCGTATCAAAAGGTATGAGACCTCTGATAGTACTTTGCCTACAAGATGGAGGAGAATAGCTCAACCAGTGAGCATGTGCTCAGATTGTCTGGGTACTACAATTGCTTGAATCAAGTGGGAGTTAATCTTCCAGATAAGATAGTAATTAACAAAGTTCTCTAGTCACTATCACCAAGTTAGTAGAAATTCGTGATGAACTATAATATGCAAGGGATGACGAAAGTAATTCCCGAGCTCTTCGCGATGCTGAAATCGGCGAAGGTAGAAATCAAGAAAGAGCATCAAGTGTTGATGGTTAACAAGACCACTTGTTTCAAGTAAAGGGCAAAGGGATAGAAGTGGAACTTCAAGAAGAATGACAAGCAAGTTGTGACTCCCGTGAAGAAACCCAAAGCTAAACTCAAGCCTGAAACTAAGTGCTTCTACTGCAAAGGAAATGGTCAGTGGAAGTGGAACTGCCCTAGATACTTGGCGGATAACAAGGATGGCAAAGTGAACAAAGGTATATTTGATATACAGATTATTGATGTGTACTTTACTAGTGTTCATAGCAACCCCTAGGTATTTGATACCGGTTCAGTTGCTAAAATTAGTAACTCGAAACGAGAATTGCAGAATGAATGGAGACTGGTTAAAGGTGAAGTGACGATGTGTGTTAGAAGTGGTTCCAAGATTTATATGATCATCATCGCACACTCCCTATACTTTCGGGATTAGTATAGAACCTAAATAAATGTTATTTGGCATTTGCGTTGAGCATGAATATGATTTGATCATGTTTGTTGCAATACGGTTATTCATTTAAAGTCATAGAATAATTGTTATTCTGTTTACATGAATAAATCCTTCGATGGTCCTACACCCAATGAAAATAGTTTATTGGATCTCGATCGTAGTAATACACATATTCACAATATTGAAGCCAAAAGATGCAAAGTTGATAATTATAGTGCAATTTATTTGTGGCACTTTTCATATTGGTGTAAAGCGCATGAAGAAACTCCATGCTGATGGACTTTTGGAATCACTTGATTATGAATCACTTGGTGCTTGCGAACCATGCCTCATGGGCAAGATGACTAAAACTCCGTTCTCCGGAACAATGGAGTGAGCAACTGACTTATTGGAAATCATACATATTGATGTATGTGGTCCAATGAGTGTTGAGGCTCGCGGTGGGTATCGTTATTTTCTGACCTTCACTGATGATTTGAGTAGATATGGGTATATCTACTTGATGAAGCACAAGTCTGAAACATTTGAAAGTTCAATGAATTTCATAGTGAAGTAGAGAATCATCGTAACAAGAAACTTAAGTTTCTAAGATCTGATCGCAGAGGCGAATATTTGAGTTACGAGTTTGGTCTTCATTTAAAACAATGTGGGATAGTTTCACAGCTCACGCCACCCGGAACACCACAGCGTAATGGTGTGTCCGAACATCGTAACCATACTTTATTAGATATGGTGCGATCTATGATGTCTCTTACCGATTCACCACTATCGTTTTGGGTTATGCATTAAGAGACAGATGTATTCACATTAAATAAGGGAACCATCTAAACCCGTTGAGACGACGCCTTATGAACTGTGGTTTGGCAAGAAACCAAAGTTGTTGTTTCTTAAAGTTTGGGACTGTGATGCTTATGTGAAAAAGTTTCAACCTGATAAGCTCGAACCCAAGTATGAGAAAAGTGTCTTCATAGGATAGCCAAAGGAGACTATTGGGTACACCTTCTATCACAGATCCGAAGGCAAGATATTTGTTGCTAAGAATAGATCCTTTCTAGAGAAGGAGTTTCTCTCGAAAGAAGTGAGTGGGAGGAAAGTAGAACTTGATGAGGTAATTGCACCTTCTCCCAAATTGGAAAGTAGTACATCACAGAAACTAGTTCCAGTGATTCCTACACCAATCAGCGAGGAAGCTAATGATGATGATCATGAAACTTCAGATCAAGTTACTACTGAACCTTGTAGGTCAACCAGAGTACGTTCCGTGCCACAGTGGTACGGTAACCCAATTCTGGAAGTCATGTTACTAGACCATGATGAACCTACGAACTATGAGGAAGCGATGATGAGCACAGATTCCGCAAAATGGCTTGAGGCCATGAAATTTGAGATGGGATCCATGTATGAGAACAAAGTGTGGACTTTGGTTGACTTGCCCGATGATCGGCAAGCCATTGAAAATAAATGGATCTTTAAGAGCAAGACTGGCGCCGATGGTAATGTTACTGTCTACAAAACTCGACTTGTTGCGAAAGGGTTTCGACAAGTTCAAGGTGTTGACTACGATGAGATTTTCTCACTCGTAGCGATGCTTAAGTCTGTCCGAATCATGTTAGCCATTGCTGCATTTTATGAAATCTGGCAAATGGATAACAAAAATGTGTTCTTTAATGGATTTATTAAAGAAGAGTTGTATATGATACAACCAGAAGGTTTTGTCAGTCCTGAAGGTGCTAACAAAATATTCAAGCTCCAGCGATCCATCTATTGACTGGTGCAACCATCTCGGAGTTGGAATATACTCTTTGATAAGTTGATCAAAGCATATAGTTTTATACAGACTTGCGGTGAAGCCTGTATTTACAAGAAAGTGAGTGGGAGCACTACAACCTTTCTGATAAAGTATATGCGAATGACATATTGTCGATCAGAAATGATGAAGAATTTTCTAGAAAGCATAAAGGAGTGTTTGAAAGGAGTTTTCAAAGAAATACCTCGGTGAAGCTGCTTACATATTGAGCATCAAGATCTATAGAGATAGATCAAGACGCTTGATAAGTTTTTTCAATGAGTACATACCTTGACAAGTTTATGAAGTAGTTCAAAATGGAACAGTCAAAGAAAGAGTTCTTGCCTGTGTTGCAAGGTATAAAGTTGAGTATGTGACGCCCGAAGACCGACGCTCCAGAAGATTCCAGATGTTCCGGGTTTCGCCGTGTGTTTTATTTTGTGCTTGCTCTTTTTATTTTGCATTGCATCATGTCATCATGCCATCATGTCATTAATCTTTTGCATCTCAACTTAAATAAATCGTGTGGATCTTCGATCCATTTAAATTGAGGGAAGGATGACTTCTCTTTATAACATATCCTCATAATATTTATGGAGCTATTAAAAAATATTCCATTTGTTGGAAGTAACTATAACACACTTGCATATTTTCCCCATGCCCTTTCTTTCTCAATTCCTTGCCTCAAACCAGGCTAACTTTTCCTTTCCCTTTTATCGAGGCTCTTCCTAGATTCCCAACATTTTTGGACACTCCTAAAGTCTAGACTCCATTTAAACTCCTTTAATGCAAGTTAAATAATTTTGGTTTGAACTTCCCCTATTTTGTTGGAACCACTTTTGTTGGGTTGGTAATATTCCATAAAGCCTTACAAAAATGTTCCATCATTTTATTCTTGTTCATGGCCTCTTTTCTTAATCAATTTTGAACTCTCTCTATTTTTTCTGCTAAAAGAAAAAATAAGGGAGAGAGAGATAGACCAGCTGGGCTGGCCTCCTAGCAACCAGCCGTTCAGGCCCATCTGCAGCCGCCGGCCTCCCTGGCCATCTGGGCCTCCCAGCCGCAGCCATGGCCCAGCAGGCCCTCCTACTTCTAACCCTAACCCGTCGCACCCCGATCCTCTCGTCCCTCAGCCGCCGCACCCCATCTCCCTCGCGACCCCTTCGTCCTCCTCCCATCGACCCCGCAGCTCTCCCTCGCTCGATCCCTCCCCTCCCCATGGCTCTCTCTTCCTCTGCCTGATCCCGTCCGTCTTCATCGCCCGACTGCACCGCTGCCCTCATCTCCCTTCTTGCGCCACCGAAGGAGGAGCACGAGCCCCTACCTCAGCTCCCATGCGCCGTCTCCAGCGCGCCGCGCCTTCCCCGTCATCGCCTTTGCACCTTCCCGTCGGCGAGCCAGCCGCCAGGAGCTACCTCTGCTCCACCTCCGCTGCATCGCCTCGGCCTCGCCACAGGCCACCGGAGCCCGCCACCGCGTCGTCTCCCGCGCCTCCTCCCGTCACCTGCCTCGTCGTCGGCCTCTGCTGCAGCTTCGCCGCGCCCGAACTCTCCAGCCTCGTCTGGACCCTGCTCTGCTCCGCCCCGCGGCAGCACACCGGCTGTCCTTCTCCTTCATCTACGACGGCTCGCTCTCTCCAGCCGCACCGGCAATCGCAACCTCGTCACCGCGCCCCTCCGGTGACCCAAGACCGCCACCGACCTGCTGGAGGCCATGGACTCGGCCTCAAGCTCGCCTAATCAGGCCTCTTTGACCTACCGGACTCGATGACTGCCGTGTTGCCGTCGTTTTGTTGCTGCTGTTGTTTTTGCCAAGACCCGGAAGCGCCAAGTTCGACCCTCGAAGACCTCCGAGAACGACAAGTTTGGAGACGACAAGTACCACTACGACGCGACAAGTACCTCGACGAACCGAACATTTACGTGAACTTGAACATCTTCAAAGCGTGTACCACTACCGTCGCCCCGAGGACGTTCGATCCGTCAAGTACCTCTCCGAAATGAAACGAGAACAACTACTTCCACTACCGTCGACCTCGGAGACCCGTGGACGTCAAGTTCCGCTACCGATGCTGTCACATCCCTAGCTTTACTTTGCCCTAGGATAGTTTTTGACTGTGCCTCATGTTTTAAAATTTTGTTAACTTGAAATGGGGATTATTCAAACCCTAGCACCAAAGGAACTCAACTAGGTTGAACCTAAATAATTTTCAATGTATCCAAAGTGCCCTTCACAAAATGTTCATCATTTTTGGTCTTGGCTAAAACCTCTGCCAAAAATGGTTTCATAATTTTGGGAGCCATTTTGGATCCTTGAATTAAATCATAGATATTTGCATTTGGACATTTAAATCCTATAGGTAATTTTAAATGCCCAAATAATCTTGAAAGTAAATGAGGGTTGTTGGGATTAATCCAGACAGTGCCCACAAATATTCCCAAGATTTATGAAAATGTTCTGGCATTTTTATTAAATCAAAACAAAAGCAGAAAATAGAAAACAGAAACTATTTTAGAAATTAAGAGAGAGAGCACTTACCTGTGCAGCCCACCTGGCGGCCCAAGTGGCCGGCCCAGCCCACCAGCCGTCGCACCGTCTTCAACCTCCTGCCAGTAGGCAGGAGGGCGTGTGCCCGACGCGCGCAGCGCCACCTCCACCCTGCCTGCCAGCCCTGGCCCTCCCTGACGACGCCACGCAGACGCCCGAGGACTTCTCTCCCCTCCCCCTCACTCGCTGCTCTCTCTCCCTCCCCTCTGTTCTCTCACACGCAGCCACCAAGCGGAGCTCGTCGCCGCCGCCCTGAACCAGCGCGGCCACCGTCCACCTCTCGCCTCGTCGGAGCGCCCAGTAGCTCCGCCTCGTCCCTCTCTTCCTCCTCGCCGAGCCGCCCGACGCCGGAAGCCCCGAAACGCCGCCGTCTTCGTCTTCTTCAACCTTCGGCCGCCGACGACCTCACCGTCGAATTCATGATGGTTGGCGCCTCCCCGAGCTTCTTGAGACCCCCGTCGACCCCGCCGTGAGCTCCTATGCCGTTTCCCCTCATTTTTGAACTCGCTCCCTCGCCTAGGACGTCGTTCCGCCAGGGGCCGTGTGCTTCTCACCGCCGGCGATGTTGCAGCCGTGGCCATCGTCACCTAGAGCGGCAACCGAGCACACAGACGAGCTCAGCGCAACACCAGAGGCCCCAAAACCCCACCCGTTGCTCCTGAAGTGGTCCGTAGCGTCGTCTCCTTCATCACCCGAACGCCGGCCGCCGCGTCTGAGGTCGTCGCCGTTACTTTAGGCCACCTCCGGCGAAGCTGAGGGCACCAATCGACGCGCGCGAGCTCCAGCTACTCGTAGATGGGCTCAGCCATTGATTTGGTCGCCGGAGGGCGATTTCCGAGCACCGCCGCCGCGTTTGGCCTTGCCGGCGTCGAGCTGCCGGTGGGTTTGACCACCTTTGACCACGGCTGGACCCCCCCCCCCCCTCTGGGTCACTGACATGTGGGGCCGCGTTGGACTAATTAGCTTAGGTTGTTAATTAAGTGCTAACTACGGTGCTTAGCTTTATGAGCCAATGACAGGTGGGGTCAGCCCCCTGTCTAATTTGTTTAGTTTAAAACTAAACTTAGTTAGGCCCTGAGAGACTGACATGTGGGCCCCTGTGCCTATTTAGTTTAGTTTAATCTTCTGTTAAGTTTAGTTAAGCCTGTTTAACTGATGTGTCACTGACGTGTGGACCCCACACGTCAGGTTTGACCTGGACCAGCCCCTGTTGATTGCTGACATCACAGTGACGTCATGCTGACGCAATAAGTGTTTTCTGGAATTTTAAATAAATTAGAAATGGTTTATTTATTTCAGAAAATAGCTAAAACTTCTAAAAATCATATAAAATCAACCGTAGCTCAGATGAAAATAATTTATATATGAAAAATGATCAGAAAAATCCAAGGAATCTGTTTATGGCATTTTCATGCATGTTTGAACAAGTTAAACCTGCTGATCAGGTCAAATCAATTAAATGACATTTAAATAATCACATACGGAGTTTGAATTTGAATCTTGGATTCAAACCAACTTCATTTAACCTGTTGCTAGTTGCATTAGCTCAAATCACAACATAATGCCATGTCATGATCATGCATCATATTGTGCATTGCATTGATTGTGTTCTTTCTCTGTTTGTCGGTTTTGTCCCCTCTCAGTAGACGACGTTCCGACGATGAGTTCGATGACACCGATGAAGACCCAATGTTATCTTCAGAAGTGCCAGGCAAGCAAACCCCCATTGAGCATCCCGATACAGTCCCACTCTCTCGCTCCTGCTCTCTTTTACTGCATTAGGACAACAACGTTTTGAACTGCTTTTTGCTGCGGTAGCTGAACCCTTTTTCTATGCATGACCTGTCATTGCCACAGTAAATAGTTGAGACCCACTAGTATGAGTAGCAGTTGTTTGAGCCATGTTGTGCCTACTCATTCATGCTTTCTGGTTATGCCTGCTATTGCTTAGAGTCGTGTCAGGTCTGATTCATCGGGGATGAATTGGAATGTGGTGAACATGTCCTACTGTGTGTGAGCTAAGTGTGTGAACATGTTTTGGTAAAGGTAGCGGTGAGAGGCCATGTAGGAGTACATGGTGGGTTGTCTCACTGGAACCGTCCTTAAGAACTGAGTTCTGTGTAAGTTGACCAATGACTAGTTACTACCACACATTGGGTTCCGGTAACTCGACCCCTCTCGACTTATTAATCAACTAGATCTCTGTCCAGGAGTTGCAACTAGTTTCTGGTGTTTGTAGGTAGTGCTAGTAGTCTACCAAGTGGCACACGGTACATGTGGGCTTGGGTCAGACTAGGCACCGTGGCACGGTGTACCAAGCGTAGATCCATCCGTCGAGGTGGGCTTGGGAACCCTGCGCACATCATTTGGGGCCGTGAGCGACACCCCGGCCGGATCTCCCCACGGATGGAACCCGAATAGGCGATAAACCTGGACGAGAGACTTGTGTGGTTAGTCAGGTCGTGGCCGACACCCTCGCCAGGCTTCCGCTTGAAGGTTGTCGAGATACACGATGTGTACATGGCGGTAAGTGGCGAGAGCGTGTGTGAAGAAGTACACCCCTGCAGGGTTAACATGATCTATTCGAATAGCCGGGTCCGCGGTTATGGACTTCTTGGATGCTTACGTGGTACATAGACAAGTGAAAGTGGATACTCTAAAATGCTCAAGACAAGTGTGAGTGCTATGGATGGCGTTCTCGTAGGGAGACGGAGCGGATCCATAGTGGTGTTTTGATTGGTGAATATGTGGACTCGTGTGCGCCACCTCAAAAGAGTTACTTGCAGTCGTAGTTCAGGATAGCCACCGAGTCAAAGCTGGCTTGCTGCAGTCAAACTCCACCACCCCTTTGTTGATACTGATGCATATGTAGTTAGTTTTTATGTAAGTCTTGCTGAGTACCTTTGTACTCACGTTTGCTTAATTTACGTTTTTGCAAAGAGACTTCAGTCTCACTAGTGGTTCCGCGTGGACTTCGACGTTTATCTTGTTACCTCAGCTACGGTCTTGTACCCTTGGGAGGGTCTTGTAGATAGTCAGGCTTCTCAGCCTTTTTCATTTGTAGTTGTCTGTACTCAGACAAGTTATGCTTCTGTTGCCTGTATGCTCTGTATGTTGGGTCATGTGACCCCTGCTTGTAATAAATGCTATGATGGCTCTTCTGGGCCTTTATCTATATGAGTTGTTGAGTTATGTTGTGATGCCATGTTGTACAACACATACTTGCATGTTATGCGTACGTGTAATGTGTATTGCTATGTGTGGGATCCGACACCTAGTTGTTTACCTTTGGTAGCCTATCTTACAGGGAAATGTCTCCTAGTGCTTCCACTGAGCCTTGGTAGCTTGCTACTGCTCCGGAACACTTAGGCTGGCCGGCATGTGTCCTTCTTCGTTCATGTGTCTGTCCCTTAGGGGAAATGTCACGTGTTGTTCCTTTAAGTCCTTGTAGCTTGATACGACTTGGGTTCATACGTTGATGACCGACACGTTCGTTGTTGGGTCATGTATGCCTGTCTCTGTAATTTAGCGCCACTTTTGGTTTATAACTAGCCATGTCGGCCCGGGTTCTCTGTCATATGGATGCTAGCGACACTATCATATACGTGTGCCAAAATGCGCAAACGGTCCCGGGCCAGGTAAGGTGACACCCGTGGGGATACCGTGCGTGAGGCCGCAAAGTGATATGATGTGTTACATGCTAGACCTGTGTGACTTAGGATCGGGGTCCCGACAGCTTTGGTATCAGAGCCTGACTGCCTGTAGGATTAGCAAGCCAAACTGGTCGAAGTCGTGTCTAGAAATTCTTTAGTTATATAAGGGAATTGATTGTGGAAGGGAACGTAAGGCTCTTTTTACTCCTTTGCCCTATGCCCTTCTGATCTGAGTCACCTTCTTCTTTCTACGGGGATTAAGAACTAGGCTTCTCATTCTAATTAGCAGGATCACGTTAACTTTGGATTCAACTCTCAGTTCAGTTTATTCTACTTCTGTGTGTCCAACTGTTGATCTCAGAACCTTGACATTATGATGTTGAGTGGTTATGCTATCTTTGTGCATGAGTCTCAACAGTATTTTCGAGCATTTACAGCCGTTATGCTGTCCGAGTCATCCCAGGTCTCTAAACAATCTGATGCATTTGCAAATCATTCCTCCCTGTTCTGAATGTCCTTTCAGGCCAGATTAACCACATTAGACGGTGAGTTGTGGTACTCTGTTACCTCGACACATATGTTGGAGTTATTATTATGACCCTAAGTATCTTAGAAGATCACCCAGTAATCCAGCAATGTTTTATATTCCAGTGTGATGGTTATGGCCATCATTCTCGAAAGCATCCCGTGATGCTATTTAGTTGGTAGGTATTCTATTCCTGGGTTCTTGAACCCAAGACCCAGTCCACTTACCTCATGTTGGTAGTATTTGCTTGTCCCTTTAGGATATTAGTAACCTTGTGATAGTCCTCGAGGTCCGTGGTATGTCATTCTTCCAATACCATGAACCGTTATGGCAGAAGTTCTTTTGAACCAAAAGACCACAACCAGAGTGCTCTTGATGAGTTCTCCATTCCACATTGTGATTCTGCCAATTCTACCTTTCTGCATGGGTTATCCGGAAGAAATATGTTGAACTCGTTCGACATGCTAGTCTATGCATCCACAACTCAGAAAGTTATATGTTCCTTTGAGTTGTCCCTTTTTAGTTGTATTCCGACTTTCGTCTATCAGTTGATAGTCAGGAGTAGTTGTGCATTTGTGTTCATCGATGCCTTTTACTCTTGTGGTCCGTCAAGCCATTCTATTCCGGAATGACTAGGAGAAACAAACTCCAGTACCTTATCCATATCTAGGATTGGGTCAAAGCAATTGTACTCCGCAGGTCAAAATAACATTCCAACTTTTGTTTTGTTCTAACTTGGAGTATTACCATATTTATATCAAGAATGTCATGGGAATGGCACAACCTCCTACGAACCCTTGATACAGTGATACCTCTCGCCATCGTCATTTATTCCTCGGTCTCCGTGTCGTTGTAACCGGAATACCGATAAATGAACCATGATGTGTGAATCACTACCCCTAGCAACCTCATTGCTTGGTAGTTAAAGGACAACAATTTCATTCTTAGTGTGTTGGTTACTAAATTGCCATTCTAAGATTGATCGTGCTACCTAGTCCATTTATCTGGTGCACTCTTTGATCAATGAGTTAGGATTGCGTAAATCCCTCACTCTGGTGATCATATCATCTCGCCCTGAAAAGCAAGATTGTTTGTAAGCTTAATAACATATCGGTGGTTCGTGATTTTCCGATTATCTTCTCGGAAGTATTTCCAGGTTGTTCCCTGACCGCTATGTTGAGCTCGTGATCAAGTTGGTTTCTTATAAACCACCACTTCTCCAAGAATCTGTGTTGGATACCCCGAACTAGTTGGTTAAGCTAAACAACAACTTGGAGAGTTGGAAGATAAAAGCTTAACCCACATAGCTCACTCCAAAGGGATATCTTGTGTGTATTGAAGATAGATGATATCTTCTTCAATTGATCCCCGTGATCATTTGTGGATCTATTGTCTTGTCTAAACTTTGATTTGAGTGTGGGCTATCGTTAAGTCAAATCAGAACCAACGATATTCGTAATGTTGTCTTACTCATGGTTGTTCCCTTGAGCATACACCATTATATCTTTTGGGTCTGACCAATGCTATCACTTTGTTCACATTGTCATGGAATTCCATCTATATGGAAACCTGGATGAGTTATTGTTGAGCCCATCGACAACATCCTTATCTTCTCCATGATTTCGTTGAACCTCCAGCTAGTGTTGGAAACTTTTATAAGAGTTATCTTCATGTCCTGTTCATGAAGTATATGTTTGGTGCAAGAAGTGACTTTCTCCCAGTTCACGTGCATTAGGTGCAAGTTGCCGCCATGAATTCGAGAAAGTTAGTTTTGCTTCCTCCGGAATCATTCCAACTCAGTCATGCACGTGCGAAGTATGATATGGCTTGAGAGATTAGCTACCTCCATCCTATCGGTATTCCCTAGCACATCAAGCCACCGACTGATTTGTTCAAGGAAGAGAAGTCTATGCTTGGGATCTAATCCATGGACTTGCATAGATACTTCGATATCCTCAATGATGGTTCCCCACCTGAACTTGGTAGTATTTTATTGTAAGACTGCCATGTGATCATGTTGTTTGGAACAACGTGTTCACATGTGTGTAGCAGAACCAGCTCGTGTTTTGGAGCTTACTATCGCAGTTCATTTCCCGAGAATCTCGCAACGTCATCTCATCGATTTGTGTTGCAAACTTTCATTCTTCTTTCTAGACTCGATGAGTCTGGAATATCCTGACACCAGCCAGATCTGAATCTCAGGCAGATATGATGGTTGGAGCATTTTCCAAGAACTATAATATTGGTCTCTCGATAACCGGTAAAGTGGATGTCGTGGTCAACACAACCAGCCGGAAGACCTATTGTTGTAGTATCTTGATTGAAGAAGTTGGCCACCTTCCACATAAGGATTTCATAGGATTTACTTCCTAGTTGCTTCTTATGGATTCTTGAGCTCCCGAAGTCTGACCTTATACTTGACGTTCTAGGTACCAAACCATTTTAATAAATGGGTTGTGCTAGCACATCAAGGAGAACATTAGAAGCGGAGCGCTAAAATGCTTCTCGGTCGATCATCCAGATTTTGTTTCCTTGACTCTGCCAAGGTGAAATCTGAGAAAGTGTTTCTTCCTTTGCATCTGCATCGTCCATCGCTATTCATCATGGTCGTATGTTGTGTTGTCAGCACCATTGGCACGGATATTGGTAAAACCTTGATGAATATGGGAATGCTCAAGTTCTTGAGAGCACGCACAAGCACTAGGCGTTATCACCGACACTAACCGGGATTGCTCCCAGTGTTCTTGGTTATGCTATAACCCCTCAAATAGTAGATTTACTCTCTACTGTTGGGATTTACCCCAGTTACCAGAATCATTCCCAGCATTTGCATTTTGTTCCCAGCTTGCACCACCATTGTGCCATTTACCATGGGCTGCCCTTTTCAGCAATTGTTGTTCAGGATCATCTTCAAAAGTGGACTTACCATGGGTCCCATCCATTTCCGATGATAAGCAAAATCATCCCTTGTGTTGTCTTCAACAAGGTAGTCCACATCATCCATTCTGGCCCGAGAATGTCATTCCTTCGAACTCCGTCAAATGATCGATTGAAATTTGCCTTAGGCTGGTATAGGGAATTTCAATGATCTCTATATCAAAAGTAATTCTTTTTGCCACTTAAGGGAATAACTCTATGAGTCACCTTCTCCAAGGTGTTCAGTCTGGTGACATTGATCACCATCTTCTTAGGTGTGTAATTAGTGCCTACCAAGTGAACCTTCATCATTTGTTTCACTCCATTCCCCTGGATGTGTGTTTCGTGTCTCAACTCAAGAGATGCTTCGATGTCTCACTCCTTGAGTTGATCTTGAGTTCCTCGATCTTCGGGAAGATCGATTCCTACAGAGTTTGTCTCCGTTATCATCTGGTTGGATGAAGATCTCAAAGCAAGGATGACAAGATCAATATGATGCAATAAATCAACATCTCCGAGAAGGAAAATTGGATCGTGAAGATTGTGCTAGCTTGTGTCCCCTCTGATTTCTTACCCTACGCTTGAATCTCGGGACGAGATTCTTGTTTAGTAGGGGTGAGTTGTCACATCCCTAGCTTTACTTTGCCCTAGGATAGTTTTTGACTGTGCCTCATGTTTTAAAATTTTGTTAACTTGAAATGGGGATTGTTCAAACCCTAGCACCAAAGGAACTCAACTAGGTTGAACCTAAATAATTTTCAATGTATCCAAAGTACCCTTCACAAAATGTTCATCATTTTTGGTCTTGGCTAAAACCTCTGCCAAAAATGGTTTCATAATTTTGGGAGCCATTTTGGATCCTTGAATTAAATCATAGATATTTGCATTTGGACATTTAAATCCTATAGGTAATTTTAAATGCCCAAATAATCTTGGAAGTAAATGAGGGTTGTTGGGATTAATCTAGACAGTGCCCACAAATATTCCCAAGATTTATGAAAATGTTCTGGCATTTTTATTAAATCAAAACAAAAGCAGAAAATAGAAAACAGAAACTATTTTAGAAATTAAGAGAGAGAGCACTTACCTGTGCAGCCCACCTGGCGGCCCAAGTGGCCGGCCCAGCCCACCAGCCGCCGCACCGTCTTCAACCTCCTGCCAGTAGGCAGGAGGGCGTGTGCCCGACGCGCGCAGCGCCACCTCCACCCTGCCTGCCAGCCCTGGCCCTCCCTGACGACGCCACGCAGACGCCCGAGGACTTCTCTCCCCTCCCCCTCACTCGCTGCTCTCTCTCCCTCCCCTCTGTTCTCTCGCACGCAGCCACCAAGCGGAGCTCGTCGCCGCCGCCCTGAACCAGCGCGGCCACCGTCCACCTCTCGCCTCGTCGGAGCGCCCAGTAGCTCCGCCTCGTCCCTCTCTTCCTCCTCGCCGAGCCGCCCGACGCCGGAAGCCCCGAAACGCCGCCGTCTTCGTCTTCTTCAACCTTCGGCCGTCGACGACCTCACCGTCGAATTCATGATGGTTGGCGCCTCCCCGAGCTTCCTGAGACCCCCGTCGACCCCGCCGTGAGCTCCTATGCCGTTTCCCCTCATTTTTGAACTCGCTCCCTCGCCTAGGACGTCGTTCCGCTAGGGGCCGTGTGCTTCTCGCCGCCAGCGATGTTGCAGTCGTGGCCATCGTCACCTAGAGCGGCAACCGAGCACACAGACGAGCTCAGCGCAACACCAGAGGCCCCAAAACCCCACCCGTTGCTCCTGAAGAGGTCCGTAGCGTCGTCTCCTTCATCACCCGAACGCCGGTCGCCGCGTCTGAGGTCGTCGCCGTCACTTTAGGCCACCTCCGGCGAAGCTGAGGGCACCAATCGACGTGCGTGAGCTCCAGCTACTCGTAGATGGGCTCAGCCGTTGATTTGGTCGCCGGAGGGCAATTTCCGAGCACCGCCGCCGTGTTTGGCCTCGCCGGCGTCGAGCCGCCGGTGGGTTTGACCACCTTTGACCACGGCTGGACCCCTCCTCTGTGTCACTGACATGTGGGGCCGGCATTGGACTAATTAGCTTAGGTTGTTAATTAAGTGCTAACTACGGTGCTTAGCTTTATGAGCCAATGACAGGTGGGGTCAGCCCCCTGTCTAATTTGTTTAGTTTAATACTAAACTTAGTTAGGCCCTGAGAGACTGACATGTGGGCCCCTATGCCTATTTAGTTTAGTTTAATCTTCTGTTAAGTTTAGTTAAGCCTGTTTAACTGCTGTGTCACTGACGTGTGGACCCCACACGTCAGGTTTGACCTGGACCAACCCCTGTTGACTGCTGACATCACAGTGACGTCATGCTGACGCAATAAGTGTTTTCTGGAATTTTAAATAAATCAGAAATGGTTTATTTATTTCAGAAAATAGCTAAAACTTCTAAAAATCAAATAAAATCAACCGTAGCTCAGATGAAAATAATTTATATATGAAAAATGATCAGAAAAATCCAAGGAATCTGTTTATGGCATTTTCGTGCATGTTTGAACAAGTTAAACCTGCTGATCAGGTCAAATCAATTAAATGACATTTAAATAATCACATACGGAGTTTGAATTTGAATCCTGGATTCAAACCAACTTCATTTAACCTGTTGCTAGTTGCATTAGCTCAAATCACAACATAATGCCATGTCATGATCATGCATCATATTGTGCATTGCATTGATTGTGTTCTTTCTCTGTTTGTCGGTTTTGTCCCCTCTCAGTAGACGACGTTCCGACGATGAGTTCGATGACACCGATGAAGACCCAATGTTATCTTCAGAAGTGCCAGGCAAGCAAACCCCCATTGAGCATCCCGATACAGTCCCACTCTCTCGCTCCTGCTCTCTTTTACTGCATTAGGACAACAACGTTTTGAACTGCTTTTTGCTGCGGTAGCTGAACCCTTTTCCTATGCATGACCTGTCATTGCCACAGTAAATAGTTGAAACCCACTAGTATGAGTAGCAGTTGTTTGAGCCATGTTGTGCCTACTCATTCATGCTTTCTGGTTATGCCTGCTATTGCTTAGAGTCATGTCAGGTCTGATTCATCGGGGATGAATTGGAATGTGGTGAACATGTCCTACTGTGTGTGAGCTAAGTGTGTGAACATGTTTTGGTAAAGGTAGCGGTGAGAGGCCATGTAGGAGTACATGGTGGGTTGTCTCACTGGAACCGTCCTTAAGAACTGAGTTCTGTGTAAGTTGTCCAATGACTAGTTACTACCACACATTGGGTTCCGGTAACTCGACCCCTCTCGACTTATTAATCAACTAGATCTCTGTCCAGGAGTTGCAACTAGTTTCTGGTGTCTGTAGGTAGTGCTAGTAGTCTACCAAGTGGCACATGGTACATGTGGGCTTGGGTCAGACTAGGCACCGTGGCACGGTGTACCAAGCGTAGATCCATCCGTCGAGGTGGGCTTGGGAACCCTGCGCACATCATTTGGGGCCGTGAGCGACACCCCGGCCGGATCTCCCCACGGATGGAACCCGAATAGGCGATAAACCTGGACGAGAGACTTGTGTGGTTAGTCAGGTCGTGGCCGACACCCTCGCCAGGCTTCCGCTTGAAGGTTGCCGAGATACACGACGTGTACATGGCGGTAAGTGGCGAGAGCGTGTGTGAAGAAGTACACCCCTGCAGGGTTAACATGATCTATTCGAATAGCCGGGTCCGCGGTTATGGACTTCTTGGATGCTTACGTGGTACATAGATAAGTGAAAGTGGATACTCTAAAATGCTCAAGACAAGTGTGAGTGCTATGGATGGCGTTCTCGTAGGGAGACGGAGCGGATCCATAGTGGTGTTTTGATTGGTGAATATGTGGACTCGTGTGCGCCACCTCAAAAGAGTTACTTGAAGTCGTAGTTCAGGATAGCCACCGAGTCAAAGCTGGCTTGCTGCAGTCAAACTCCACCACCCCTTTGTTGATACTGATGCATATGTAGTTAGTTTTTATGTAAGTCTTGCTGAGTACCTTTGTACTCACGTTTGCTTCATTTACGTTTTTGCAGAGAGACTTCAGTCTCGCTAGTGGTTCCGCGTGGACTTCGACGTTTAGCTTGTTACCTCAGCTACGGTCTTGTACCCTTGGGAGGGTCTTGTAGATAGTCAGGCTTCTCAGCCTTTTTCATTTGTAGTTGTTTGTACTCAGACATGTTATGCTTCCGTTGCCTATATGCTCTGTATGTCGGGTCATGTGACCCCTGCTTGTAATAAATGCTATGATGGCTCTTCTGGGCCTTTATCTATATGAGTTGTTGAGTTATGTTGTGATGCCATGGTGTACAACACATACTTGCATGTTATGCGTACGTGTAATGTGTATTGCTATGTGTGGGATCCGACACCTAGTTTTTTTACCTTTGGTAGCCTATCTTACAGGGAAATGTCTCCTAGTGCTTCCACTGAGCCTTGGTAGCTTGCTACTACTCCGGAACACTTAGGCTGGCCGGCATGTGTCCTTCTTCGTTCCTGTGTCTGTCCCTTAGGGGAAATGTCACGCGTTGTTCCTTTAAGTCCTTGTAGCTTGCTACGACTTGGGTTCATACGTTGATGACCGACACGTTCGTTGCTAGGTCATGTATGCATGTCTCTGTAATTTAGTGCCACTTTTGGTTTATAACTAGCCATGTCGGCCCGGGTTCTTTGTCATATGGATGCTAGCGACACTATCATATACGTGTGCCAAAATGCGCAAACGGTCCCGGGCCAGGTAAGGTGACACCCGTGGGGATACCGTGCGTGAGGCCGCAAAGTGATATGATGTGTTACATGCTAGACCTGTGTGACTTAGGATCGGGGTCCCGACAGATGCCCCGAACGAACTCAAACCGTGTACCACTACTACCCTCGATGACCCCTTGTACGACTACATACGTGAACGGCTACTTCCCTTGACGTCTCAAACCCCTCCGAAAACGCACGCTACAAAGGTATACCGCGAGACGACACCCGAGAACGTTTGCATGTGGTTGTATGAGATGTTGCACCGTGTTCGGAGTACCCCTCGTTGCCTTGTCACCGAACCGTGGGAACCCGGCAATGGGATCACCCCATCTCTTTTGCATGTCACGCTCTTCGTCATCTTTTGCACTGGACTCTCAACGAGTTGCCGGAACCGATATGTTGCGTGGCATCATTTTCGGATTCGTCGCCGTGGCCCCTTTCTTTCCACCACGGTGGCAAATACTTCACATCTCTTCATGTTAACTTTTAACTAAAAATTGCATAAAACTTGATCATGTCATCCGCATCATGATAACAACCTTTGAATGTTAAATTGTTGTTGCTTTAATAATTGCTAAATTGGTCATGGGGATTTTCCGGAATTGTTGTTGTTATTTCTGGTCTCATTTAAAATGCCTAGATAGTGTAGTTTTACTTATGCTTCACCTCTTGCCATGTTTAATAAAAACATTTAATCTTGTCTTGTAGATAAACGAGAGTCAACTAAATAAATGAAATGTGGTGTTTTGTCAATATGCAACTCGTTGCATATTGAGCCCCACTTAAATTGTAGTATTGTTTGTGCACTTTTCCATGCTATGGAAATTTAAGCCGGACATGCATCATACTTGGTTGTGCATCATATGTCATGTTTATGTTTGTGTGTTTACCGCGTTGTTTGCTTCTTTCCGGTTTGCTTCTCTCGTTAGCTCCGGGTTCGTTCCGGAGTTGTGAGGATTTGTTCGACTACTTCATGGAGTTGTTCTTCTTCCTTGCGGAATCCCAGGCAAGATGACCATCCCCTTGGATACCTTTACTATCATTGCCATGCTTAGTTGTCTCGATGCTATCGTTATATGTCGCGCTACCCATCATTTATTGTCAGCCCCTCTCCTTGTTGCCATGAAACCTCTAACCTTTGACACTTTCCTAGCAAACCATTGTTTGGCTATGTCACCCGCTTACTCAGCCCCTCTTATAGCGTTGTTAGTTGCAGGTAAAGATGAAGATTGTTCCATGTTGGAACTTGGTGTTTTGGGTATATCACAATATCTATTATTATTAACACACCTATATACTGGGCATGGGTGGAAGGCTTGGCCTTTTGCTTGGTGTTTTGTTCCACTCATGCCACCTTAGGAGCCGATAAACCGACATTATGTTCCTTGATTTTGCGTTCCTTACACGGTTGGGTATATGGGGACCCCTTGACACTTCGTCTTTGAATAAAACTCCTCCAGCAAGGCCCAACATTGGTTTTAATTTGCCTCATAATAACAACTTAATTAATTAATTAAATTTGCATAGGGGGTCACTGAAGGAAATATGCCCTAGAGGCAATAATAAAGATGTTATTTGTATTTCCTTATATCATGATAAATGTCTTTTATTCATGCTAGAATTGTATTAACCGGAAACTTAGTACATGTGTGGATACATAGACAAAACAGTATGTCCCTAGTATGCCTCTACTAGACTAGCTCATTGATCAAAGATGGTTATGTTTCCTAGCCATAGACATGAGTTGTCATTTGATCAACGGGATCACATCATTAGGAGAATGATGTGATGGACAAGACCCATCCGTTAGCATAGCACTATGATCGTTTAGTTTAACTGCTATTGCTTTCTTCATGACTTATACATGTTCCTATGACTATGAGATTATGCAACTCCCGAATACCGTAGGAACACCTTGTGTGCTATCAAACGTCACAACATAACTGGGTGATCATAAAGATGCTCTACAGGTGTCTCCGAAAGTATTCGTGGTGTTGGCATAGATCAAGATTAGGATTTGTCACTCCGAGTGTCGGAGAGGTATCTCTGGGCCCTCTCAGTAACACACATCATAATAAGCCTTGCAAGCAAAGGACTAATGAGTTAGTCACGAGATGATGTGTTATGGAACGAGTAAAGAGACTTACCGGTAAACGAGATTGAACTAGGTATAAAGATACCGACGATCGAATCTCGGGCAAGTAACATACCGTTTGACAAAAGGAACAACGTATGTTGTTATGCGGTTCTGACCGATAAAAGATCTTCGTAGAATATGTAGGAGCCAATATGAACATCCAGGTTCCGCTATTGGTTATTGACCAGAGATGAGTCTCGGTCATGTCTACATAGTTCTCGAACCCGTAGGGTCCGCACGCTTAACGTTTGATGACGATCGGTATTATGAGTTTTTGAGTATTGATGTACCGAAGGTAGTTCGGAGTCCCCGATGAGATCACGGACATGACGAGGAGTCTCGGAATGTCCGAGACATAAAGATTGATATATTGGACGGCTATATTCGGACACCGGAAGTATACCGGAAAAGTTTCGGATTTATCGGGAATGCCGGAGGGGGTTACCGGAACCCCCTACGAGAGGGGATGGTCCATAGTGGGCCTAAAGGGTGAGAGAGAGGCAGCCCATAGGGCTGGCCGGCGCCCCCACCTAGGAATCCTAGTTGGACTAGGATTGGGGGGGCGCCACCTCTCCTATTCCTTTCCCCCTTCTTCCTTTCGGTGAATCCTACTAGGAATAGGATTGCAATCATATTCCTAGTAGGAATCCCTTCCCTAGCCGCACCAGGAGAGTTGGCCGGCCCCTCCTCCCTTGCTCCTTTATATACGGGGGCAGGGGGGCACCCAAAGACACACAAGTTGAATTGTTTTAGCCGTGTGCGGTTCCCCCCTCCACAGAATCACACCTCGGTCGTACCGTCGCGGAGCTTAGGCGAAGCCCTGCGCCGGTGAACACATCATATCCGTCACCACGCCGTCGTGCTGACGAAACTCTCCCGTGAAGCTCAACTGGATCAAGAGCTCGTGGGACGTCATCAAGCTGAACGTGTGCTGAACGCGGAGGTGCCGTATGTTCGGTGCTTGATCGGTTGGATCGCGAAGAAGTTCGACAACATCAACCGCGTCACTTGACGCTTCCGCTCTCGGTCTACGAGGGTACGTAGACACACTCTCCCCTCTCGTTGCTATGCATCTGGTAGATAGATCTTGCGTGACCGTAGGAAAATTTTAAAATACTACGTTCCCCAAAAGTGGCATCATGAGCCAGGTCTATGCGTAGATGATATGCACGAGTAGAACACAATGAGATTGTGGACGATACTAGTCATACTGCTTACCAGCATGTCATACTTTGCTTCGGCGGTATTGTGAGATGAAGCGGCCCGGACCGACATTACGTGTACGCTTACGCGAGACTGGTTTCACCGTTACGAGCACTCGTTGCTTAAAGGTGACTGGCGGGTGTCTGTCTCTCTCACTTTAGCTGAATCAAGTGTGGCTACGCCCGGTCCTTGTGAAGGTTAAAACATCACATACTTGACGAAACATCGTTGTGATTTTGTATGCGTAGGTAAGAACGGTTCTTGCTAAAGCCCGTAGCAGCCACGTAAAACTTGCAACAAACAAAGTAGAGGACGTCTAACTTGTTTTTGCAGGGCATGTTGTGATGTGATATGGTCAAGACATGATGAGTTATACGGTTTTGTATGAGATGATCATGTTTTGTAAAGTTATCGCCAACTGGCAGGAGCCATATGGTTGTCGCTTTATTGTATGAAATGCCATCGCCATGTAATTGCTTTACTTTATCACTAAGCGGTAGCGATAGTCGTAGAAGCAATAGTTGGCGAGACGACAACGATGCTACGATGAAGATCAAGGTGTCAAGCCGGTGACGAAGGTGATCATAACGGTGCTTTGAAGATGGAGATCAAAAGCACAAGATGATGATGGCCATATCATGTCACATATTTTGATTGCATGTGATGTTTATCTTATTATGCTTCTTATTTTGCTTAGAACGACGGTAGCATTATAAGATGATCCCTTACTAAATTTCAAGGTATAAGTGTTCTCCCTGAGTATGCACCGTTGCGAAAGTTCGTCGTGCCGAGACACCACGTGATGATCGGGTGTGATAAGCTCTACGTTCAAATACAACGGGTGTAAGCCAGTTTTGCACACGCAGAATACTCGGGTTAAACTTGATGAGCCTAGCATATACAGATATGGCCTCGGAACACTGGAGACCGAAAGGTCGAGCGTGAATCATATAGTAGATATGATCAACATAAGATGTTCACCATTTAAAACTACTCCATCTCACGTGATGATCGGACATGGTTTAGTTGATTTGGATCACGTGATCATTTAGATGACCAGAGGGATGTCTATCTAAGTGGGAGTTCTTTAAATTAATATGATTAAACTGAACTTTAATTTATCATGAACTTAGTCCTGATAGTTTTGCATATCTATGTCGTTGTAGATCAATGGCCCGTGCTACCGTTCCTTTGAATTTTAATGCATTCCTAGAGAAAGCTAAGTTGAAAGATGATGGTAGCAATTACACGGACTGGGTCCGTAACCTGAGGATTATCCTCATTGCTGCACAGAAGAATTATGTCCTTGAAGCACCGCTAGGTGACAAGCCCCCTTCCGCTGATGCAGACGCTTTGAACGTCTGGCAGTCGCGGTCTGATGACTACACGATAGTTCAGTGTGCCATGCTTTACGGCTTAGAACCGGGACTTCAATGACGTTTTGAACGTCATGGAGCATATGAAATGTTCCAGGAGTTGAAGTTAATATTTCAAGCAAATGCCCGAATTGAGAAATATGAGATTTCCAATAAGTTCTACAGCTGCAAAATGGAGGAGAATAGTTCTATCAGTGAACACTTGCTCAGAATGTCTGGGTACTACAATCATATGACTCAACTTGGTTGCAAAGTTGACGAGGATAGTGTTATTGATAGAGTTCTTCAATCACTGCCACCAAGCTATAAAGGCTTCGTGATGAACTATAACATGCAAGGGATGCAAAAGACAATTCCCGAAGCTGCGGAGGTAGAAATCAAAAAGGAGCATCAAGTGTTGATGGTGAACAAGACCACTAGTTTCAAGAAAAAGGGCAAGGGAAAGAAAGGGAACTTCAAAAAGAATAGCAAGTTAGTTGCTACTTCAACGAAGAAACCCAAATCTGGAGCCAAGCCTGAAACTGAGTGCTTCTACTGCAAGGGGACTGGACACTGGAAGCGGAACTGCCCCAAGTATTTGGCGGATAAGAAGGATGGCAAGATGAACAAAGGTATATGTGATATACATGTTATTGATGTGTACCTTACTAATGCTCGTAGTAGTACCTGGGTATTTGATACCGGTTCGGTTGCTAATATTTGTAACTCGAAACAGGGACTACGGATTAAACGAAGATTAGCTAAGGACGAGGTGACGATGCGCGTGGGAAACGGTTCCAAAGTCGATGTGATCGCCGTCGGCACGCTACCTCTACATCTACCTTCGGGATTAGTTTTAGACCTAAATAATTGTTATTTGGTGCCAACGTTGAGCATGAACATTATATCTGGATCTTGTTTATTGCGAGACGGTTATTCATTTAAATCAGAGAATAATGGTTGTTCCATTTTGATGAATAATATCTTTTATGGTCATGCACCCTTAAAGAGTGGTCTATTCTTACTGGATCTCGATTGTAGTGATACACATATTCATAATATTGAAACCAAAAGATGCAAGGTTAATAATGATAGTGCAACTTATTTGTGGCACTGCCGTTTAGGTCATATTGGTGTAAAACGCATGAAGAAACTCCATAAAGATGGACTTTTGGAATCACTTGATTATGAATCACTTGGTGCTTGCGAACCATGCCTCATGGGCAAGATGACTAAAACTCCGTTCTCCAGAACTATGGAGCGAGCAACAGATTTGTTGGAAATCATACATACTGATGTATGTGGACCAATGAGTGTTGATGCTCGCGGCGGGTATCGTTATTTTCTGACCTTCACTGATGATTTGAGCAGATATGGGTATATCTACTTAATGAAACACAAGTCTGAAACATTTGAAAAGTTCAAAGAATTTTAGAGTGAAGTAGAGAATCATCGTAACAAGAAAATAAAGTTCCTACGATCTGATCGTGGAGGAGAATATTTGAGTTACGAGTTTGGTCTTCATTTGAAACAATGTGGAATAGTTTCACAACTCACGCCACCTGGAACACCACAACGTAATGGTGTGTCCGAACGTCGTAACCGTACTTTATTGGATATGGTGCGATCTATGATGTCTCTTACCGATTTACCACTATCGTTTTGGGGTTATGCTTTAGAGACAGCTGCATTCACGCTAAATAGGGCACCATCTAAATCCGTTGATACGACGCCTTATGAACTATGGTTTGGCAAGAAACCAAAGTTGTCGTTTCTTAAAATTTGGGGCTGCGATGCTTATGTGAAAACACTTCAACCTGATAAGCTCGATCCCAAGTCGGAAAAATGTGTCTTCATAGGATACCCAAAAGAGACTGTTGGGTACACCTTCTATCACAGATCCGAAGGCAAAATATTCGTTGCTAAGAACGGATCCTTTCTAGAAAAAGAGTTTCTCTCGAAAGAAGTGAGTGGGAAAGTAGAACTTGATGAGGTAATTGTACCTTCTCCCATATTGGAAAATAGTACATCACAGGAAATTGTTCCAGTGATTCCTACACCAATTAGTGAGGAAGTTGATGATAATGATCATGAAACTTCGGATCAAGTTTCTACTGAACGTCGTAGATCAACCAGAGTACGTTCCGCACCAGAGTGGTACGGCAACCCAGTTCTGGAAATCATGTTACTAGACCATGATGAACCTACGAACTATGAGGAAGCGATGATGAGCCCAGATTCCGCAAAATGGCTTGAAGCCATGAAATCTGAGATGGGATCCATGTATGAGAACAAAGTATGGACTTTGGTTGACTTGCCCGATGATCGGCAGGCCATCGAAAATAAATGGATCTTCAAGAGGAAGACCGACGCAGACGGTAATATTACTGTTTACAAAGCTCGACTTGTTGCGAAAGGGTTTCGACAAGTTCAAGGAGTTGACTACGATGAGACTTTCTCACCTGTAGCGATGCTTAAGTCTGTCCGAATCATGTTAGCAATTGCCGCATTTTATGATTATGAAATCTGGCAAATGGATGTCAAAACTGCATTCCTAAATGGATATCTCAAAGAAGAGTTGTATATGATGCAACCAGAAGGTTTTGTCAATCCAAAAGGTGCTAACAAAGTATGCAAACTCCAGCGATCCATCTATGGACTGGTGCAAGCATCTCGGAGTTGGAATATACGCTTTGATGAGGTGATCAAAGCATATGGTTTTATACAGACTTTTGGAGAAGCCTGTATTTACAAGAAAGTGAGTGGGAGCTCTGTAGCATTTCTAATATTATATGTAGATGACATATTGTTAATTGGAAATGATATAGAATTTCTGAATAGCATAAAAGGATACTTGAATAAAAGTTTTTCAATGAAAGACCTCGGAGAAGCTGCTTACATATTAGGCATCAAGATCTATAGAGATAGATCAAGACGCTTAATTGGACTTTCACAAAGCACATACCTTGATAAGATTTTGAAAAGGTTCAAAATCGATCAGTCAAAGAAAGGATTCTTGCCTGTTTTACAAGGTATGAAGTTGAGTAAGACTCAATGCCCGACCACTGCAGAAGATAGAGAGAAAATGAAAGTCATTCCCTATGCCTCAGCCATAGGATCTATCATGTATGCAATGCTGTGTACCAGACCTGATGTGTGCCTTGCTATAAGTCTAGCAGGGAGGTACCAAAGTAATCCAGGAGTGGATCACTGGACAGCGGTCAAAAACATCCTAAAGTATCTGAAAAGAACAAAGGATATGTTTCTCGTATATGGAGGTGACAAAGAGCTCGTCGTAAACGGTTACGTCAATTCTAGCTTTGACACTGATCCGGATGACTCTAAGTCACAAACCGGATATGTATTTTTATTGAACGGTGGAGCTGTCAGCTGGTGCAGTTCCAAGCAGAGCGTCGTGGCGGGATCTACGTGTGAAGCGGAATACATAGCTGCTTCGGAAGCAGCAAATGAAGGAGTCTGGATGAAGGAGTTCATATCCGATCTAGGTGTATTACCTAGTGCATCGGGTCCAATGAAAATCTTTTGTGACAACACTGGAGCCATAGCCTTGGCGAAGGAATCCAGGTTTCACAAGAGAACAAAGCACATCAAAAGACGCTTCAATTCCATCCGCGATCTAGTCAAGGAGGGAGACATAGAGATTTGCAAAATACATACGGATCTGAATGTTGCAGACCCGTTGACTAAGCCTCTTCCACGGGCAAAACATGATCAGCACCAAGACTCCATGGGTGTGAGGATCATCACTTTGTAATCTAGATTATTGACTCTAGTTCAAGTGGGAGACTGAAGGAAATATGCCCTAGAGGCAATAATAAAGATGTTATTTGTATTTCCTTATATCATGATAAATGTCTTTTATTCATGCTAGAATTGTATTTACCGGAAACTTAGTACATGTGTGGATACATAGACAAAACAGTATGTCCCTAGTATGCCTCTACTAGACTAGCTCATTGATCAAAGATGGTTATGTTTCCTAGCCATAGACATGACTTGTCATTTGATCAACGGGATCACATCATTAGGAGAATGATGTGATGGACAAGACCCATCCTTTAGCATAGCACTATGATCGTTTAGTTTAACTGCTATTGCTTTCTTCATGACTTATACATGTTCCTATGACTATGAGATTATGCAACTCCCGAGTACCATAGGAACACCTTGTGTGCTATCAAACGTCACAACGTAACTGGGTGATCATAAAGATGCTCTACAGGTGTCTCCGAAAGTATTCGTGGTGTTGGCATAGATCAAGATTAGGATTTGTCACTCCGAGTGTCGGAGAGGTATCTCTGGGCCCTCTCGGTAACACACATCATAATAAGCCTTGCAAGCAAAGGACTAATGAGTTAGTCACGAGATGATGTGTTACGGAACGAGTAAAGAGACTTACCGGTAAACGAGATTGAACTAGGTATAAAGATACCGACGATCGAATCTCGGGCAAGTAACATACCGTTTGACAAAAGGAACAACGTATGTTGTTATGCGGTTCTGACCGATAAAAGATCTTCGTAGAATATGTAGGAGCCAATATGAACATCCAGGTTCCGCTATTGGTTATTGACCAGAGATGAGTCTCGGTCATGTCTACATAGTTCTCGAACCCGTAGGGTCCGCACGCTTAACGTTTGATGACGATCGGTAGTATGAGTTTTTGAGTATTGATGTACCGAAGGTAGTTCGGAGTCCCGGATGAGATCACGGACATGACGAGGAGTCTCGGAATGTCCGAGACATAAAGATTGATATATTGGACGGCTATATTCGGACACCGGAAGTATACCGGAAAAGTTTCGGATTTATCGGGAATGCCGGAGGGGGTTACCGGAACCCCCTACGAGAGGGGATGGTCCATAGTGGGCCTTAAGGGTGAGAGAGAGGCAGCCCATAGGGCTGGCCGGCGCCCCCACCTAGGAATCCTAGTTGGACTAGGATTGGGGGGGGGGGGGCGCCACCTCTCCTAATCCTTTCCCCCTTCTTCCTTTCGGTGAATCCTACTAGGAATAGGATTGCAATCCTATTCCTAGTAGGAGTCCCCTCCCTAGCCGCACCATAGAGGTTGGCCGGCCCCTCCTCCCTTGCTCCTTTATATACGGGGGGCAGGGGGGCACCCAAAGACACACAAGTTGAATTGTTTTAGCCGTGTGCGGTGCCCCCCTCCACAGAATCACACCTCGGTTGTACCGTCGCGAAGCTTAGGAGAAGCCCTGCGCCGGTGAACACATCATATCCGTCACCACGCCGTCATGCTGACAAAACTCTCCCGTGAAGCTCAACTGGATCAAGAGCTCGTGGGACGTCATCAAGCTGAACGTGTGCTGAATGCGGAGGTGCCGTACGTTCGGTGCTTGATCGGTTGGATCGCGAAGAAGTTCGACAACATCAACCGCGTCACTTGACGCTTCCGCTCCCGGTCTACGAGGGTACGTAGACACACTCTCCCCTCTCGTTGCTATGCATCTGGTAGATAGATCTTGCGTGATCGTAGGAAAATTTTAAAATACTACGTTCCCCAACAGCGAAGACCCCTTTTTATTTTATTTTTCCAGCCGCGGCCTCCTTTTGGTGAAGGAAATATGCCCTAGAGGCAATAATAAAGATGTTATTTGTATTTCCTTATATCATGATAAATGTCTTTTATTCATGCTAGAATTGTATTAACCGGAAACTTAGTACATGTGTGGATACATAGACAAAACAGTATGTCCCTAGTATGCCTCTACTAGACTAGCTCATTGATCAAAGATGGTTATGTTTCCTAGCCATAGACATGAGTTGTCATTTGATCAACGGGATCACATCATTAGGAGAATGATGTGATGGACAAGACCCATCCGTTAGCATAGCACTATGATCGTTTAGTTTAACTGCTATTGCTTTCTTCATGACTTATACATGTTCCTATGACTATGAGATTATGCAACTCCCGAATACCGTAGGAACACCTTGTGTGCTATCAAACGTCACAACGTAACTGGGTGATCATAAAGATGCTCTATAGGTGTCTCCGAAAGTATTCGTGGTGTTGGCATAGATCAAGATTAGGATTTGTCACTCCAAGTGTCGGAGAGGTATCTCTGGGCCCTCTCGGTAACACACATCACAATAAGCCTTGCAAGCAAAAGACTAATGAGTTAGTCACGAGATGATGTGTTACGGAACGAGTAAAGAGACTTGCCGGTAACGAGATTGAACTAGGTATAGAGATACCGACGATCGAATCTCGGGCAAGTAACATACCGTTTGACAAAAGGAACAACGTATGTTGTTATGTGGTTCTGACCGATAAAAGATCTTCGTAGAATATGTAGGAGCCAATATGAACATCCAGGTTCCGCTATTGGTTATTGACCAGAGATGAGTCTCGGTCATGTCTACATAGTTCTCGAACCCGTAGGGTCCGCACGCTTAACGTTTGATGACGATCGGTATTATGAGTTTTTGAGTATTGATGTACCGAAGGTAGTTCGGAGTCCCGGATGAGATCACGGACATGACGAGGAGTCTCGGAATGTCCGAGACATAAAGATTGATATATTGGACGGCTATATTCGGACACCGGAAGTATACCGGAAAAGTTTCGGATTTATCGGGAATGCCGGAGGGGGTTACCGGAACCCCCTACGAGAGGGGATGGTCCATAGTGGGCCTAAAGGGTGAGAGAGAGGCAGCCCATAGGGCTGGCCGGCGCCCCCACCTAGGAATCCTAGTTGGACTAGGATTGGGGGGGCGCCACCTCTCATATTCCTTTCCCCCTTCTTCCTTTCGGTGAATCCTACTAGGAATAGGATTGCAATCCTATTCCTAGTAGGAATCCCTTCCCTAGCCGCACCAGGAGAGTTGGCCGGCCCCTCCTCCCTTGCTCCTTTATATACGGGGGTAGGGGGTCACCCAAAGACACACAAGTTGAATTGTTTTAGCCGTGTGCGGTGCCCCCCTCCACAGAATCACACCTCGGTCGTACCGTCGCGGAGCTTAGGCGAAGCCCTGCGCCGGTGAACACATCATATCCGTCACCACGCCGTCGTGCTGACGAAACTCTCCCGTGAAGCTCAACTGGATCAAGAGCTCGTGGGACGTCATCAAGCTGAACGTGTGCTGAACACGGAGGTGCCGTATGTTCGGTGCTTGATCGGTTGGATCGCGAAGAAGTTCGACAACATCAACCGCGTCACTTGACGCTTCCGCTCCCGGTCTACGAGGGTACGTAGACACACTCTCCCCTCTCGTTGCTATGCATCTGGTAGATAGATCTTGCGTGATCGTAGGAAAATTTTAAAATACTACGTTCCCCAACAGTCACACCCTCGAGATTCTTTCTACATAGCAGGGGGGCCAGTGCTGATGGTGTTGGTCCCAAACTAGAGCCACTTGCGGTGCCACCCAGTTATCTGGGGTCTTCGGTTACTGTACGTATTGCTCATCCGGACGTGGCCTGAGACGAGATACGCGCGGCTACTATCAGGGTGTCGGCACGCCGGGAGGTCTTGCTGGACTTGTTTTACCATTGTCGAAATGTCTTGTGCACCGGGAATTCCGAGTCTGATCGGGCCTTCCCTAAGATAAGGGGTAATATTATTATTACTTCTGCTGATCGTGAGAGCTTGTGATGGGCTAAGTTGGGACACCCCTGCAGGGTTATGATCTTTCGAAAGCCGTGCCCGCGGTTATGTGGCAGATTGGAATTTGTTAATGTCCGGTTGTAGAAAACTTGACAGAGGATCCGAAGTAAAACACACCACCGCGTGAGTAACCGTGACTGTCTCTTTTCACTTTGAGAAGAGAACACGGTGGGGTTATGTTTGACTCATAGGTAGTTCAGGATCATTAGCGATCACTACTAGTTTGCGACCGTCTGCGTATATGCTCATCTTATTCTTGTACTCGTATGTTAGCCACCATATTATGCTTAGCCGCTGCTGCAACCTCACCACTACCCTTCTCCATACCCATAAAGCTTTGCTAGTCTTGATACCCATGGTTATGGGATTGCTAAGTCCTCGTGGCTCACAGATACTACAACACCAGATGCAGGTACCACTGAGAACAATGCAGGAGATGGTTTAGAACTTCATTGGAAGCTCGATGAAGAGAGTGGCCGTATGTATGTAACATTTTTCGACGATCAGTAGTGGATCCTACTAGGGGCGATCGGACCTCGTGTTGTTTTATTTATGGTATCTTTCATTTGGACCTTCGTCCGTAGTCGGACTCTGATGTTATTTGGATGATGAATGTTCATGTAATGCATTGTGTGACGTGGCGAGTGTAAGCCAACTATCTCTTTTGCAATTTCATCCCTCTTTTACATGAGTCGTGCAAAGATACCATACTTGAGATCATTCTAGTATGAGCTTATGCCTTTAAGTCGTGCCTCGACACGTAGGAGGTATAATCTCATACTGGGCATTATAGAGTAAGACTCAAAACCTGACCACGACAGAACATAGAGAAAGAATGAAAGTGATTTCCTATGCCTCAGCCATAGGTTCTTTAAAGTATGCCATGTTGTGTACCAAAAACCTGTTGTGTACCTTGCCATGAGTTTGGCAAAGAGGTACAAAAGTGATTTGGGAAAAGATCACTGGACAGCGGTCAAAATTATCCTTAGTTACTGGATGACTAAGGAAATGTTTCTCGATTATGGAGGTGATAAAGAGTTCATCGTAAAGAGTTACGCCGATGCAAGCTTTGACACTAATCCAGATGACTCTAAGTATTAATCTGGATACATATTGAAAGTGGGAGCAATTAGCTAGAGTAGATCCATGCAGAGCATTGTAGACATAGAAATTTGCGAAATACATACAGATCTGAATGTAACAGACCCACTGACTAAACTTCTCTCACGAAGCAAAACACGATCACACCCTAGTACTCTTTGGGTGTTAATCACATGGCGATGTCAACTAAATTATTGACTCTAGTAAACCCTTTTGGTGTTGGTCACATGGCGATGTGAACTTTGGGTGTTATTCACATAACGATGTGAACTAGATTATTGACTCTAGTGCAAGTGGGAGACTGAAGGAAATATGCCCTAGAGGCAATAATAAAGTTGTTATTTATATTTCCTTATGTCATGATAAATGTTTATTATTCATGCTAGAATTGTATTAACCGGAAACATAATACATGTGTGAATATATAGACAAACAAAGTGTCACTAGTATGCCTCTACTTGACTAGCTCGTTGAATCAAAGATGGTTAAGTTTCCTGGCCATAGACATGAGTTGTCATTTGATTAACGGGATCACATCATTGGTGAATGATGTGATTGACTTGACCCATTCTGTTAGCTTAGCACTTGATCTTTTAGTTTTACTGCTATTGCTTTCTTCATGACTTATACATGTTCCTATGACTATGAGATTATGCAACTCCCGAATACCGAAGGAACACCTTGTGTGCTATCAAACGTCACAACGTAACTGGGTGATTATAAAGATGCTCTACAGGTGTCTCTGAAAGTGTTCGTGGTATTGGCATAGATCAAGACTATGATTTGTCACTCCGAGTGTGGGAGAGGTATCTCTGGGCCCTCTCGGTAATGCGCATCACTATAAGCCTTGCAATCAATGTGACTAATGAGTTAGTTGCGGGATGATGCATTATGGAACGAGTAAAGAGACTTACCAGTAACGAGATTGAACTAGGTATGATGATACCGACGATCGAATCACAGGCAAGTAACATACCGATGACAAAGGGAACAACATATGTTGTTATGAGCTTTGACCGATAAAGATCTTCGTAGAATATGTAGGAGCCAATATGAGCATCCAGGTTCTCCTATTGGTTATTGACCGGAGATGAGTCTCGGTCATGTCTACATAGTTCTCGAACCCGTAGCATCCGCACGCTTAACGTTCGATGACGACCGGTATTATGAGTTTTGATGTACCGAAGGTAGTTCGGAGTCTCGGATGAGATCACGGATATGACGAGGAGTCTCGGAATGTCGGAGACATAAATATTAATATATTGGACGACTATATTCGGACACCGGAAGTGTTCCGAAACCGGAGTGCCGAAGGGGGTTACCGGAATCCCCCCC
>LR738715.1:517174844-517242306 GCA_902687465.1 Secale cereale | reverse complement strand
TGCGATCACGTAGGCGGCAACGCCCGATCCCCCGCCGTCGGATGCGCCGCGTGCGGCCACGATGGGGCTTTGCCAGGAGTAGTTGCACCGTGCTGCCTGCCTCGGGCTGCGCGTTTTTTGCATATAAGAGGAACACTGCCGTGGGAGGGGACTGCAGCGAGGCTCTTACCATTCATCCCCTTGCTCTCCTCGCCACTTTTCTCTCCCCACCTCTGGCTCGCTGCTGCTTCCATCAACACACACCAAGAGAGAGACCTTGCTGGTGATTTTCTTGGCCCTCTTCCTCCTTCATCTTTTTTCATCTCTAATAAGTTTGCTAATCATATCATATGTGCTCCCTCTGCTCTTCTTTCTTCACGCCTCTTTTTTCTTGGCTTCTTTCCGTTTTGGTTTTGGTTAATCTCTCTTGTCCGCCCCGCACAACTACTACTACAAATTTCTTTTGGTCTTTCTTTTCTTTTGGTTTTGGTCCATCTCTCTTGCTCGCAGCGTCCGCCGTCGATGCCCCGACCGTTCACCCAGATTGATGCCGCGGACGCGACCGCAGCTCTGCCCGACCTCTTCGCTCGCGCTGCGGGATAACCATAAGCACGCCCACGCCACCCCATCACGCAAATCGCCAAGGAGGGTGCCGCTCGCCCAAGATGAGGTTTGCCATGCCGTCGCAGACCGGCCGCATCGACCTCATCCATGGCCCCATCCTTCACCTCTCCATCCCTTTCCTCACTAACAACAAGCCGGCCTGCTCCAAGGTCTGGCCTTTCGCCTCTCCACCCTTCTCCTCACTAACAAGGAGCCGACCTACTCCAAGTTCCGCCTCTTCCCCTCTACATCCCTTTCCTCGCCAACGAGCAGCATGAGATGCAGCAGCAGTAGCCTGCTAAGATAGAAGAACCAAAGCCCCATGTTCGGATGTTCCTGCATCTCTCTCTGTGCATATATAAATGGGGGGTTGGGTCTTGGGTTGATCAAATGTACAAAAAAAAAACATGGTCCATGGCTCTGTTTCTCCGCGATTGATGGCCTCCTTCCTTGAGATGCACGGGTGTTCTTGGCAGCACCGTCATGGTCTCGCTTCTTTTTGTGCTGCCTGATTAGGTCTCTAGCTACCTATTTGTTGGCAGCACCGCACGGTATTTCTTTTCGTTTTGGTTAATCTCTCTTGCTGGTGTGTGCGTGAGGTGTTTGGGGTATTGCTTTAGAGGGTTTGTGGCCGTCAGAAAGGAGGTGCGCTGGCGTTTAATCTTTAGCCTGCATATGCATACGCTTCAGTCGTGTTCTCCTTCGGGTGCGATTTGGTATGTGAATGTGCACTCCCTCAGTGTGTATGAGCATCGTCGAATCAGACCTGCTACTCATGCAGTCATGCTTACATCTCCAACACTGTTCCATATATGTGTGCATTTATTGATTTAATAACAGGCTTGCTGGGCACAAGGTGGTGTTTCTCTTGTTGTTTTGAATTGGTTACATATCCCAGTTTCAAAAAAAAAAAAAGGATTGGTTACATAACATTGCTCCTCTTGTTGTTGTGAATTGGTTACATAACATCAGTGTGTGAACTGCTTATTGTTTCTTGGCTAGTTAGTTGCTTTGCGTAAACATCAGCATGTTTTTGCTCTACTGTCAGTCCACTGTCTTACTGCTTTTGGTGCAATTTTTCTAGCTGATTACTCCTTATTTTCAGGTCTCCTATGGAGTGCAGTTCAGACGAGTCGTCAGAGCTAAGTGACACTGATATCGATGACTATGCTGACAAGGCGTACGCGGACCTCAAGTCTGGCAAGCTTGTGGCGAGGTTCGGCGCCGACAGGTTTAGATGCCCTTTCTGCCCAGGGAAGAAGAAGCAGGACTACCGCTACAATGAGCTGCTTCAGCACGCAATTGGTGTCGGCGCATCCAACCGTGCTGCCAAAGTGAAGGCAAACCATCAGGCACTGGCCAATCACCTGAAGAAGGACCATGCTGATGCAGCAGGTTCATTGCCGCCGCGACAGGCCGAGGCGCTGATCAACCCTCCAAGGCCAGTGCAGGACCAGGAGCTGTTTGTTTGGCCCTGGATGGGCATCCTTGCCAATGTTCCAGTAGAGCAAACACAGAGAGGTGGAGCCATTATAATGCAACAGCTAGCCGGTTTCAAACCCATACGTTTCAATGCTGTGCACTGTCCTGACGGCGGGTACACTGGCTTTGCAATAGTCCGTTTCAACAAGGATTGGATCGGGTTCAAGGATGCCTTGGGATTCCACAACTACTACAAATCACATCATCTGGGTAAAACGGATTGGGAGGCAAATAAACGTGACAAGTACATGTTTGCTTGGCTGGCAAAAGAGGAGGATTACAAAGCCGATGATCCAGTTGGCAAGTTCTTGTCAGAAAATGGTGATCTGAAGACAGTGGCTGAACTGCAACAGGAGATGTCCCGCAAGACTGACACTCTCATAACTAGTTTGACCAGCCAGATTAGTGCCAAGAGCAAGTACTTGATGGAACTTGAGTGCAAGTGTAATCAGATGGATCTCGCTCTCCAAAGGGCCATGGAAGACAACGACTCGCTGGACCAACGCTACAATGAAGGTATCCCCCACTCCCCAAAGTCTCATGCAATTGTCGTATGAATGGTGCACTCGTTTGCATTGCGAATATGATCATGTGATGTCTACTGTATCATGTTTTATTTGTTTTCTCTACAGAAATGCGAAAGATGCAGTCAACTGCCCGTGAACATTCATTGAAAATTTTCCATGAGACTGATCAGCTGAGAAAGCAGTTGGATGAGAAAGAGAAGGACATCAAAAGGAGATCAAAGCAACTAAGTGAAATAGTCGCTCAAACTGACATGGAAAGAAGAAAACTGGAGAATGAGAGAAAGAAGGTATGAAATTTACTCACATAACTGTTTACTATAAAATGCATCATCATACTGGAATTCAGTGAATAGCTTTCTTGGTCTAAAATTTGACTCTGTTTACTGTAATACTGATATTGTTCTCGGAATACTAGCATTTTGGCATGCTTGTGGTTTGAATAGCTTTTTTGAGTTTCCGTGGAACTTAAGACCTTTTTTTTATTTTAATAATATGGCTGCATGCATCGATTGATGCAGAGGCCGGAGGTAAGCCTCCTTTCCAAAAAAAAAAAAAAACTTTCTTGGTCTAAAATTTGACTCTGTTTACTACATACTGATATTGTTCCTGGAATAGCATAATTTATACCGGAATTCACTGAATAGCTTTCTTGGTCTAAAAATTTGACTCTGTTTACTATAATACTGATATTGTTCTTGGAATAGCATAATTTATACTGATATTGTTCTTGGAATACTAGCATTTTGGCATGCTTGTGGTGATCTTTTTGTAGAAAAATCTAGCTGGGTAGTTGTCTTAATGCTGAACTAATTTCCCTTCAGAATGATGGTCAAAACGACTCCCTTAACATGGCCAGAATTGAGCAAGAAAAGGCCAATGAAGGTGTGCGGATTCTTGTTGAGAAACACAAGGTATGCGCTCCTACCCTTCCAATTGTTGGTGTCATTCAAATGTCTTGAGAGTTTTCATTCTAGAATCTAGAATCTACTCTGACATGTCAAATACCTTTCAGAAAGAGAAGGAAGCTGCTCTGAACAAAATCTTGCTGCTAGAGAAGCAGCTTGATGAGAAGCATCAGCTGGAGCTGGATATTCAGCAGCTTAGAGGCAAACTGGAGGTGGTGAAGCACATGGAGGGAGAGGGCGTCGATGTGAAGAAACGTACGGAAGAGCTGAATAAGGATCTACAGGATAGAATCGACGCAATGGAAGACCTGGAAGAGCTAAATCAAGCTCTGATTATCAAGGAAAGGATGACCAATGATGAACTGCAGGATGCAAAGAAGGAGCTTATTTCGGTAACGTCACACACACTTGTTCTGTTTAACAGTTCTCATTTTTGGGGGTAGAATTCTCCTGTAGACAAAAATCTTGAGCTTATTCTCTTTAACAGTTTTCATTTTGGGGGTAGAATTCTCCTGTAGACTAAAATCTTGAGCTTATTGGTTTACAGGGTTTGGCGGATCTGTTGGGCCCCCGTAGCAACATTGGAATCAGGAGGATGGGTCAGGTGGATGAGAAGCCGTTTGTTGAAGCTTGCAAGCCAAAGTATGGCGTGGAGGCGGATACAAAAGCTCTTGAATTCTGCTCCATGTGGCAAGACAATCTGAGGGATGCTAATTGGCACCCTTTTAAGATAGTGACCACAGGTGAAAAGTCCGAGGTAGGAAGGATCAATGGAGAGTGATTCTTATCTTGGTGCCTTGTTCTCTTGTTGAGAATGATCAACACTACTAACGCGGTGTGATGTGTCCCCCAGCAAATCATCGACGAAGGCGACGAGAAGCTGGTGGGGTTGAAGGAGGAGCTGGGCGAAGAGGTTTACAAGGCTGTGACCACCGCGCTGGTGGAGATGAACGAGTACAATGCCAGCGGCAGCTACGTGGTGTCGGAGCTGTGGAACAACAAAGAGAACAGGAAGGCTAGCATGGGGGAAGTGGTGGAGCATATCCTCAAGCAGTGGAAGGCCAAGCGTAAGAGGTGATCAACGTATCAAGCAGTGGTTTTCATTTTGGGGATTGGACAAGACTGTTTCCCTTTAATAATGTTGGTGAACTGCAAGCTTTTAATTATGTGCTGCTCAGTCAGTCTGAGAGCACGGTGATGTAGTATCTCCCCTTTTATTCCATTCGGAGTTGGCAGACAATGGTCGCAATGAATCGTTTCTTCTTCCTTATGATCGGTTCTCTTTTCTGCATTGGATCGTTTGTGTTTTTCCTGACCATTTTTTTTTTTGCGAGGAGCTGAGGAGCACTTGTGCTCTAAAGTTGGAAGATGTAGTTTAGTCATAAATTTTGAATGTCTTTGTGTGTTCATGTGAGAATTTATTTGGCACGTGCGGTTTTTTATGTCCGACGTTAGGCGTTGGACTACTAGGCTAACTTTTGTCTAGCTGCGCTCCGAGCGTTCGTTGTGTTGTCCTTCAACTGTCAACCGTCAGATGAGGGCCTTTTTTTTCATCCCAACTGCGCTCATGAGGGGAAGAGCGACAGTGAGCGCCACCGACCATCCTGCCCCCTACCATAGATGTGCGAAGCCTTGTTGTGGCGGTGTGCTTATAGCCTCGCCATTGCCGTTCAGACCACTCGCCATCGCAGCCTTTTTGCAAATCATATACGTGGACGGGTCGCTACTTAAACGCGGCTAATCGTAGCACCGGCCGGCAACAATTGTAGCTTGCTGCCCCATGGTTACAGGGCATGCAGTGACACTCCATCGTTCTCACCGTCAACCCACGGGTGTGCTGTCTGCCGTCTTCGTCTCCCGGATCACTGCTTCACCCCATGACCATCACAACAAAACAAGCCGTTGATTGTAGCCTTTACATGTGCCGGTTGTTGCCACCCCATCAGCACCACTTCTTTTTTACCCCGAAACCGTAGAACAATAGTTCTACAGTAATTTTCATTAAAAAGGTAAATATGTACATACAGAAAGTAGCTGGAAACGGTTCCAGCATCCCCGTAACCCATAGCAGCTCCTTTCACCCATTGTCGTAGCAAATCACGCTATCGGTTGAAGCATTTTTGTCGCATCTTGCCCCAACAAGCCATTGGTCGCATCAAATCACGCTACCATTTAATGCTTTTATGACGCCAGTTACAACTATCGCGATGCCGATCGTGGTTGTGGAGATTATGGAAGCGTTCCTACTCTCCATACAGGGAGAGTCGCGTGATATATATTGATATTGGACGAGAGACGTCTCATAGTGTTACAAGGTGCGGTCGTTGGAAACAACCGAGAGAGATACAATAGGGAGAAGAGATAGAAAGATAAGAGAGTCTAAACAAACTCTATCTCTACCTACCTAAGATAACAAGGCGCGCACATCATACAATGTAACGTGACAGTATGTTTAACACTCCCCCATAATCAAAATCGAACTAGGTTGAGATTGCGTCGAAATTCTTCAAAGCTTCTAGTGGGTAGCGCCTTTGTAGAACCATCTGCAATTTGATCATTGGAAGAAATGAATATGATCTCTAATTCTTTGTTGGCAACTCGTTCCCTTACAAAGTGAAAGTCTATCTCAATGTGTTTGGTCCTGGCATGAAAAACTGGGTTAGCAGACAAGTAAGTTGCACCAAGGTTATCACACCAAAGACAGGGTGTTGGAGTTTGTGACACTCCAAGCTCCTTCAGTATAGCTTGAACCCAAATGATTTCTGCGGTAGCATTCGCTAATGCTTTATATTCTGCTCCAGTGCTAGACCTGGAGACAGTAGCTTGTTTCTTTGCACACACCAAGAAATTAAATTGGGTCCATGAAAAATTGCAAATCCCCCCATGTACCTTCTATCATCCAAGCAACCAACCCAATCCGCATCAGAGAAGGCACTAACACACGTGGACGATGATCGGTTGATGGAGAGACCGATACTGACGGTGCTCTCACATCAACTAGGCAAATCAATGAACTATGAAGATGTTCATCAATTGATATCAATGTGAGTGAGTAGGAATTGCCATGTAACGGATGCACTAGAGCTATAAGTGCATGAAAGCTCAAAAGAAAACTAAGTGGGTGTGCATCTAACTTGCTTGCTCATGAAGACCTAGGGCAATTTAAGGAAGACCATCGCTGGAATATACAAGCCAAGTTCTATAATGAAAAATTCCCACTAGTAATATATGAAAGTGACAACATAGGAGACTCTCTATCATGAAGAACATGATGCTACTTTCAAGCACAAGTGTGTAAAAGGATAGTAACATTGTCCCTTCTCTCTTTTTCTCTCATTCATTTTTTTTATTTTGGGCTTTTTTGGCGCTTTTTTTCTTTCTTTTTTTATTTTATTTTGGGCTCTTTGGCCTCTTTAATTTGGGATCTTTGGCCTCTTTTATTTTATAAACCTCACATGAGACAATGTTCTAATAATGATCATCACACTTTTATTTACTTACAACTCAAGAATTACAACTCGATACTAGAGCAAAGTTATGACTCTATATGAATGCCTCTGGCGGTGTACCGGGATGTGCAATGATCAAGAGTGACATATATAAAAAATATGAATGGTGGTCAAGCCACAAATACTATGCCAACTACATGATCATGCAAAGCAATATGATAATGATGGTATGTGTCATAGTAAACGCAAAGACAATCAAGGATAAATTGCGTAACTAGAAGGCCATACGTGCATGCTATGGGAATCACAAACCTTAACACAATTATTTATTTTATCCCACAATTCGCTACTAGCACGACTCTAATATCATCATCTTCATATCTCAAAACAATTGCAAGGAATCAAACTTCTTATATATTCAATGCTCTTTATCAAAGTTTTTATTATATCTCCCTTGGATGCCTATCACATTAGGACCAGTTTCATAACACATGCATGTTGCCATTACTATTTATAAGACTCTCAAGAAGATATAAGTGAAGGACGGGAGTAAATGACAAACTACTCCAAAAAGATAAAAATGAAGATCAATGAGTAGTTGAATAATTATGTAGCTATGTGAAGACTCTATTTCATTTGAAAATTTCAGATCTAATGTATTTTATTCAAACAACAAGAAAAAAAAACAAAATGACATTTCAAGGATAACACACATCATGAAGAAGCAAAAACTTAGGCTCAACTCATACTAACCGATAATTGTTGATGAAAAAGGTGGGATGCCACCGGGGCATCCCCAAGCTTAGATGCTTGAGACTTCTTGAAATATTAACTTGGGATGCCTTGGGCATCCCCAAGCTTGAGCTCTTGTGTCTCCTTAATTCCTCTTATGTCACGGTTTCCCTAAATCTCAAAAACTTCATCCACACAAAACTCAACAAGAACTCGTGAGATAAGTTAGTATAAATCAACTCAAAACCTTATCATTCTGTACTATAGAAAATCACTAAAATTATAATTTGACATTTCATACTAAATGCCTCTGCATATTTAATACTCCTATCCTAAAATATAATCATTAAACACGTAAACATATGCAAACAATGCAAACATAACAGCATTCTGTCTAAACATGACAGTCTGTTAAGAGTGCAATTTTACTCATACTTCCCTAGCTCAATAAATTCTGAAAAATTACCACGTTACAGATAACTTATTCATGCTAACTATGTAAAAATTTCAAGAATTTATCGCATTCTGACTTTCCAGAGGAATTCAGACAATGATAGAAAACTTTCTGTTTTCAAACAACAACATATAGACTTGCAAAATAGGCATGGTGAAGGCTATCCTTGACACTTTTATTGAAATAAAAGATACAAAATCTTATTCTAAATAACAGAAAGCAAACCTGAACAAAAAATGGTGCTCCAAGCAAAACACATATCATGTGACGAATAAAAATATAGCTCCAAGTGAGGTTGCCGATAATGTTGGAGACGAAAGAGGGGATGCCTTCCAGAGCATACCCAAGCTTAGTTGCTTCGATCTTCCTTGAATATTACCTTGGGGTGCCTAGAGAATCCCCAAGCTTAGGGTCTTGGCACTCCTTATTCTCCTCATATCGATATCCCACCCAAAACTTGAAAACTTCAATCTGAAGGAAATATGCCCTAGAGGCAATAATAAAGTTATTATTTATTTTCTTATATCATGATAATTGTTTATTATTCATGCTAGAATTTTATTAACCGGAAACTTAGAACATGTGTGAATACATAGACAAACAGAGTGTCACTAGTATGCCTCTACTTGACTAGCTCGTTAATCAAAGATGGTTAAATTTCCTAGCCATAGACATGAGTTGTCATTTGATGAATGGGATCACATCATTAGAGAATGATGTGATTGACTTGACCCATTCCGTTAGCTTAGCACTTAATCGTTTAGTATGATGCAATTGCTTTCTTCATGACTTATACATGTTCCTATGACTATGATACGTCTCCAACGTATCTATAATTTTTTATTGTTCCATGCTATTATTTATGAAGTCTTGGATGTTTAATGGGCTTTATCATTCACTTTATATCATTTTTGGGACTAACCTACTAACCCAAAGGCCCAGTCCAGATTGCTGTTTTTTGCCTATTTCAGGGTTTTGCAGAAAAGGAATATCAAACGGAGTCCAAACGGAATGAAACCTTCGCGAGAGATAATTTTTGGAGGAAATCACGCTCAGGAAACGTCAGGACCAAGTCAGGGGGCAAGGGGCCTGCCCTCGAGGGTGGGGGGCGCGCCCCCCTGCCTCGAGGCTGGCCCACATGGCCCCCGATGCCCTCCTTCTTCCTATATATACCTACGTACCCCAGAAACTCCATACGCAGAGAGAAAACCCTAATTCCACCACCGTAGCTGTTGTTCCCGTGGAGATCCCATCTTGGAGCCTGTTCCGGGAGGCGGATCCATCACGGAGGACTTCATCATCATCATCATCGCCCTCACCATGAGTTGTGAGTAGTTTACCACAGACCTTCGGGTCCATAGCTAGTATCTAGATGGCTTCTTCTCTCTCTCTGGATCTCAATACAAAGTTCTCCTCGGTCTTCGAGGAGATCTATTCGATGTAATCTCTTTTTGCGGTGTGTTTGTCGAGATCCGATGAATTGTGAGTTCATGATCAAGGTTATCTATGAAAGATATTTGGTTCTTCTCTGAACTTTTTATGTGTGCTCATAATATCCTTGCAAGTCTCTTCGAATTATTGGTTTGGTTTGGCCTACTAGATCTATAGTTCTTGCAATGGGAGAAGTGCTTGGCTTTGGGTTCAATCTTGCGGTGTCCTTTCCCAGTGACAGTAGCGGCAGCAAGGCACGTATTGTATTGTTGCCATCAAGGATAAAAAGATGGGGTTTTCATCATATTGCTTGAGTTTATCCCTCTACATCATGTCATCTTGCTTAAGGCGTTACTCTGTTCGTATGAACTCAATACACTAGATGCATGCTGGATAGCGGTCGATGTGTGGAGTAATAGTAGTAGATGCAGAATCGTTTCGGTCCACTTGTCTCGGACGTGATGCCTATATACAATGATCATTCCTAGATAGTCTCATAATTATTCGCTTTTCTATCAATTGCTCGACAGTAATTTGTTTACCAGCAGTAGAATACCGCTATCATGAGAGAAGCCACTAGAGAAAACTATGGCCCCCGGGTCTATTCTCAACTTATCAATCTATATCTACTTTACTTTTCTTGCTTTTATTTGCTGTTTTATTAAACCAAAAATACCAAAAGTATAATTATCATCTCTATCCGATCTCACTCTCGTAAGTGACCGTAAAGGGATTGACAACCCCTTATCGTGTTGGTTGTGAAGTTCTTATTTGTTTGTGCAGGTGTGAGGGACTCACGCGTGGTCTCCTACTGGATTGATACCTTGGTTCTAAAAAACTAAGGGAAATACTTACGCTACTGTGCTGCATCACCCTTTCCTCTTCGAGTGAATACAACGCAAGCTCAAGAGGTAGCAAGAAGAATTTCTGGCACCGTTGTCGGGGAGGCTTACGCAAAAGTCATATACCAAGTACCTATCACAAACCCTTATCCTTTGCATTACATTTATTTGCCTCTCATTTTCCTCTCCCCCACTTCACCCTTGCCGTTTTATTTGCCCTTCTCCCTCCGTGTGTTTTTCGTTCGCTTGCTTCTTGTTTGCTTGCGTGCTGCTTGCTTGTTCGCCCTCATGTCTGAGATAGGGGACGATTTTATCGAGAAGGGTAGCAATGTCGAGAGCAACGTTCATGTTGATCCCCCGGATGAAGCTACCACTTTACATATTAAGAAGCTCCGGGTTGGTAGTGGTAATATTATTGGAAAAGGAGTTCTTCAAGACTTCTTTACGTGTGCCGGTGCTTTGCCCACTATGGGTGGCTCTATTCTTCACAGAACTAGTAGCCTTGCAGATATTTTATCTATGCTCATAGTAGAAATTGAAAGGCAATTTATCCATATGCATCCCTGTATTCAGAGAGTATTTTTGGAGTTCTCCAATATTGAGCATTCTTCCGTTAAGCGTGCAGCTACTATATTTTTGGCTTATGAATTTAGATATATCATGAAAGAGGCCAGAGAAATCTTTGCTCATTACGGAGTAGATGCCGGTCGACCTCCTATAAAGGCTATCTTGTTCAATCAAGAAGACCTAATGCGGTTGTGATCTCCTGATCATGTTGCTTTTAATGAAAACCTTAGAAAAAAGGTTCCGGTTGAGATCATGATTGATAGAATTTCTGAGATAAACGATGACTTTGCTGTTCAAAGTAATGGGTTAGGCTTCTCCCTTGAACGAAGGCTTATGGCCTTCTGCCAAAAGAATGCCTATAATGATGAATTGGTCATCCACTACAAAGGGCCAAAGGAGGAACCTGTTCCTCCCGAGATTGATGTAGGGGATTTTTGTCCCATTAAATTTAGCCCTTTTGATTACTTTTTCTTGCCACAAAGTAAGCTTGCTGCTGAACGTAGGGAATATGAGATGAGGTTTCGCGACATATCGTACCACTATGGCTATCCCTAGATCTATCTTGTATCGTGCCTAGCTAGGGGCATAAAACGATAGCGCTTGTTGGGAGGCAACCCAATTTTATGTTTTTTTGCTTTTGTTGTTGTTAGGGAATAACTATTTCATCTAGCGTATGATTGGATGTGTTTTCATATTTTGTTTAGTGTTTGTGCCAAGTAGAACCTTTGGTAGGACTTGTGTGAAGTTTATTTGATCTTGCTGTGAAAAACAGAATCGTTAGCGCTAGCTAAAGTAGACTTCAGATTTTACTGGAGCGTGATTTTTAGTTGATTCTTTTTTCTGCTGATTGGTAGACAAATTTCGCAAATTTACCAATTTAGTTTGAATTTTTTAGAGTTCCAGAAGTAGGCGAACCCAGCAGATTACTACAGACTGTTCTGTTTTTGACAGATTCTGTTTTTCGTGTGTTGTTTGCTTATTCCGATGCATCTATGAGTAATATTGGAGGATATGAACCATAGAGAACTTGTAGTACAGTAGGTTTAACACCAACATAAACAAAAAATTAATTCCTTGCTGTACCTTTGAGTGGTGGTTTGCTTTCTCTTACTAACGGAGCTCACGAGAATTTTTGTCTAAGTTTTGTGTTGTGAAGTTTTCAAGTTTTGAGTATTGCTTTGATGGACTATGAAACAAGGATTAGCAAAGGCCCAAGCTTGGGGATGCCCATGGTATCCCAAGTAAAATCAAGATAATCAAAATCCTAAGCTTGGGGATGCCCCGGGAAGGCATCCCCTCTTTCGTCTTCATCCATCGGTAACTATACTTGGAGCTATATTTTTATTCACAACATGCTATGTGTTTTGCTTGGAGCGTCTTGTATAATTTGAGTCTTTGCTTGTTAGTTTGCCACAATCATCCTTGCTGGACACACCTATTTTATAGAGTTAAATATGGCCTAGAAATTATTAGAACACTCTATGTGCTTCACTTATATCTTTTGAGTTGAATAGTTTTTTCTCTAGTGCTTCACTTATATCTTTTAGAGCACGGTGGTGGTAATATTTTGTAGAAATTGTTGAACTCTCATGCTTCACTTATATCTATTTGAGAGTCCATTAAAACAGCATGGTAATGTGTTTAGGCTAAATAAACTAGTCTTCACATGATAAACATCCAATGTCAATGTAGTAAAAATTTCACACCAAGTGCATTGAGTAGAATGAGATGTTGGATGCTTGATAATTGTTTTGAGACATGAGGATAATGATATTAGATTCATGCTAGTGGAGTTATTATGAAATTGAATAATACTTGTGTTAAGGTTAGTGATTCCCGTATCATGCACGTATGGTGAACCGCTATGTGACGAAGTTAGAGCATGAGGTATTTGTAGAGTGCCAACCTTTGTGTGGAGGTCGGGGGCGCGCGATGGTTAACTCCTACCAACCTCCCCCCTAGGAGCACGCGTTGATTGCTTTGTTTTTGATGACTCGTAGATTTTTGCAATAAGTATATGAGTTCTTATGACTAATGTTGAGTCCATGGATTATACGCACTCTCACCTTTCCACCATTGCTAGCCTCTCTTGTACCACGCAACTTTCGCCTGTACCATAAACCCACTATATATCCTTCCTCAAAACAGCCACCATATTGTTTCTCAAAACAGCCACCATACCTATCATGCCATTTCCATAGCCTTTCCGAGATATATTGCCATGCAACTTTCCACCGTTCCGTTCATATGACACGCGTCACATTGTCATAGTTCCATGTATGATCATGTAGTTGACATCGTAGTTGTGGCGAAGCCACCATGCATAAATTTTCATATTTGTCGATCTTGATTCATTGCTTATGCTGGTACACCGCCGCGGGCATTCATATAGAGTCATACTTGATGAGGACATCAGTAACAAGGTTACACCCACAGCTCCAACTGACACATATACAAGACCAATTACTAGAGCTCGCGCACGCCAATTAAATTACCAGGTACTTTCGTTTCTTGGTAATGATTCTAATGTTCATGAGAATATGATGCTGCCTAAATTGGATACATTTGTCTTGCTTACAAATGAAGGGCCTAACTTGGACAAGAAGGATGAACATTGTAGCAAGATCAAGCATGGAGATGATGGCATGCGCAAGGGGAACAAGAATGGAGTTACAAGTGATGATTTCAGGACTTTGAAGCCACCATAATGAGTGCGTGAAGCCTTGGACGAAATATACAAGATGCCACTTCATATATTTCGTCCAGAGGCTATTATAGGTGATGCGTCACCTTATTATTGGGCCAGGCCCATGTAATTTCGAAATACTTGAGTATAGGCTATTTTTAGAGTCCGTATGTGTGGGGAAACAAGAGTTAGGGTTGGTTTCGGACCCCTCCACCAAGGGCCACGAAATTCCCCCCTCTTCCCCCATATATACAGCCCTTAGGGCGTCGTTTAGACTATGGGTTTTGTTTAGATTAAAGTTCGTCATAGCTGCAACTTCGCATACTTCGTTTGTGTTCAACGACCAGACAAAGACGTCACAAAACCCCACCTTGATCAATAAAGCTTTCCTCTTATATTCGCAATATCCAGATTGCAATCTTAGTTTCTTGCTTGTTCTTCGTTTGCTTGCAGGAAATAGACCCTCGTGGTCAGGTTGATCATGCTCTGGCGTGGTCAATAACCTCTCGGAGTTGGTTTAGCGATTGCTAAGGCGCGACGACCTCGCACGTTCGTAGTCGGATCGTCAAAGTCTACTCCACTGAAAACGATAGCCACCATCTCATCGAAAGACGGGACACCTTTGCCTTTATCAATACTTGTTGTAGTATGGAGTTGTAATTTCAAGTTGTAACAAAAAGTGTGATGATCATCATTATTAGAGCATTGTCCCGAGTGAGGAAATTCCAATAAAAAAAGAGAAGGCCCAAAAAAATATAGAGAGGGGCTAATAAAAAAAAGAAGAGAAAAGCCCCTCCAAAAAAATGAGAGAAAAGAGAGAAGGGACAATTGCTACTATCTTTTTCCACACTTGTGCTTCAAAGTAGCACCATGATCTTCATTGTAGACAGTCTCATGATTAGTCACTTTCATATACTAGTGAGAATTTTCATTATAGAACTTGGCTTGTATATTCCAACAATGGGCTTCCTCAAATGCCCTAGGTCTTCGTGAGCAAGCTAGTTGGATGCACACCCACTAGTTTCTTTTTGAGCTTTCATTCATATTTAGCTCAATTGCATCCGTTGCATGGCAATCCCTACTCACTCACATTGATATCTATTAATGGGCATCTCCATAGCTCGTTGATACGCCTAGTCGATGTGATACTATCTTCCTCTTTTTGTCTTCTCCACAACCACCTCTATTCCACCCATAGTGCTATATCCATGGCTCACGCTCATGTATTGCGTGAAAGTTGAAAGGTTTGAAATCGATAGAGTATGAAAACAAATGCTTGGCTGGAATCGGGGTTGTGCATGATATGAATATTTTGTGTGATGAAGAGGGAGCATAGCCAGACTATATGATTTTTGTAGGGATAACTTCCTTTAGCCATAGTATTTTGAGAAGACATGATTGTTTTGTTAGTATTGCTTGAAGTATTGTTATTTCTTATATCAATATAGACTTTTATCTTGAATGTTTCAGATCTGAACATCCATGACACAATTAAGAGAATTACATTGAAAAGCTATATTGGTTAGCATTCCACATCAAAAATTCTTTCTTTATCATTTACCTACTCGAGGACGAGCAGGAATTAAGCTTGGGGATGCTTGATACGTCTCCAACGTATCTATAATTTTTGATTGTTCCATGCTATTATTTATGAAGTCTTGGATGTTTAATGGGCTTTATCATTCACTTTATATCATTTTTGGGACTAACCTACTAATCCAAAGGCCCAGTCCAGATTGCTATTTTTTGCCTATTTCAGGGTTTTGCAGAAAAGGAATATCAAACGGAGTCCAAACAGAATGAAACCTTCGCGAGAGATATTTTTGGAGGAAATCATGCCCGGGAAACGTCAGGACCAAGTCAGGGGGCAAGGGGCCTGCCCTCGAGGGTGGGGGCGCACCCCCTTCTCAAGGCGCGCCCCCCTACCTCGAGGCTGGCCCACACGACCCCCGATTCCCTCCTTCTTCCTATATATACCTACGTACCCCAGAAACTCCATACACAGAGAGAAAACCCTAATTCCACCCCCGTAGCTGCTGTTCCCGTGGAGATCCCATCTTGGAGCCTGTTCCGGGAGGGGGATCCATCGCGGAGGCCTTCATCATCATCATCATCGCCCTCACCATGAGTTGTGAGTAGTTTACCACAAACCTTCGGGTCCATAGCTAGTATCTAGATGGCTTCTTCTCTCTCTCTGGATCTCAATACAAAGTTCTCCTCGGTCTTCGAGGAGATCTATTCGATGTAATCTCTTTTTGCAGTGTGTTTGTCGAGATTCGATGAATTGTGAGTTTATGATCAAGTTTATCTATGAAATATATTTGTTTCTTCTCTGAACTTTTTATGTGTGCTCATTAGGGATGGCAATGGGGACAATCCCCTATGGGGATACCTACAACATCCCCATCCCCATCTATTCCCTATCATCCCATCCCCATCCCCGTTTACATGTCTGGGGATGAAATTTCCCCATACCCATGCCCCACTGGGAACGGGGCCCCATTAGGGTCCCCATCCCCATAAACAAATACTCATATATATAATATGACACCCTATAATCAACATACATAAATGGTATTGTCCTTGTCCTACTAATGCATATCTAGGTCGTACTAACTTCTTGGTCATGGTGGCAGCTGAGATGAGGACGTGAGATATGTTTAATGTTATTTTCCAGAACTTTTTTTGTTTTCGCAAGTTTGTTTGTGAATATTTTAAGGTTGACCGCAGTGTCACAGTTACTAATCGGGTCCCCGATGGGTATTGGGTCTGTGGAATAGGATATCATCCCCATCCCCATTGTACCCTATGGGGAATAAATTAGTTTGGTAAATATCCCCATGGGGATGTTTTTCGCCCATCCCCACCCCCTAATAGATCAAATCCCCATGGGTTTGGCGGGTATGGGTCCCCGTTGCCATCCCTAGTGCTCATAATATCCTTGCAAGTCTCTTCGAATTATTGGTTTGGTTTGTCCTACTAGATCTATAGTTCTTGCAATGGGAGAAGTGCTTGGCTTTGGGTTTAATCTTGCGGTGTCCTTTCCCAGTGACAGTAGGGGCAGCAAGGCACGTATTGTATTGTTTCCATCGAGGATAAAAAGATGGGGTTTTCATCATATTGCTTGAGTTTATCCCTCTACATCATGTCATCTTGCTTAAGGCGTTACTCTGTTCGTATGAACTCAATACACTTGATGCATGCTGGATAGCGGTCGATGTGTGGAGTAATAGTAGTAGATGCAGAATCGTTTCGGTCTACTTGTCTCGGACGTTATGCCTATATACAATGGTCATGCCTAGATAGTCTCATAATTATACATTTTTCTATCAAATGCTTGACAGTAATTTGTTTACCAACCGTAGAATACCGCTATCATGAGAGAAGCCACTAGAGAAAACTATGGCCCCCGGGTCTATTCTCAACTTATCAATCTACATCTACTTTACTTTTCTTGCTTTTATTTGCTGTTTTATTAAACCAAAAATATAATTATCATCTCTATCAGATCTCACTCTCGTAAGTGACCGTAAAGGGATTGACAACCCCTTATCGCGTTGGCTGCAAAGTTCTTATTTGTTTCTGCAGGTGCGAGGGACTCGCTTGTGGTCTCCTACTGGATTGATACCTTGGTTCTAAAAAACTGAGGGAAATACATACGCTACTGTGCTGCATCTCCCTTTCCTCTTCGAGGGAATACAACGCAAGCTCAAGAGGTAGCAGACTATGAGATTATGCAACTCCCGAATACCGGAGGAACACTTTGTGTGCTATCAAACGTCACAACGTCACTGGGTGGTTATAAAGATGCTCTATAGCTGTCTCCGATGGTGTTTGTTGAGTTGGCATAGATCAATATTAGGATTTGTCACTCTGATTGTCGGAGAGGTATCTCTGGGCCCTCTCGGTAATGCACATCACTATAAGCCTTGCAAGCAATGTGACTAATGATTTAGTTGCGGGATGATGCATTACGGAATAAGTAAAGAGACTTGCCGGTAACGAGATTAACTAGGTAGGATGATACTGACGATCGAATCTCAGGCAAGTAACATACCGATGACAAAGGAACAACGCATTTTGTTATGCGGTTTGATCAATAAAGATCTTCGTAGAATATGCAGGAACCAATATGAGCATCCAGGTCCTGCTATTGGATATTGACCGGAGATGAGTCTCAGTCATGTCTACATAGTTCTCAAACCCGTAGGGTCCGCACGCTTAACGTTTGATGATGATTGGTATTATGAGTTTATGAGTTTTGATGTACCGAAGGTAGTTCGGAGTCTCGGATGTGATCACGGACATGACAAGGAGTCTCGGAATGTCCAAGACATAAAGATTAATATATTGGACGGCTATATTCGGACACCGAAAGTGTTCCGGGTGATTTCGGAGAAAACCGGAGTGTCGGAGGGTTTACCGGAACCCCTCCGGGGGAGTATTGGGCCATAGTGGGCCATGAGGGAAAGTGAGAGGTAGCCCACTAGGGCTGGCTGCGCCCCCCCTATGGGAATCCTAGTTGGACTAGGAGTGGGGGGAGGCGCCCCTCTCCTTCCTTCTCCCCTTCTTCTTCCTTTCCTACTCCTAGTAGGAATAGGAAAGAGGATTCCTACTCCTACTAGGAGTAGGAAAACTCCCTCTATGGCGCGCCCCTAGGGCCGGCCAGCCCTCCCCCTTGCTCCTTTAAGTACAGGGGCAGGGGGCACCCTAGAACACACAAGCAACATTGTTTTAGCCGTGTGTGGTGCCCCCCTCCATAGAAACACACCTCGGTTATATCATTGCAGTCCTTAGGCGAATCCCTGCGTCGGTAACTTCATCATCGCCATCACCACGTCATCGTGTTGACAAAAATCTCCTGTGAAGCTCAACTAGATCAAGAGCTCGTGGGACGTCATCAAGCTGAACATGTGCTGAATGCAGGGGTGTCGTACGTTCGGTGCTTGGATCGGTTGGATCGCAAAGACATTCGACTACATCAGCCGCGTCACAAGACGCTTCTGCTTTCGGTCTACGAGGGTACGTAGACACACTCTCCCCTCTCGTTGCTATGCATCTAGTAGATAGATCTTGCGTGATCGTAGGAATTTTTTTGAATACTACGTTCCCCAACAGTGGTATCAGAGCCATGTCTATGCATAGATGATATGCACGAGTAGAACACAATGAGTTGTGGGCGATAATAGTCATACTGCTTACCAGCATGTCATACTTTGATTCGACGATATTGTGAGTTGAAGCGGCCCGGACCGAAATTGCGCGTACGCGAGACTGGTTTCACCATTATGAGCACTCGTTGCTTAAAGGTGACTGGCGGGTGTCTGTCTCTCTCACTTTAGTTGAATCGAGTGTGGCTACGCCCGGACTTGTGAAGGTTAAAACAACATATACTTGACGAAATTTTTGTGTGGTTTTTGTATGCGTAGGTAGGAACGGTTCTTGCTAAGCCCGTAGCAGCCACGTAAAACTTGCAACAACAAAGTAGAGGACATCTAACTTGGTTTTGCAGGACATGTTGTGATGTGATATGGTCAAGACGTGATGAGTTATACATTATTGTATGACATAAATTATCGGCAACCGGCACGAGCCTTATGGTTGTCTCTTTATTGTATGAATTGCGAGGGCCATGTAATTGCTTTACTTTATCACTATTTGTTAGCGATAGTAGTAGTAGCAATAGTTGGCGAGACGACCACGACGCTGCGATGAAGATCATGGTGTCTAGCCGGTGACGATGGAGATCATGACGATGCTTTGGAGATGGAGATCAAAAGCACAAGATGATGATGGCCATATCATGTCACATATTTTGATTGCATGTGATGTTTATCTTATTATGCTTCTTATTTTGCTTAGAACGGCGGTAGCATTATAAGATGTTCCCTTACAAAATTTCAAGGTACAAGTGTTCTCCCTGAGTATGCACCGTTGCGAAAGTTCGTCGTGCCGAGACACCACGTGATGATCCGGTGTGATAAGCTCTACGTTCAAATACAACGGGTGTAAGACAGTTTTGCACATGCAGAATACTCGGGTTAAACTTGACGAGCCTAGCATGTACAGACTTGGCCTCGGGACACTGGAGACCGAAAGGTCGAGCGTGAATCATATAGTACATATGATCAACATAAGATGTTCACCATTGAAAACTACTCCATCTCACGTGATGATCGGACATGGTTTTATTGATTTGGATCATGTAATCATTTAGATGACTAGAGGGATGTCTATCTAAGTGGGAGTTCTTTAGTAATCTGATTAATTGAACTTTAATTTATCATGAACTTATTCCTCGTAGTATTAGCATATCTATGGTGTAGATCAATAGCTCGCGATGTAGCTCCCCGTTTATTTTTATATGTTCCTACAGAAATATAAGTTGAAAGGTGATAGTAGAAATGATGCGGACTTGTTCAGTGATCTGAGGATTTTCCTCATTGCTGCACAGAAGAATTATGTCCTTGATGCACCGCTAGGTGACAGACCTATTGCAGGAGCAGATGCAGACGTTATGAATGTTTTGACAAAAGCTCGGTATGATGACTACTTGATAGTTTAGTGCACCATGATTTACGGCTTAGAACCAGAACTTCAAAAATGTTTTGAATGCCACGGAGCATATAAGATGTTCCTAAGAGTTGAAATTGGTATTTCATACTCATGCCTGTATCAAGAGGTATGAGACCTCTGATAGTACTTTGCCTACAAGATGGAGGAAAATAGCTCAACCAGTGAGCATGTGCTCAGATTGTCTGGGTACTACAATTGCTTGAATCAAGTGGGAGTTAATCTTCCAGATAAGATAGTAATTGACAAAGTTCTCTAGTCACTATCTCCAAGTTACTAGAACTTCGTGATGAACTATAATATGCAAGGGATGACGAAAGTAATTCCCGAGCTCTTCGCGATGCTGAAATCGACTAAGTTAGAAATCAAGAAAAAGCATCAAGTGTTGATGGTTGACAAGACTACTAGTTTCAAGTAAAAGGGCAAAGGAAAAGAAAGGGAACTTCAAGAATAATGGCAAGCAAGTTGCTACTCCCATGAAGAAACCCAAAGCTAGACCTAAGCCTAAAACTGAGTGCTTCTACTGCAAAGGAAATGGTCACTGGAAGTGGAACTACCCTAGAAACTTGGTGGATAAGAAGGATTGCAAAGTGAACAAAGCTATATTTGATATATATGTTATTGATGTTTACTTTACTAGTGTTTATAGCAACCCCTCGGTATTTGATACTGGTTCAGTTGCTAAGAGTAGTAAATCAAAATGGGAGTTGCAGAATGAACAGAGACTAGTTAAGGGTGAAGTGACGATGTGTCCTGGAAGTGGTTCCAAGATTGATATGATCATCATCGCACACTCCCTATACTTTCGGGATTAGTGTTAAACCTAAATAAATGTTGTTTAGTGTTTGCGTTGAGCATGAATATGATTTGATCATGTTTATTGCAATACGTTTATTCATTTAAAGTCGGAGAATAATTGTTGTTCCGTTTACATGAATAAAACCTTCGATGGTCATACACCCAATAAAAACAGTTTGTTGGATCTCGATTGTAGTGATACACATATTCATAATATTGAAGCCAAAAGATGCAAAGTTAATAATGATAGTGCAACTTATTTGTGGCACTGCCGTTTAGGTCATATTGGTGTAAAGCGCATGAAGAAACTCCATGCTGATGGGCTTTTGGAATCACATGATTATGAATCACTTGGTGCTTGCGAACCATGCCTCATGGGCAAGATGACTAAAACTCCGTTCTCCGGAACAATGGAGCGAGCAACTAACTTATTGGAAATAATACATACTGATGTATGCGGTCCGATGAGTGTTGAGGCTCGCAGCGGGTATCGTTATTTTCTGACCTTCACAGATGATTTGAGCATATATGGGTATATCTACTTGATGAAACATAAGTCTGAAACATTTGAAAAGTTCAAAGAATTTCAGAGTGAAGTAGAAAATCATCGTAACAAGAAAATAAAAGTTTCTATGATCTGATCGCATAGGCGAATATTTGAAGTTACGAGTTTGTCCTTCATTTAAAACAATGTGAAATAGTTTCACAACTCACGCCACCTGGAACACCACCGTTTAATGGTGTGTCCGAACGTCGTAACCACACTTTATAATATATGGTGCGATCTGTGATGTCTCTTACCGATTTACCACTATCGTTTTGGGGTTATGCATTAGAGACAGATGCATTCACGTTAAATAGGGCACCATTTAATCCGTTGAGACGACACCGTATGAACCATGGTTTGGCAAGAAACCTAAGTTATCGTTTCTTAAAGTTTGGGGCAGTGATGCTTATGTGAAAAGTTTCAACCCAAATCGGAGAAATGTGTCTTCATAGGATACCCAAAGGAAACTGTTGGGTACACCTTCTATCATGGATCCAAAGGCAAGATATTCGTTGCTAAAAATGGATACTTTCTAGAGAAGGAGTTTCTCTCGAAAGAAGTGAGTGGGAGGAAAGTGGAACTTAATGAGGTAAGTGCACCTTCTCCCGAATTGGAAAGTAGTACATCACAGAAACTAGTTCTAGTGATTCCTACACCAATCAGCGAGGAAGTTAATGATGATCATGAAACTTCTGATACAGTTACTACTGAACCTCGTAGGTCAACCAGAGTGCGTTCCACGCCAGAGCGGTACGGTAACCCGGTTCTGGAAGTCATGTTACTAGATCATGATGAACCTATGAACTATGAGGAAGCGATGATGAGCCCAGATTCCGCAAAATGGCTTGAGGCCACGAAATCTGAGATGGGATCCATGTATGAGAAAAAAGTGTGGACTTTGGTTGACTTGACCGATGATCGGCAAGCCATTTAACATAAATGGTTCTTTAAGAGGAAGACTGACGACGATGGCCTACAAAGCTCGACTTGTTGCGAAAGGTTTTCGACAAGTTCAAGGTGTTGACTACGATGAGATTTTCTCACTCGTAGCGATGCTTAAGTCTGTCTGAATCATGTTAGCAATTGCCGCATTTTATGAAATCTGGCAAATGGATAACAAAACTGTGTTTTTAATGGATTTATTAAAGAAGAGTTGTATATGATGCAACCAGAAGGTTTTGTCAATCCTAAAGGTGCTAAGAAAATGTGCAAGCTCCAGCGATCCATCTATGGACTGGTGCAAGCATCTTGGAGTTGGAATATACGCTTTGATAAGTTGATCAAAGCATATAGTTTTATACAGACTTGTGGTGAAGCCTGTATTTATAAGAAAGTGAGTGGGAGCACTACAGCCTTTCTGGTAAGTATATCTGAATGACATATTGTCGATCGGAAATGATGTAGAATTTTTTGGAAATCATAAATGAGTGTTTGAAAGGAGTTTTTCAAAGAAAGACCTCGGTGAAGCTGCTTACATATTGAGCATCAAGATCTATAGAAATAGATCAAGACACTTTATAAGTTTTTTCAGTGAGTACATACATTGACAAGTTTTTGAAGTAGTTCAAAATGGAACAGTCAAAGAAAGAGTTCTTGCCTGTGTTGCAAGGTGTGAAGTTGAGTAAGTCTCAAAGCCAACCACAGCAAAAGATAGAGAGAGAATGAAAGTCATTCCCTATGCCTTAGCCATAGGTTCTATAAAGTATGCCATGTTGCATACCAGACCTATCGTATGCCCTGCCATGAGTTTGGCAAGGGAGTACAATTTTGATCTAGGAGTAGATCACTGGACAGCGGTCAAAATTATCCTGAGAGGACTAAGGAAATATTTCTCGGTAATGGAGGTGATAAAGAGTTCGTTGTAAAGAGTTACGTCAATGCAAGCTTTGACACCGATCTGGATGACTCTAAGTCTCGACCTGGATACATATTGAAAGTGGGAGCATTTAGCTAGAGTAGCTCTGTGTAGAGCATTGTAGACATAGAAATTTGCAAAATACTGATAGATCTCCAACGTATCTATAATTTTTGATTATTCCATGCTATTATTTATGATGTTCTGGATGTTTAATGGGCTTTGTTATACACTTTTATATTATTTTTGGGACTAACCTATTAACCCAAAGGCCCAGTCCAGGTTGTTATTTTTGCCTATTTCAGGGTTCTACAGAAAAGGAATATCAAACGGAGTCCAAACGGAATGAAACTTCGGGAGAGATATTTTTGGAGAAAAATACACATGGGAGACTTGAGAACCACAGAGTAGCACACACATGGCGTCCACGAGGGTGGGGGCGCCCCCCCCCCCCTACTAGGCGCGCCCCCTGCCTCGTGGGCCCCACGTTTGGCCCCCGGTGCCCTCCTTCCTCCTATATATACCTACGTACCCCGAAACCATCAGAAGAAGAGAGAAAACCCTAGTTCCACCGCCGCAACCTTCTATTCCCGTGAGATCCCATCTTGGGGCCTGTTCCGGAGCTCCTTCGGTGGGGGGGTCTACCATGGAGTGCTTCTACATCATCATCATCGTCTCACCATGAGTTATGAGTAGTTTAACACACACCTTCGGGTCCATAGCTAGTATCTAGATGGCTTCTTCTCTCTCTCTTTGGATCTCAATACCAAGTTCTCCTCGGTCTTCGAGGGGATCTATTCGATGTAATCTCTTTTTGCGGTGCGTTTGTCGAGATCCGATGAATTGTGGGTTTATGATCAAGATTATCTATGAGAAGTATTTGGTTCTTTTCTAAATCCTTTTATGTATGATTATAATATCCTTGCAAGTCTCTTCGAATTATTGGTTTGGTTTGGCCTACTAGATCTATAATTCTTGCAATGGGAGAAATGCTTGGCTTTGGGTTCAATCTTGCGGTGTCCTTTCCCAGTGACAGTAGGGTCAGCAAGTCACGTATTGTATTGTTGCCATCGAGAATAAAAATATGGGGTTTATATCATGTTATTTGAGTTTATCCCTCTACATCATGTCATCTTGCTTAAGGCGTTACTCTGTTCTTATGAACTTAATACTCTAGATGCATGTTGGATAGCGGTCGATGTGTGGAGTAACAGGAGTAGATGCAGAATCGTTTCGGTCTACTTGTCTCGGACGTGATGCCTATATATAATGATCATGCCTAGATAGTCTCATAGTTATTAGCTTTTCTATCAATTGCTCGACAGTAATTCGTTCACCCACCGTAGAATTCAACTATCATGAGAGAAGCCACTAGAGAAACCTATGGCCCCCGGGTCTATTCTCAACATATCAATTTACAATCTACTTTACTTTTCTACTTTTACTTTATGTTCTTATATCCAAAAATACCAAAAATATCAAACTATCATCTCTATCAGATCTCACTTTCGTAAGTGACCGTAAAGGGATTGACAACCCCTTATCGCGTTGGCTGCGAAGTTCTTATTTGTTTGTGCAGGTGCGAGGGACTCGCACGTGGTCTCCTACTGGATTGATACCTTGGTTCTAAAAAACTAAGGGAAATACTTACGCTACTGTGCTGCATCACCCTTTCCTCTTCGAGGGAATACAACGCAAGCTCGAGAAGTAGCAAGAAGAATTTCTGGCGCCGTTGCCGGGGAGGCTTACGGAAAAGTCATATACCAAGTACCTATCACAAACCCTTATCCTTCACAATACATTTATTTGCCTCTCATTTTCCTCTCCCCCACTTCACCCTTGCCGTTCTATTTGCCCTTCTTCTTCCGTGTGTTTACTGTTCGCTTGCCTCTTGTCTGCTTGTGTTGCCATGTGCCTTCTATTAGCCTGCATCTTCGCTTGCTAAATTATGGATCCTCATCCACTTGCTAATCTTTTTAAGAGATCCAATTATGTTGAACCCATTGCTAGTGAGCTACATGCACTAGATTATCTTTATGGAGTTTTGCTTGAAATTCATGAATCTGAAAATTGTGAGGAATTGTTAAAAGAAAAAGTGATTCATGATAGCTCCTTAAATAAAAATCATGATTGCAATGATGTTATTGTAAATTCTATTAATGTCAATTATGTTAATGATATGCAAAACCCTAAGCTTGGGGATGCTAGTATTGCTATGTCCACTACTTGTTGCAATGATCATGATTGGGGTGATTCTTCTTATGATCTTGAAAATTTATTTAAGCCCCATGATAGATATGAGATTGATAATAATGTTTGGAAAAATATTGAAAGTGGGTTTGGAAGAGTGTCAACTTTAGATCCCACATATTTGGAGAATGATAAATCTTATGAAATTTTTGTTGAAAGTGGGTTTGGAGAGGTCATGACTTTAGTTAATGATAATCCCACTATTTTGGAAGAGTGTCAACTTTGGATGTATGTGGATCGTGTTGAGAATATGTTATGTGATATCTATATTGTTGAATTTGCTTATGATCCTACATGCAATTATTATGAGAGGGGAAAATATGGTGGTAGAAATTTTCTTGTTACTAAATTACCTCTCGTTATGTTGAGATTGCTATTGTTTCTTTCTTCTTCCTTGCATATGCTAGATCTTGCTTGTCTTGCTAATTTGTTTTCCTATAAAATGCCTATGCATAGGAAGTATGTTAGACTTAGATGTGTTTGTCACATGTTTTATGATGCTCTTTTTGTGCTTCAATTCTTGTCTTTCATGTGAGCATCATTGAATTATCAACCCTATCTTAATGGCTATAAAGAAAGCGCTTGTTGGGAGGCAACCCAATTTTATATTTTTTTGTTTTTGCTTCTGTTTAGGAATAAATATTGCATCTAGCTTCTATTTAGATGTGGTTTCGTTTTTTAATTAGTGTTTGTGCCAAGTAGAACCTTTGGGAAGACTTGTGTGAAGTTTATATGATATTGCTGTGAAAAACAGAATCGTTAGCGCTCGCTAGAATAGTCACCAGATTTTACTGGAGCGTGCTATTTAGTTGATTCTTTTTTTAGATGACTAATAGACAAATTCCTCACGTTTACCAATTTATTTCAATTTTTGGAGTTACAGAAGTATGCGAAAGTTACATATTACTACAGATTGTTCTGTTTTTGACAGATTCTGTTTTTCGTGTGTTGTTTGCTTATTTTGATGAATCTATGAGTAGTATTGGGGAGTATGAAACATAGAGAAGTTGGAATATAGTAGTTTTGACACCAATATAAACAAATAATGAGTTCATTACAGTACCTTTGAGTGGTGGTTTGTTTTCTTATACTAACGGAGCTCACGAGATTTTTGTCTAAGTTTTGTGTTGTGAAGTTTTCAAGTTTTGAGTATTGCTTTGATGGACTATGGAACAAAGAGTGACAAGAGCCTAAGCTTGGGGATGCCCAAGGCACCCCAAGGTAAAATTCAAGGACAACCAAAAGCCTAAGCTTGGGGATGCCCCGGGAAGGCATCCCCTCTTTCGTCTTCATCTATCATTAACTATACTCGGGACTATATTTTTATTCACCACATGATATGTGTTTTACTTGGAGCGTCATGTATTATTTGAGTATTTGGTTGTTAGTTTTCCACAATCATCCTTGCTGGACACACCTTTTTGAGAGAGATAAATATGGCCTAGGAATTGTTAGAACACTCTATGTGCTTCACTTATATCTTTTGAGTTGAATAGTTTTTGCTCTAGTGCTTCACTTATATCTTTTAGAGCACGGTGGTAATTATATTTCGTAGAAATTGTTGATCTCTCATGCTTCACTTATATACTTTTGAGAGTCTATTAGAACAGCATGGTAATGTGCTTTGGCTATAAAACTAGCCTTAACATGATAGACATCCAAGATGAATGTAGTAAAAAGCTTTCATACTAAGTGCATTGAATATGATGAGAAGTTGGATGCTTGATAATTGTTTTGAGATATGAGGATAGTGATATTAGATTCATGCTAGTGGAGTTATTAAGAAATTGATAAATAATTGTGTTAAAGTTAGTGATTCCCGTAGCATGCACGTATGGTGAACCGCTATGTGACGAAGTTTGAGCATGAGGTATTTGTAGAGTGTCATCCTTTGTGTGGAGGTCGGGGGCGTGCGATGGTTAACTCCTAGCAACCTCCCCCCTAGGAGCATGCGTTGATTGCTTTGTTTTGATGACTCGTAAATTGTTGCAATAAGTATATGAGTTCTTATGACTAATGTTGAGTCCGTGGATATTATCCACTCTCACCCTTCCACCATTGCTAGCCTCTCTTGTACCGCGCAACTTTCACAGGTACCATACACCCACTATATACCTTCCTCAAAACAGCCACCATATATCTTCCTCAAAACAGCCACCATACCTACCTAGCATGGCATTTCCATAGCCATTCCGAGATATATTGCCATGCAACTTTCCACCGTTCCGTTCATATGACACGCTTCATATTGTCATATTGCCATGCATGATCATGTAGTTGACATCATATGTGTGGCAAAGCCACCATGCAAACTTTTCATACATGTCACTCTTGATTCATTGCATATCCCAGTACACCGCCGCAGGCATTCATATAGACTCATACTTTGTTCTTGTATCGAGTTGTAATATCGAGCTGTAATTCAATGTAAGTGTGATGATCATCATTATTAGAGCATTGTCGCATGTGAGGAAAGGCCAAACAAAATAAAAGGCCCCTCCAAAAAAGGGGACAATTGCTACTATCTTTTTCCACACTTGTGCTTCAAAGTAGCACCATGTTCTCCATGATAGAGAATCTCATGTTTAGTCACTTCCATATACTAGTGGGAATTTTCATTATAGAACTTGGCTTGTATATTCCAACGATGGGCTTCCTCAAATGCCCTAGGTCTTCGTGAGCAAGCAAGTTGGATGCACACCCACTTAGTTTCTTTTGTTGAGATTTCATACATTTTTAGCTCTAGTGCATCTGTTGCATGGCAATCCCTACTCACTCACATTGATATCTATTGATGGGCATATCCATAGCCCGTTGATACGCCTAGTCGATGTGAGACTATCTCCCTCCTTTTTGTCTTCTCCACAACCACCACTATATTCCACATAGTGCTATATCCATGGCTCGCGCTCATGTATTGCGTGAAAGTTGAAAGGTTTGAAAGAATATAGTATGAAAACAAGTGCTTGGCTGAAACCGAGGTTGTGCATGACATGAATATTTTGTGTGATGAAGAGGGGGCATAGCCAGACTATATGATTTTGTAGGGATAACTTTCTTTAGCCATGGTATTTTGAGAAGACATGATTGCTTTGTTAGCATGCTTGAAGTATTATTATTTCTTATGTCAATATATACTTTTGTCTTGAATCTTCCAGATCTGAACATTCATGCCACAATTAAGAGAACTACATTGAAAATTATGTTGGTTAGCATTCCACATCAAAAATTCTGTTTTTATCATTTACCTACTCGAGGACAAGCAGGAATTAAGCTTGGAGATGCTTGATACGTCTCCAACGTATCTATAATTTTTTATTATTCCATGCTATTATTTATGATGTTCTGGATGTTTAATGGGATTTGTTATACACTTTTATATTATTTTCGGGACTAACCTATTAACCCAAAGGCCTAGTCCAGATTGTTATTTTTGCCTATTTCAGGGTTCTACAGAAAAGGAATATCAAACGGAGTCCAAACGGAGTGAAACTTCGGGAGAGATATTTTTGGAGAAAAATACACATGGGAGACTTGAGAACCACGGAGTAGCGCACACGTGGCGTCCACGAGGGTGGGGGCGCCCCCCCTACTAGGCGCGCCCCCTGCCTCATGGGCCCCACGTTTAGCCCCCGATGCCCTCCTTCCTCCTATATATACCTACGTACCCCGAAACCATCAGAAGAAGAGAGAAAACCCAAGTTCCGCTGCCGCAACCTTCTGTTCTCGTGAGATCCCATCTTGGGGCATGTTCCGGAGCTCCGTCGGAGGGGGGATCTACCACGGAGTGCTTCTACATCATCATCATCGCCTCACCATGAGTTGTGAGTAGTTTACCATAGACCTTCGGGTCCATAGCTAGTATCTATATGGCTTCTTCTCTCTCTTTGGATCTCAATACCAAGTTCTCCTCGGTCTTCGAGGAGATCTATTCGATGTAATCTCTTTTTGCGGTGTGTTTGTCGAGATCCGATGAATTGTTGGTTTATGATCAAGATTATCTATGAGAAGTATTTGGTTCTTTTCTAAATCCTTTTATGTATGATTATAATATCCTTGCAAGTCTCTTCGAATTATTGGTTTGGTTTGCCCTACTAGATCTATAGTTCTTGCAATGGGAGAAGTGCTTGGCTTTGGGTTCAATCTTGCGGTGTCCTTTCCCAGTGACAGTAGGAGCAGCAAGGCACGTATTGTATTGTTGCCATCGAGGACAAAAAGATGGGGTTTATATCATGTTATTTGAGTTTATCCCTCTACATCATGTCATCTTGCTTAAGGCGTTACTATGTTCTTATGAACTTAATACTCTAGATGCATGCTGGATAGCGGTCGATGTGTGGAGTAATAGTAGTAGATGCAGAATCGTTTCGGTCTACTTGTCTCGGACATGATGCCTATTGTAATGCCCAGGATGGGACTATACCTCCTACGTGTCGAGGCACGACTTAAAGGTATAAGCCCATCCTAGAATGATCTCAAGTTTGGTATCTTTGCACGACTCATGTAAAAGAGGGATTAAAATGCAAAAGAAGATAGTTGGCTTACACTCGCCACTTCACACAATACATTACATAAGCAATACATCATTCAAAACATCACAACCCGACTACGGGTGAAGATCCAAAAGAAAGATACCAAACAACAAAAGCCACAGGTCAGGATCGAATCCTAGTAGAAACCACTACTGAACATCGAAAACATCACAAGCAAACAGCCACGATCTTCATCGAGCTCCCAGTGAAGAACTGATCCAACTCCTGCCTCAAACTCGGCTGAACCTGCATCTGGTGTGGTGAAGTAACTGTGAGCCACAGAGGACTCAGCAATCCCGTTCCCGGGTAACAAGACTATTTAAGCCTTGGGTGAGGACAAGGCTGAAGAAAGAACGAGAGGTGAAGGAACAAACAAGAGTCTGCAGCAGCAACTAGCACTAACTTACGCAAAAGAGAGCGAGAAGAGAAGTGCATCGGTCGAAAGATGATCACGAAGTGATCCTAACTAAAGCCGGTCAAACATAACCCCACCGTGTTCAACTCCCGAATCCCTATTCGGAAAATTGACAGTCACGGTACACACGCTGGTAGTGTATTGAAACATTGTGTCAAGTTTTCTACAACCGGAATTAACAAGCTCCCATCTGCCACATAACCGCGGGCACGGCTTTCGAAAGTTCAAACCCTGCAGGGGTGTTCCAACTTGGCCCATCACAAGCCCACGATCCGCGGAGTCGCAACTCCATAGGTGGGAAGACCCGAGTATTCTCGGAATCCCGTGCTCGAGTTAAACCGAACTAAGGTAAGGCTAATCCAGCAAATCCTCCCGGCGTGTCGACACCCTGATAGGTAGCCGCGCGTATCTAGTCTCAGGACACGACCGGATGGGTGATCCCACGGGTTTTTACCAGACCTTGAGTTTCCTCGAGGTGGCCCCGCGTAACCCCCGTTTCGGACCAACACTCATGTGGAGCACTGGCCCGGGGTTGTGGAATTAAGAATAAAAGAGGGTTTGCAAGGCCCTTATGCAAGTTTTATTAGTTTGTTATTAGGCAAATAGTACCAATGTTGGGATTTGCTGGAAAAGACTTAGCACTTAGCGGTTTATCAAGGGGGTCCCATACACCCCAACCGTGTTAGGAACGCATAATCAAGGAACATAACACCGGTTTATACGGTTCCTAACGGCATGAGTGGAACAAAACACCAAGCAAAAGGCTTAGCCTTCCACCCTTGCCAGTATATAGATGATTTCATTTTTAAGCATTTATATAGTGTGATATAACCCAACCCAAACTTCAACATGAAGCAAGCATCTTCGATCTTCACCTGCAACTAACAATGCTATAAGAGGGGCTGAGCGAAGCGTACTTAGCCAAGCAACGGTTTGCGTAGGTAGGGTGGTTAAACATGGCAATGGTTACAAGTAGGAGGCTGACAAGAAGAACATGGGCATCGAGGCAAAACTATAGATCGAGACTCTAGCAAATAGGCAAAGATAGTAATGGTATCCGGGTTCGGTCATCTTGCCTGGGATTCCACAAGGGAGAAGAACGGATCCAAGAAGAAGACGGAGCAACAGTCGAGCGGATCCTCACAACTCCGGAACGAAACCGAAGCTAACAAGAGAAGCAACCGGAAAGAAGAAAACAACACGGTAAACACACAAGCATCAACATGGCATACGATGCGCAAACAAGTATGATGCATGTCCGGTTTAATTAAGCATGGCATGGCAAAGTGCACAAACAAATCTACAAGTTAAGTGGAGATCAATATGCAACGGGTTGCATATTGACGAAACACCACATTTAATTATTTAGTTGACTCTCATTATTAACAAGACAAGATTAAATGTTTTTAGCATGGCAAGAGGTGAAGCATAATAAAACTACACTAACTAGGCAATTTAAATGAGGCCGGAGAATAACAACAACAAGTCCGGAAAATCCCCATGAGCATGTTTAATAATTATTAAAGCAACAACAATTCACACATATATAATGTTGTTAATATGATGCGGATGACATGATCAAGTTTATGCAATTATTAATTAAAGGTTGACTTAAAAGAGATAAGAAGCATTTGTCACCGTGGTGGAAAGAAAAGAGTGCCACGGCAACGATTCCGAAAATGAATCCACGGCAACATATCGGTTCCGGTAACTCGTTGAGAGACCGGTGCAAAAGGTAAGATGGCATGGGTGAGTCACCATGAGATGAAAGGTGGGGCGATCCCGTTACCGGGTTCCCACGAGTCGGCGACGAGGCAACCGAGGAACAAGACAAACGGACGAAACGGGCACGACGGGCACGGAGTACACACGGGAGACATTTCATACAACACAAGCAAGCATGCACGGGTCATCCCCGGGGTCGTTTCGGTATACCTTCGAAGCGTGCGTTTCGGGACGGTCCGAGTTCGTCGAGGAACGTAGTGGAAGAAGTCGTACATGGCCGTAGAGGGAAGTAGTTGTTCCGTTCGTCTTGGCGGTTCCACGACGGCGGTAGTTGTTCACGGTCATCGGTAGTCGTTCGAGTCGTCGTGGACGTAGTGGAACTTGGTCTCGGCGCATCGAAGGGGTACTTGTCGCATCGTCTTGTGTCGGCGTTCTCGTATCGTAGAGGTACACGCGGTCTTCGGCGACGGTAGATGTACTAGTCGTTTCGCTGTGTAGAGGTACTTATCGAAGAGGTACTTGGTCGGGTCGCCGTAAACTCGTTCGGGTCATCTGTCAAATTACAGCACAGGCAACAAAACAAAAAAAACAAACTACAGCAGCAAGTCTCGGGACGACGAGGCCAGGCAGCAGCACTGCGAGGTAGGGGCCTCGGCCTCGGCGCTGCGGGGCTCCTGGAACGGGATGCAGCGGCGAGCGCAGGAACGGAGGAAGGCCTGGCAGTGGCCTGGACGCAGAGGAGGAGGTCGGGGCCTCTGCAGAGAAGCTCGGGGCTGGAGCAGAGAGGGTCGGGCGCGGCCCTGGCCGGACCTTCTGAGGAAGAGGCGAGGAACGACGCTCGGGCGGCCTGAAGGGATGCGGACGCGGGGCTCCTGGCGCGGAGGAGGTCGAACTCCCTGGCGGTGCTAGAGGGATGCGGAGGTGCCTGAGGACGGCCGCACGGGGACGACGGCCGCAGGGCGCCGGAGAGGCGAGGGAGGCCACGGCGAGGAGGGCTCGGCGCGGAGACGAGGAGGGGCCGCGGTTGCTCGAGGGTGGCGACCACGGAGGGAGCCAGGCGCGGGGCGGTCGCCGGCTCTGGCGAGGCAGAGGAGGACCGAACGGGGCGAACCGAGCCACCCGGGGCCAGGGGCGATGGAAGCTTCGGTCGCAGGGCGAGGCAACCGAGCCAGAGGAGGAGGTCGCGAGGAGGGAAGCGCTGCGAGGGAGGGACGAGGAGATGGAGTGCGGGGCTCGCGCGAGATGCGGGACTGGGTCGGGCGTCTTGCGAAGAGAGAGGCGAGGGGTGAGAGCGATGCCTGGCGGCGGCGCTGAGGGAAAACAGGAGCGGAGAGGAGCGATCGGGCTGCGGGAGCGAGCGCCCTAGGGTTGGGTGGCTGCTGGGCCAAGGCGGTTTGGGCCTGGCCAAGAGGGAAAGAGGCTAGAGGAGAGAGACTTGGGCCGGCTGGGAGGAGGAGATGCCGGCCCAGCAGGTCTTGCTCTTTAACTGATTTTTTTAGCAGAAAAACAAAAGAGAAGGAAAAAGAAAAAGAGGAGGGGGGTTAGGGCAAGAAGTAAAATTCCCTGGACCCGCAAAAAATGTCAGGAATTAAAATAAAATAGAAGGAGGGTTTGAGGATCCTCGAAACAACGGAAAGAATAATAGGGAGGGTTTTAAAGGTGAAACTTGAAGTGAAAAAAAAAACATGGGGAAATTATGCAAGTGTGTTATGGTGATTCCGAAGCAATGGAATAATTAATATATAGCTCCCTAAACTATTGGGAGACTTTTATATGTTATAAAGAGAAGACATCTTCCCTCGATTTAAATGGACCGAAGGCCCACACGGATTATTTAGATTGAGATGCAAAAATTAAAATGACATGATGGCATGATGACATGATGCAATGCGAAAAATAAAAAACACAAGCACAAAGAACACACGGGCAACCCGGAACATCTGGAATCTTCTGGGACGTCGGTCTCGGGCGTCACACCTATATATAATGATCATGCCTAGATAGTCTCATAATTATTCACTTTTCTATCAATTGCTCGACAGTAATTCGTTCACCCACCGTAGAATTCTGCTATTATGAGAGACGCCACTAGAGAAACCTATAGCCCCTGGGTCTATTCTCAACATATCAATTTACAATCTACTTTACTTTTCCGCTTTTACTTTCTGTTCTTATATCCAAAAATACGAAATATCAAACTATCATCTCTATCAGATCTCACTTTCGTAAGTGACCGTAAAGGGATTGACAACCCCTTATCGCGTTGGCTGCGAAGTTCTTATTTGTTTGTGCCGGTGCGAGGGACTCGCGCGTGGTCTCCTACTGGATTGATACCTTGGTTCTCAAAAACTGAAGGAAATACTTACACTACTGTGCTGCATCACCCTTTCCTCTTCGAGGGAATACAACGCAAGCTCGAGAAGTAGCAAATACATACGGATCTGAATGTGGCAGACCCATTGACTAAACCTCTCTCACAAGCAAAACATGATCACACCTTAGTACTCTTTGGGTGTTAATCACATGGCGATGTTAACTAGATTATTGACTCTAGTAAATCTTTTGGGTATTGGTCACATGGCGATGTGAAATATAAAGTGTTAAATCACATGAGGATGTGAACTATTGGTGTTAAATCACATGGTGATGTGAACTAGATTATTAACTCTAGTGCAAGTGGGAGACTGAAGGAAGTATGCCCTAGAGGCAATAATAAATTTATTATTTATTTCCTTATATCATGATAAATGTTTATTATTCATGCTAGAATTGTATTAATCGGAAACTTAGTACATGTGTGAATACATAGACAAACAGAGTGTCACTAGTATGCCTCTACTTGACTAGCTCGTTAATCAAAGATGGTTAAGTTTCCTACCATAGACATGAGTTGTCATTTGATGAACGGTATCACATCATTAGAGAATGATGTTATTGACTTGATGAAAGATCATGCGGTGCCCCCATGTTTGGTTTTGGTAATTGATGACAATCTCTATGGACTAATGGTTGCCTTGAGTTATATTTGAAGGGTTTGTCCATAGGCTTTTCTTGGAGTTCATTTGTTGGTTTCAAGGAGAGTTTGTGATGACCAAGATGCTATTAAGGAATTATCCAAAGATTGGTCTTGTGGGTGTTGAGCCTATCGCAAGCATGTCTTGAAGAAGAAGAGTTTGTGATCATTCATGTTTACCTTCAAGACATCATCCAAATGAAGAGAGTTGGAAAGATTCAAGGTTGATCAAGACTAAGTGAAGGAGTGAATCAAGTTGATCAACACACAAAGCGTAGAAGATGTACCGAGAGGGACCAAGCAATCCTATGGTATGGTAAGCATTGTCAATCACGCTTTGTGTACTAACCCATGGTCTTCGTGAGAGTTCTTTGTGGGGTTAGGTTGCGGTGTGCAAGTTCAAGTGGAGCATCACGAAGAGATCAAGTTCTTGAAGCTTGTCGTCCATTGTGGTGACAATGGAATTGTGAACATATGCCGAAGAGTGGCTCACCCATAGTGGAGTATGGGGGAGCAATCTACTAGTCTTCATCGAGACAACGCAATCAAGAAAGGTGGTCCAACTTGAGGAAGTCAAGATCGTCTACATCTAGCTCAAGTGGACTTTGTGCAAAGCAAAGGTTTGCCCTTGATAGGATTTCTATTTTACCGGTCTCGTGGTGGTAGTTGGGAGACCGGGTTATAGGACCGTTTGTCGTACTATCAAGGGGGGCTCTCTAGTTGGTAGCTTGATCGTATCGTTAGTAGAGAGCTCAAACCATTGCATCCTTGCATCATGTTTCTTGGTTCTTGTTTGGTTCTCTTTGTGGGTCTTAGAGCTTATGGTCATCTTGATGACAAGCTTGAGTTAATCGAAAACGGAGTTCACATGTGTCTTCTATGATGTTTTCGGTGTTGGGTGTTTTACCGGTCTTATCTGAGGAAGGGTTCTCACCATTTTCTTATGGGCCTTTTCTAACTTGCTTCTTATTGATATTTCTATCAAGATTGTGTTAGCCCTTGTCGCTAGCTTTCCAACAAACTTGGTTTCATCGAATTGGGAGTCCGTATGCAAAAGTTATTGTCGTTTTGGTGTACTGAAAAGGCTGCAGCGGTACTACCGCGGGTAGGAGCGGAAGTAATTTTTTACTACCGCTTTCGGGAGCGGTACTACCGCTTGGAGCAGTACTACCGCGGCTACTTCCGTGGCTACTTCCGCTCGGTACCAAAAACTCGTCACAAGTCCAGTGGTGCTAGGCACGGATGTAATTTTTTAGTACCGCTCGCAAGCAGTAGTACCGCTACCCTTAGCAGTACTACCGCTACCCCTAGCGGTAGTACCGCGAGGTCAAGTGGTACTACCACTCCGACGATTTTTCTGGCCTTTTTGCCTCCTTGCTGTTGTTTTTCAAAGGGGTTCTACTACCCTAGCGGTAGTACCGCTCCTGGAGCGGTAGTACCGCTCTGTGCGGGCTGTGAGCATAACGGTTGGATTTTTCCCCACCTATAAAAGGGGCTCTTCTTCCCCAATGAACCTTATCCTTTTATCTCGTGTTCTTCCTCCATTGTTGATCTTCTTCGAGCTTGCTATCTCTCAATCCCTCCATGGATTCTTGCTAGTTTTTGGGGGAAAAGAGAGAGGAGATCTAGATCCACATTTCCACCAATCACTTTCTCCTCTAGGTGAGGGGAACCCCTTGGATCTTGATCTTGGAGTTCTTGGTGTTCTCCTTCTTGTTCTTCCTCTCATTTCCCTCCCTAGCATTAGTTGCTTTGGTGGGATTTGGGAGAGAAGGACTTGGGCACTCCGTGTGCCCTTGCCATTGCATTTGGTGCATCGGTATGAGTTCTCCACAGTGATACGTGGAAGTGAAGTTGAGAAGCTTATTACTCTTGGGTGCTTGGTACCCTTGAGCTTGTTCCTCTTGGGTGCTTGGGCGCCCTAGACGGTTGTGGTCACCTCGAAGCCATATTCCATTGTGGTGAAGCTTCGTGGTGTCGTTGGGGAGATAGCCCCAACCTTGGTGTTCGGAGCTCAATCATTGTGGTGTAAAGCTCCGGGCAAGCGTCGGGGTCTCCAATTAGGTTGTGGAGATCACCCCGAGCAATTTGACGGGTTCCGGTGACCGCCCCCAAGGGTTGCCAAAGTGTACGGGTTCGGTGACCGCCCCCAAGGGTTGCCATTTGTACGGGTTCGATGACCGCCCTCAAGGGTCCCTTAGTGGAATCACGACATCTTGCATTGTGCGAGGGCGTGAGGAGATTACGGTGGCCCTAGCGGCTTCTTGGGGAGCATTGTGCCTCCACACCGCTCCAAACGGAGATTAGCATCCGCAAGGGTGTGAACTTCGGGATACATCGTCGTCTCCGCGTGCCTCGGTTATCTCTTACCCGAGCCCTTTACTTATGCACTATACTTTGTGATACATATCTTGTTTCTTGTCATATATCTTGCTATCACCTAGTTGTTTATCTTGCTTAGCATAAGTTGTTGGTGCACATAGGTGAGCCTAGTTGTTGTAGGTTTTGTGCTTGACAAATTAACCGCTAGGTTTATTCCGCATTTGTTCAAGCCTAATCCGTAAATATTTTAAAGCGCCTATTCACCCCCCCTCTAGGCGACATCCACGATCTTTCAGTTGGTATCAGAGCCTCGTCACTCTTTATAGGGCTTTACCGCCTAGAGAGTAAGGATGTGAAGAGTAGACGTTGCTACTTATGTCGTGAGAAAGGTCACGTCGCTTCTTCATGCACTAGTGGTAACTTATCCAATCCAATTATTATTGATGATGTCTATTCTCTTGGGAAGGATAAGGTTGGCAATGTGTTTGCCAAGTTTCTTGGGACTCAAAGTGGTGTCAAGAAAAGAACCATTTGGGTAGCCAAGCCTATTGTGACTAACCTCTTAGGACCCAACTTGGTTGGGGACCAACTATCTCAAACTTGATCAATAGGTGTATTTGGAGGGCTTTGGAGACTTGGCTACATTATGAAGATTTGAGGGGTCTTCATCATTCATATTGTCTCAAGCCAAGTCATTCAGATTATCTTTCTATGGTATATCCAATGTTCCTCCTTGCTGTAACCCGTGCTTAAATTGTTTACATTGAAAGTTACTTGCCCCTTAGCATGTTGTGGTTTTGTACCTTGCATGTGCTTGTATATGTTGTGCTTCCAATTTGCTTATCTTGAGAAATCAAGTATGTATGTTGGTTTGTACATCATGTATGTGTGTGTCGTGCGTTGAGCCTTTGTGCTTCTTGCTTTTATCTTAGTTGGCTCTTGTGAGAGATTAACGGAACATCCCATTTTGGGGGAGTGATGTGCTTTGTGCACCTCACAATCCTATAAATTTGTGTACATGAGGAATACCATCTAGTATTGATATTACAAGATTATCTAGTCTCTATGTGGTATGTCTTCTCATGAGAAAGTCAAATTCTAAATGTTCCATTAATTATCTCTTGTTGGTTCTCTTTTGCATCTTGGTAAGTTTTTCGTTGGTATCACATTATGGGGGAGTAATATTCTATGTGCATATTACAAGCCTAGAAAATGTGTAAATTTGAGATATTGTCACCTAGAGTTGATAGTATAAATTATGTTGTTCCTAGGTGGCATGTTAGCTCTACAAGTTGCATTTTGCTTGTGTTTGGTGTGAAGATGATGTTGGATATCATTGCTATCTATCACCGGGAATTATTTCCAAATACCTCTTGTCTTTGACAATTGGTAATCATTTATGTGGTGGAAATTATTGATCATCTTTACATTGTCTTTTGGTCTTATTTGTCTTATCTCTTGCCAAGTTTGTGTCAACTCCCATTTCCTTCCATACCACTTCTGGATCTCATGTTTTATTGTTTTTGTCGAGTGTTTTCTAGATATAGTGAAAGTGGTGATCCCACCCTGTGCATTTTGTACTCGAATGTAAAATCTCTCTAAATGCACAATTCGTGGGGGAGCTATCCTATTTTCGATAGAACACTCATCTTGTGATCCATATCAAGTGTGTGTTGATGGAAGGCAAGCCGTTTCTTTTTGGTACTTGTGCCATCATGAAACTTTGTAGATGGGTTGGTTTGCTTGGAACCATCCTCTCTTTTGGAAGTCTGATATCTTTCCTTTTGCGTGTATCAATGGATATCTCATTCCTTGATGTATCTTCTAATAGATATCTTCCAAGTGATGATTTCTCCATTTGGTATCCTATTTTCACTTGGTATTTCTTTTTCATTTTGTTTCGTTTCTTGAAAGTCTTGAGCATGCATATTTACTTCATGTATTTTCTTTGGCATGCTTTCTTTCTTTATCCCAATATATAGGGGAAACTCCACCTAGTCTCAATTTGGATGAGATGTGCATGAAATTCATTTTCATATATAAATGCACATGTGTTTGTAGAGTTTGTCCTATGTATTGGTGTTTCTAACTCTTTGGTCCCAATGAGTTTGGGTACCATTTTGTTTGCGTTGTTGTTCTAGGAATAATTGGAGATGCATTGTATGCTCGGCTCATTCAAAAGGAAGGTGGTGTCACCATGTGCTTATTGGAGTCAAGCTAGGATGATCAATGAACTACTATCTACCTTCAATTGGTATCTATTACATCCTTCCAATGGTATCTCGGTAACAAGTATCACCATCTACTTCATGCACACATTTCTTGCACCAACCTTGTGTAGGTTGTATCATGGCATGTTATTCATTCCTTCTAATGATACTTGTTTCCTTTCTCAAAGCATCCCAACAATGATCTCTTGTTGCTAGTTGTGATGTCTTTGATGCTCGTGTGGTTGGAACTCATTTATATACAATAAGAACATATCTAGCCATGTGCTATGCCTTCAAGCAAATATCTTATTGGTATATTTATGACTTCCTTGGGGATATCTTATTCATTCCTTTTTGCAACAATTTTGTGTGTACATCCTTCTTTGTGGATTGATATCATCATGATCATCTACCTAGAATCTTATACACTTGAGAGAAGTTGCATATCTATTTGATATCCCCTTCTTTCACGTCCACCTTTTCGTTCCTGTTTTATTTCTTTGGTGGCTCCGTGAAGGTGTGTGTCTCGAGTGCGGATCTTATATCGTTTCATCTTGATGCACTCTTTTGTGGTGAAGATCATTCTCTCTTGCTTGTCTTGATGAGGCTTTTGGTATCCCTCCTCATTACAAAGCTATCCTTTTTATATCTTCACCACAGGTTGTCACAAGCATAAGTTATTTATATGATTATTAGTGAGCTTGTGAACCCATTTGCTGTTTTGTGTGGGAATGATAGGCCTTGCACTGTGTATCTCATTCATTCAAGAGTATACTGATGCTTAATGTTCATCCATACATTAATCTTCTCAAGTGCTTTGCCATGACTCACACACATCATTTTGGTTGAGCCTACTCTTAAGTTGACTCTTTTATATATTGCTCAACCAGTTGTTTGTTGCAAGTGCTAGGCTTTGTTTCCTTCATGCTCACTTGCACTTGGTGTGAGTGTCTATTGATCTTGGGGGAGTGATGATCCTATTTTGTGCACTTGGTATCCTAATGAAAATATTCTAAGGAGTGCATAAATTATGGGGAGCTTCACTAATGTCTTTAGAACACTCCGTTGCTATGTCGTGAGGTTCTATTGATCTTGGGGGAGCGACGATCCTATTTTGTGCTCGTTGTATCCAAATACAAAACTAAATTGTGCACAAATCATGCGGAGCTTCCCTAGTTTCTATAGAACACTCCTTTGCTCTTATCATAATATCTTTTATTCATTTGGCATGTAGGATCATTGGTCTAGTTGGGTCAATTGGTATCTTTTGATAGCTTGATTCAATTGGTATCCTTTGATTGCTTGATTGCGTGTTTTTCTCCCTTTGTTATGCCTTTGTGGCATATCATTCTTTTGCAATCTTTTGGCCTCAATATAGTTTGTCTTCCTCCAAGTATTTACAGTTAGATATATGTATTGCCTTCCTCTATCTATTTTGAGGAATACATAATTTATGGAGGAACACAATCTATATTGACCTTCTAAGCTATTCGCCCATTTCGGCAATCGATGCCAATGGGGGAGAAGTTTCAGAGAGTTTAATTTTGTGAGGAAGTTTAGAGAGTTGTCTTTTCGCTCTTCTTGCTTTGGTTTTGTTCCTAAGCTTTTGCATCTCATGCGCATACATTATTGTTGCATGGTATGGTGATGCATAATTCCTTATATAAACTCTCTTGAAAGTGATTGTCATCAATTACCAAAATGGGGGAGATTGAAAGATCATGCGGTGCCCCCATGTTTGGTTTTGGTAATTGATGACAATCTCTATGGACTAATGGTTGCCTTGAGTTATATTTGAAGGGTTTGTCCATAGGCTTTTCTTGGAGTTCATTTGTTGGTTTCAAGGAGAGTTTGTGATGACCAAGATGCTATTAAGGAATTATCCAAAGATTGGTCTTGTGGGTGTTGAGCCTATCGCAAGCATGTCTTGAAGAAGAAGAGTTTGTGATCATTCATGTTTACCTTCAAGACATCATCCAAATGAAGAGAGTTGGAAAGATTCAAGGTTGATCAAGACTAAGTGAAGGAGTGAATCAAGTTGATCAACACACAAAGCGTAGAAGATGTACCGAGAGGGACCAAGCAATCCTATGGTATGGTAAGCATTGTCAATCACGCTTTGTGTACTAACCCATGGTCTTCGTGAGAGTTCTTTGTGGGGTTAGGTTGCGGTGTGCAAGTTCAAGTGGAGCATCACGAAGAGATCAAGTTCTTGAAGCTTGTCGTCCATTGTGGTGACAATGGAATTGTGAACATATGCCGAAGAGTGGCTCACCCATAGTGGAGTATGGGGGAGCAATCTACTAGTCTTCATCGAGACAACGCAATCAAGAAAGGTGGTCCAACTTGAGGAAGTCAAGATCGTCTACATCTAGCTCAAGTGGACTTTGTGCAAAGCAAAGGTTTGCCCTTGATAGGATTTCTATTTTACCGGTCTCGTGGTGGTAGTTGGGAGACCGGGTTATAGGATCGTTTGCCGTACTATCAAGGGGGGCTCTCTAGTTGGTAGCTTGATCGTATCGTTAGTAGAGAGCTCAAACCATTGCATCCTTGCATCATGTTTCTTGGTTCTTGTTTGGTTCTCTTTGTGGGTCTTAGAGCTTATGGTCATCTTGATGACAAGCTTGAGTTCATCGAAAACGGAGTTCACATGTGTCTTCTATGATGTTTTCGGTGTTGGGTGTTTTACCGGTCTTATCTGAGGAAGGGTTCTCACCATTTTCTTATGGGCCTTTTCTAACTTGCTTCTTATTGATATTTCTATCAAGATTGTGTTAGCCCTTGTCGCTAGCTTTCCAACAAACTTGGTTTCATCGAATTCGGAGTCCGTATGCAAAAGTTATTGTCGTTTTGGTGTACTGAAAAGGCTGCAGCGGTACTACCGCGGGTAGGAGCGGAAGTAATTTTTTACTACCGCTTTCGGGAGCGGTACTACCGCTTTCGGGAGCGGTACTACCGCTTGGAGCAGTACTACCGCGGCTACTTCCGTGGCTACTTCCGCTCGGGACCAAAAACTCGTCACAAGTCCAGTGGTGCTAGGCACGGATGTAATTTTTTAGTACCGCTCGCAAGCAGTAGTACCGCTACCCTTAGCAGTACTACCGCTACCCCTAGCGGTAGTACCGTGAGGTCAAGTGGTACTACCGCTCCGACGATTTTTCTGGCCTTTTTGCCTCCTCGCTGTTGTTTTTCAAAGGGGTTCTACTACCCTAGCGGTAGTACCGCTCCTGGAGCGGTAGTACCGCTCTGTGCGGGCTGTGAGCATAACGGTTGGATTTTTCCCCACCTATAAAAGGGGCTCTTCTTCCCCAATGAACCTTATCCTTTTATCTCGTGTTCTTCCTCCATTGTTGACCTTCTTCGAGCTTGCTATCTCTCAATCCCTCCATGGATTCTTGCTAGTTTTTGGGGGAAAAGAGAGAGGAGATCTAGATCCACATTTCCACCAATCACTTTCTCCTCTAGGTGAGGGGAACCCCTTGGATCTTGATCTTGGAGTTGTTGGTGTTCTCCTTCTTGTTCTTCCTCTCATTTCCCTCCCTAGCATTAGTTGCTTTGGTGGGATTTGGGAGAGAAGGACTTGGGCACTCCGTGTGCCCTTGCCATTGCATTTGGTGCATCGGTTTGAGTTCTCCACGGTGATACGTGGAAGTGAAGTTGAGAAGCTTATTACTCTTGGGTGCTTGGTACCCTTGAGCTTGTTCCTCTTGGGTGCTTGGGCGCCCTAGACGGTTGTGGTCACCTCGAAGCCATATTCCATTGTGGTGAAACTTCGTGGTGTCGTTGGGGAGATAGCCCCAACCTTGGTGTTCGGAGCTCAATCATTGTGGTGTAAAGCTCCGGGCAAGCGTCGGGGTCTCCAATTAGGTTGTGGAGATCACCCCGAGCAATTTGACGGGTTTCGGTGACCGCCCCCAAGGGTTGCCAAAGTGTACGTGTTCGGTGACCGCCCCCAAGGGTTGCCATTTGTACGGGTTCGATGACCGCCCTCAAGGGTCCCTTAGTGGAATCACGGCATCTTGCATTGTGCGAGGGCGTGAGGAGATTACGGTGGCCCTAGCGGCTTCTTGGGGAGCATTGTGCCTCCACACCGCTCCAAACGGAGATTAGCATCCGCAAGGGTGTGAACTTCGGGATACATCGTCGTCTCTGCGTGCCTCGGTTATCTCTTACCCGAGCCCTTTACTTATGCACTATACTTTGTGATAGATATCTTGTTTCTTGTCATATATCTTGCTATCACCTAGTTGTTTATCTTGCTTAGCATAAGTTGTTGGTGCACATAGGTGAGCCTAGTTGTTGTAGGTTTTGTGCTTGACAAATTGACCGCTAGGTTTATTTCGCATTTGTTCAAGCCTAATCCGTAAATATTTTAAAGCGCCTATTCACCCCCCCTCTAGGCGACATCCACGATCTTTCACTTGACCCATTCCATTAGCTTAGCACTTGATCGTTTAGTATGTTGTTATTGCTTTCTTTGTGACTTATACATGTTCCTATGACTGAGATTATGCAACTCCCGAATACCGGAGGAACACTTTGTGTGCTATCAAACTTCACAACGTAACTGGGTGATTATAAAGATACTCTACAGGTTTCTCCGATGGGGTTTGTTGAGTTGGCATAGATCAAGATTAGGATTTGTCACTCTGATTGTCAGAGAGGTATCTCTGGGCCCTCTCGATAATGCACATCACTATAAGCCTTGCAAGCAATGTGACTAATGAGTTAGTTGCGGAATGATGCATTATGGAACGAGTAAAGAGACTTGCCGGTAATGAGATTAACTAGGTATGATGATACCGACGATCGAATCTCGGGCAAGTAACATACCTATGACAAAGGGAACAACGTATGTTGTTATGAGGCTTGACCGATAAAGATCTTCGTAGAATATGTAGGAACCAATATGAGCATCCAGGTTCCGCTATTGGTTATTGACCAGAGATGAGTCTCGGTAATGTCTACATAGTTCTCAAACCCATAGGGTCCGCACGCTTAACGTTTGATGATGATCGGTATTATGAGTTTATGAGTTTTGATGTACCGAAGGTAGTTCGGAGTCCCGGATGTGATCACGGACATGACGAGGAGTCTCGGAATGTTTGAGACATAAAGATTAACATATTGGACGGCTATATTCAGACACCGGAAGTGTTCCGGGTGATTTCGGAGAAAACCGGAGTGATGGAGGGGTTACCGGAACCCCCTTCCCCCCAGGGGGGAGTATTGGGCCATAGTGGGCCATGAGGGAAAGTGAGATGCAGCCCACTAGGGCTGGCCGCCCCCCCCCCCAAGGGAATCCTAGTTGGACTAGGAGTGGGGGGGAGGCGCCCCTCTCCTTCCTTTTCCCCTTCTTCTTCCTTTCCTACTCCTAGTAGGAATAGGAAAGAGGATTCCTACTCCTACTAGGAGTAGGAAAACTCCCTCTATGGCGCGCCCCTAGGGCCGGACGGCCCTCCCCCTTGCTCCTTTATATACAGGGCAGGGGGCACCCTAGAACACACAAGCAACATTGTTTTAGCTGTGTGCGGTGCCCCCCTCCACAAAAACACTCCTCGGACATATCATTGCAGTGCTTAGGCGAAGCCCTGCGTCGGTAACTTCATCATCTCCGTCACCATGCCGTCGTGCTGACGAAACTCTCCCATGAAGCTCAACTGGATCAAGAGCTCGTGGGACGTCATCGAGCTGAACGTGTGCTGAACACGGAGGTAATGTACGTTCGGTGCTTGGATCGGTTGGCTCGCGAAGACGTTCGACTACATCAACCCGTCACTAGACGCTTCCGCTTTCGGTCTACAAGGGTACGTAGACACACTCTCCCCTCTCGTTGATATGCATCTAGTAGATAGATCTTGCGTGATCGTAGGAATTTTTTGAAATACTACAATCACACAAAACTTAACAGAACTTCGTGAGATGCATTAGTATAATAAGGAAAATCATTCACTTGGGCACTGTCAAAGACAAGATTCATAATTGTTCTCACACAATGCCTATGTACCATATCATTAACATAATTTATATATTAAAATCATGATGACAAGTTTCATGGTTATTAGTATTCTTTATGACATAGGTGTCATCACAATAATCATCATAAATAGGAGGCGTGCTGTCATCATAATAAATTTTCTCATCAAAACTTGGGAGAGTAAAAATATCCACTTCTTCAAACATAGCGTCCCCAAGCTTATGGCTTTGCATATCATTAGCGTCATGGATATTCAAAGAATTCACACTAACAATATTACAATCATGCTCATCATTCAAATATTCAGTGCCGAACATTTTATTGACTTCTTCTTCTAACAATCGAGCACAGTTGTCCTTTCCATCATTTTCACGAAAGACATTATAGAGATGAATAATATGAGGCAACCTCAATTCCATTTTTTTGTTCTCTTTTATAAACCAAACTAGTGATAAAACAAGAAACTAAAAGATTCAATGGCAAGATCTAAAGATATACCTTCAAGCACTCACCTCCCAGGCAACGGAGCGAGAAAATAGCTTGATGTCTACTACGCAGTCTTCTTCTTGTAGACTCGTGTTGGGCCTCTAAGTGCAGAGTTCTGTAGGACAGTAGAAAAATTACCTCAAGTGGATGACCTAAGCTTTATCAATCCATGAGAGGCATAGAATGAAGATGGTCTCTCTCGAACAACCCTGCAACCAAATAATAAAAAGTCTCTTGTGTCCCCAACCCACCAAATACAATGGTAAATTGTATAGGTGCACTAGTTCGGCGAAGAGATGGTGACACAAATGTAATATGGATAGTAGATATAGGTTTCTGTAATCTGAAAATATAAAAACAGCAAAGTAACAAGTAACAAAAGTGAGCAAAAATTGTATTTCAATGCTTGAAAACAAGGCCTAGGGTTCATACTTTCACTAGCGCAAAATCTCTCAATAATGATAACATAATTGGATCATATAACAATCCCTCAACGTGCAACAAAGAATCAACCCAAATTTCCTATCGCAAAGAACATAAGATGAAATTGATGTTGGGGGAACGCAATACTTCAAAAAAGTTCCTACGATCACGCAAGATCTATCTACTAGATGCATAGCAATGTGAGGGGAGAGTGTGTCTACGTACCCTCGTAAACCGAAAGCGGAAGCGTCTAGTGACGCGGTTGATGTAGTCGAACGTCTTTGTGATCCAACCGATCAAGCACCGAACGTATGGCACCTCCGCGTTCAGCACACGTTCAGCTTGATGACGTCCCACGAGCTCTTGATCCAGTTGAGCTTCACGGGAGAGTTTCGTCAGCACGACGGCATGGTGATGGAGATGGTGAAGCTACCGGCGCAGGGCTTCGCCTAAGCACTGCAACGGTATGACCGAGGTGTGTTTCTGTGGAGGGGGAACCACACACGGCTAGAACAATGTTTCTTGTGTGTCTTTGGGTGCCCCCTGCCCCCGTATATAAAGGAGCAAGGGGGAGGTGCGGCTGGCCAAGTATGGCGCGCCAGGAGTAGGATTCCTACTCCTAGTAGGAATAGGAATCCCCCTTCCTATTCCTACTAGGAGTAGGAAAGGAAGGAGGAGAGGAGACAGAAGAAGAGGGGCGCCTCTCCCCCTTTCCTAGTCCAACTAGGATTTCTAGGGGGAGGGTGCGGCCAGCCCTATGGGCTGCCTCTCTCTATTCCCTCCAGGCCCACTATGGCCCATACCCCCTCGAGGGTTCTGGTAACCCCCTCCGGCACTCTGGTTTTATCCGATAACACCCGGAACACTTCCGGTGTCTGAATATAGTCGTCCAATATATCAATCTTTACGTATTGGACATTCCGAGACTCCTCGTCATGTCCGTGATCCCATCCGGGACTCCGAACTACTTTCGGTACATCAAAACTCATCAACCCATAATATTGATCATCATCGAACGTTAAGCGTGCGGACCCTATGGGTTCAAGAACTATGTAGACATGACCGAGACTCATCTCCGGTCAATAACCAATAGCGGAACTTGGATGCTCATATTGGCTCCTGCATATTCTACGAAGATCTTTATCGGCCAAACCGCATAACAACATATGTTGTTCCCTTTGTCATCGGTATGTTACTTGCCCGAGATTCGATCGTCGGTACCTCAATACCTAGTTCAATCTCGTTACCGGCAAGTGTCTTTACTCGTTCCGTAATACATCATCTCGTGACTAACTTATTATTCATTTGCTTGCAAGGCTTATTATGATGTGTATTACCGAGAGGGCCCAGAGATACCTCTCCGACACTCGAAGTGACAAATCATATTCTTGATCTATGCCAACACCACGAACACCTTCGTAGACACCTGTAGAGCATCTTTTTAATCACCCAGTTACGTTGTGACCTTTGATAGCACACAAGGTGTTCCTCCGGTATTCGTGAGTTGCATAATCTCATAGTCATAGGAACATGTATAAGTGATGTCTACACACGCTTCTACTCTTGTAGACTATGTTGGGCCTCCAAGCGCAGAGGTTTGTAGGACAGCAGCAATTTCCCTCAAGTGGATGACCTAAGGTTTATCAAACTCAGGGAAGTAGAGGTTGAAGATGGTCTCTCTCAAGCAACCCTGCAACTAAGATACAAGAAGTCTCTTGTGTCCCCAACACACCTAATACACTTGTTAGATGTATAGGTGCACTAGTTCGGTGAAGAGATGTTAAATGGCAAGTGATATGGATGGCAAAACAAAGTAATATAAATCTATAATAAAAATTGCAGCAAGCAAACAAGTGGTAAACGTGAGCACAAATGGTATTGCAATGGTGGAAACAAGGCCTAGGCTTCATACTTTCACTAGTGGCAACTCCCAACAACATTAACATAATCGAATCACATGATATTTCCCATAAAACATGCAAAGGGGACGCACTCGGAGGTCATTCCTTCGTGGTCAAGAGAGGACGAGAATTATGTAGGGCTACAAAAGCACGCCTCAAAGTTCGTAGTTCTCAATCTATGGATTTCCCAATGTCACCGCGGCCATCCAAAGAGAGTCCCACAATCACCACAACATATCTAAAGGATAGTCAAAGACAAGCACCAAGAGACTCTCAATCTTCAATCAACACACAAGAGAGGAAATCACTCATGAAAATATTGTTCTAATCCATGTCCAATAGACCGCTGTCACCTTGGTCTCGGGGATTATACTAGATAAAGACAAGTGAGTACATCAATCCAATACATAGAGGAAGGGGAAATATCATGGGATCACCCTAGATTAACATAGCCTATGATCACAACGAAGATCACATCATGGGAGAGAGAATTGACCACATAGCTACTGGTAAGAACCTCAGCCCCGAGGAGGAACTACTCCCGCATCATGGAGGGAGGAAGCAACGTCGATGGAGATGAATCCGGGGGCACTTCCCCGTCCCGGCAGGGTGTCAGCGCAGGAATTCTGGTGCCCCGAAGCTTGATGGCGATGGCGGCGGAGATCGGAATCGCGTATGGAGAAAAGGGGTCTGGAATCAGGGTTTCCACGACATGGTGTAAATATATGCCAAAGGGGGGCATCAGAGGGGGTCAGGGGTGCCCAGGCGCCCCCCCCGGCGCGGCCAGGGGGGCCGCCTGGAGCCCCTGTGGGTCCCCTCCGGCCCTACTTTGGCCGCATGGAAGCTTCCGGAACGCTGATTTTTTATATAATTTTTCTGGATTTTTTCTGGCAGTTCTCGTAATGTGAAAACCTGAAATACAAAAACAGCCGAAAACAGAAACTGGCACTGGGGTGCACTGAGTTAATAGGTTAGTCCAAATATGATCAAAAGTGTATGGAAGTGTACAAATAACATAGCAATATCACCCAAAAGAGGCATGGAGCAAGCAGAAATTATAGATACGTTTTGGACGTATCAACATCCCCAAGCTTAATTCCTCCTCGTCCTCGAGTAGGTAAATGATAACAAGCATAATTTCTGTGGTGACATGCTATTAACCATATAAGGACTTTTCACAGTCACATGACAAGTGCTTACTGAGACAATGGGTCTGTAGTAATTAAGTTGCCTCATGAGAATATCACAAAGAACTGAAAGTTTTACAATATGATACTGAAACACTCAATAGATTTGCAATGAGCATGGTGTGCAAACATGACAAAGTGATATTTCGCTTGCCCCCTTTAGTGAAGCAAAACATAAATGCAGGGGCACCTCCAAAGTTTAAGTGACGACTAGATACAATGATTTCAGAATAAACGATATCACAATCATGCAAAAGACAATGCTACTTTGGGACAATGCACATTACACTCAGAATGACAATCATGCTCTCAGTAGTTGGTGCTTTTAAAAGAAGGTGGAGACTCTCGAACCGTGGCTTTTGTTGGCAAGGTTGAAAACCCGTAGTCAGAAACAAAGACAAAACATGTACCAGAGCTCTTGGTTTTAAAACAGAGGTAATAATTTTTTTAGATCATGCATGTTTCGTCAACGAATGCTAGCAGACAACTCAATCACTTCTTGAGATGGACAAGTTTCGAGGAACGGCTCCCGAATGAGGACGATCACATCCTCTTAATCTCCTTTGTTTATCACTGCCAAAGTTTTTTGATTTCTCATGAACAAAGCGTGAAGGAGGGTTTGTTTGTTATATTATCTTTTTGAGCCGGGCGCACTCAATGCCAGTTCCTTCTCGTATTATGGGTTTGCACATTATACATGCAATCCCGGGGTGAAGCTTGTCCAACTTAAAAAGATCATGAATTAACTACTACTTCCTCATGAACTTAAAACAGAGGCACAAAATAGGAATGCTTTTTCTTTGAATAATTTCGAGATGGTACATGCAAGTCTCCGTTAGGAATGGCAGGTAAATACCATGTAGGAAGATATGGTGGACTCATATGGCATAACTGGATTAAAAGGATGTGGATGCACAAGCAGTCAGTCCGCTTAGTATAGGCGAAGGTTAGCAAAAGACGGGGAGCGACCAACTAAGAGAGCAATGACGGTCATAATCATGCAGAGCGACAAAGCAACATTGAATCAGGCATGGAAGTTATATCGCTACTCAGAAACAAAAGATCATCAAGACTTGACAGACTTTCTTTACAGTCTTAAATATGCGTGAGCATACGCCAAGTCAATCAAAATAAATTCTTTGAAGGAAGATATTACTAAACCATACCACATCATAGGCAAACAAATCATGTTGGTACTCCAATAACACATTGGGAACCCCCCAGCTATTTGAGACTAACCATAAGAAAACATGAACTACTAAGCGCCATTATGCACGTAGCATCTTTATCATAGACATATCAACCAATGCAACGGAAGCAAACTCTCTTAATAAGATAAACATGATAACTAAAGAGAGTTCAAGCAACCAACTAAACAAAAGCTCTTTAAAAAGATAAGCATGAAAGTTAAGAGCTAAGCATGATAGTAGCTATTAAAAGACAAAGAACACACACAGCAAAGATAGTCATGCAAATTCTATGTTATGTTCTAGGTAGAAGTGGAGCGTGTTTCTCTCCCACATAAAGAAAGCTGAGTTCCAACTCGTTATGAAAAGCTAAAGAAAACTAAAAGGAAAACTAAAACAAGACGCTCCAAGCATAGCACATAACACATGAAGTGTTTAAAATATAGTGGAACGAAGGAAGAACTGATAATGTTGATGGAGAAGGGGATGCACGGGGCCATCCCCAGGCTTAGATGCTTGAGTCTCCTTGAATATTTCTTGGGGGTGCATGGGGGCATCCCCAAGCTTGAGCGTTTGACACTCCTGAATCTTTTTATCATCTTCCCTCGCACACTTGAAAACTCCCTTCATACATAACTCATCATAATCTGATTAGCGAGGTTAGTACCCATAATAAAATAATTGTTCCTTGCTGGAAATAAGGATATTCTTGAAGATCTACTGTTTCTCAAGATTGCCAAAAGGTTTTTGCAAAGAAAAAGCAAGCTCAAGGTTTGCAAAATGATGGAAAGGCAAAACAGGACAGAATCTGTGAAAAACAGACCAGCATGTAGTAAATAATTTTTTCGGAGCACTTCTGCAACTCAAATCAAAAAACTCAGAACAGACGCCTGAAAGCCAATTGTATATAGCACGCTGTCGAAAAAATTCAGACCAAAAAGATGATCTGGTGATTTTATACGAATTTTTCTGTCCAGGGACAGAATCTGTCTTCTGGACAGCACGTCACAACTTTTGAACTTTCTTGCAATCAGAGGCTACACTTGGCACAAAGCTGAAAAGTAAAGATACAATGATGTTGCTACAGTAGTAACAAACATCAAGACCACTAAAAACTGAAAGCAAAGATAACAAGGGTTGTCTCCCTAGAGCTCTTTCTTTATAGCCATAAAGATAGGCTTAAGACTTTAATGATGCTCTCGTAGGAATAAGAGCTGAAGAACAAAAGAGAGCATCAAGAAGCAAATACCAAACACATTTAAGCCTAACATGCTTCCTATGCATAGGAATATTGCAATAGAATAATTCATTGAAGCACAAAGCAATTAGCATAGGAAGGCAAAACAAGCATAACTTCAAAATATTCACCATAAAGAGAGGAAACTTCTTATTATTAAGATATTTAGAACCAAGTCTCCCTCTCTCATTATAAATTTCAGTGGCATCATGGATGAACTCAACAATATAAGCATCACATAAAGCATTGTTACCATGATCCACATGCAAAAAGGTACTCTTACTCTCCACATAAGCATAATCTTTCTCATTGGTAATTGGGGGAGTAGGACTATCATAAACAACTTGAACACTATAGATTAATTATGTATTAGGAAGATGGTGTTCAACAAGGGAGTAATTCCCTCCATGATTATGACAAGTTTCATAAGGATAATTTCTCCTTATGTCATAGGTACCTTTATAATCACTATAGGTTGGAGTTATGACATCATCATAGTAGAGAAGAGCATTATCATTGCTAGCAACTATATTTGTAATCATGTTGTCTTTATTCTTACTAGCAAAAGAATTATCAGTTATCACATCACTAGTGGGTAAAGGGTTTGCAATCCTATCATCCCCAAGCTTAGAGCTTCCCATATCATCACTTTCAGAGTTGGTACCAAAAATATTTTCAAGATCATAAGTAGCATTATCATCATTTTCCCAATCACAATAAGTAACATGCATATCATAATCAAAATCATCTTCAATAGTACCTACGGACGTATCATCAAGATGATAATTAAGGCAATAAACTTCACCTTCTTCTTTAAACTTACAATCGTTAGGATAAAAGTTGATGGGAGGAATATGCTCAGGCCAGGTTGATACCCATTCTTCTTCTTTCTTGCTCCTCTTCCTCCTCCTCTTCTTTTTCTTCTTCTTAACCTTAGGAGGGAGTGGTTGGAGATGAAGCTTCTCCACATATCCTGGTTTATCATTAGAAACAATAGGGGAAACTTGGGAGAAACTCTCCTTTTTATTAGCAGAAATATAAGAGACATTTTTATACTTTGGTAAAGTTCCCTCCTTTATAATCTTACCTATGTAATCATTTTCATGGAAATTAACAACACAATAGAGATGGCAATTTTGCAAAGTGTTTTTTATTCCTATGGCATTAACATCTAGCCATGAAGTCTTTTCTGATAACTCTTCACACATAAAAAATAACATAAGCTCATCATAAAGATCAGAGGTGATCATGTTATCACACAACCGGTTAACAGTTATGTTTTGAAAGTTCATGCATTGAAAATTAAAGTGACCCTCTATACGGCAAAGTTCACAAGTAAAAGGATAAAGGTCACACAATTCTCTAGCAATTTCATTTAAATCTCTGACCCAAGTGATTGTTCTTTCATGCTTATGTTGCTTACAATACTTCTCTTCTTCAATCATAGGCCTTTCACAAGGTCTATCCACTCCACAAAAATTAACATGCTTATATAAAACTTCATTTTTAGGAATTGGATCATGCATGTTGCAATCATCATGAACAATTTCATTTTCTTTGCAAGTCTCTTTAAAAGGTTTAGGATGCTTGATCCAATCATCCTTAGGCATATTAAGATGTGAAGCAAAAGATTTGAGGAAATCAACAAGGAGTTGAGAATCAAGCCCAAACTTAGCACTAAACTTATTAAAACTTGTAGTTTCAACAAAGGACTTAATGCAATCATACTCATAAATTATACCTGACTCTTTACCTTTGTCGATCTCCCAATCTTCAGTGTTGCGTTGAATTCTTTCAAGGAGTTCCCATTTAGCATCAACCTTTTTGTTTGTGAAAGAACCCATAGAGGAAGTGTCGAGCAAATCTTTATCCTGTCGAGAAAGCCTCGCATAGAAATTAGTAATAATCATATCTTTGGGGAGCCCATGGTTAGGACATTTTAGCATTAACGTTTTCAGTCTCCCCCAAGCTTGAGCTATGCTCTCTCCGTCATGAGGATAAAAATTATAAACATAATTCCTATTCTCATGGACTTCATGAAGAGGATAAAACTTGGAGTAAAAGAGAGACTGGATCTCTTCCCACTCCAGCAGATGAGAGTCATTTAGTAGCCTATACCATTCCAATGCTTTTCCTTTCAGTGACAAGGCAAATAATTTCCTCATGACAAACTCCCTTGATACACCTGCAAGCTTAAATAATGAACATAGTTGTGACAGATATAGTAAGTGTTCACCGGGATGTCTGTCTCCTGCATAACGATCAGCCAAAACATAATCGATAATACCAGCTGGTATTTTATAGGGCAGAATTTCAGTAGGGGGAGGAGCAACCACCACAGGTGTGGGGCATCTTCCCGCAAGCAACGATCCAATAGCAAGGTTGTCCATAAGCATAACTAGTGAAATAAAAACAAGAAACAAAAAAGATTTAATTGCAAGATCTAAAGATATACCTTCAAGCGCTCACCTCCCCGGCAACGGCGCCAGAAATAGCTTGATGTCTACACACGCTTCTACTCTTGTAGACTATGTTGGGCCTCCAAGCGCAGAGGTTTGTAGGACAGCAGCAATTTCCCTCAAGTGGATGACCTAAGGTTTATCGAACTCAGGGAAGTAGAGGTTGAAGATGGTCTCTCTCAAGCAACCCTGCAACTAAGATACATGAAGTCTCTTGTGTCCCCAACACACCTAATACACTTGTTAGATGTATAGGTGCACTAGTTCGGCGAAGAGATGTTAAATGGCAAGTGATATGGATGGCAAAACAAAGTAATATAAATCTGTAATAAAAAGTGCAGCAAGCAAACAAGTGGTAAACGTGAGCACAAATGGTATTGCAATGGTGGAAACAAGACCTAGGCTTCATACTTTCACTAGTGGCAACTCCCAACAACATTAACATAATCGAATCGCATGATATTTCCCATAAAACATGCAAAGGGGACGCACTCGGAGGTCATTCCTTCGTGGTCAAGAGAGGACGAGAATTATGTAGGACTACAAAAGCACACCTCAAAGTTCGTAGTTCTCAATCTAAGGATTTCCCAATGTCACCGCGGCCATCCAAAGAGAGTCCCACAATCACCACAACATATCTAAAGGATAGTCAAAGACAAGCACCAAGAGACTCTCAATCTTCAATCAACACACAAGAGAGGAAATCACTCATGAAAATATTGTTCTAATCCATGTCCAATAGACCGCTGTCACCTTGGTCTCGGGGATTATACTAGATAAAGACAAGTGAGTACATCAATCCAATACATAGAGGAAGGGGAAATATCATGGGATCACCCTAGATTAACATAGCCTATGATCACAACGAAGATCACATCATGGGAGAGAGAATTGACCACATAACTACTGGTAAGAACCTCAGCCCCGAGGAGGAACTACTCCCGCATCATGGAGGGAGGAAGCAACGTCGATGGAGATGAATCCGGGGGCACTTCCCCGTCCCGGCAGGGTGCCGGCGCAGGAATTCTGGTCCCCCGAAGCTTGATGGCGATGGCGGCGGAGATCGGAATCGCGTCTGGAGAAAAGGGGTCCGGAATCAGGGTTTCCGCGACACGGTGTAAATATATGCCAAAGGGGGGCATCAGAGGGGGTCAGGGGTGCCCAGGCGCCCCCCCGGCGCGGCCAGGGGGGCGCGTGGGCAGGCCGCCTGGAGCCCCTGTGGGTCCCCTCCGGCCCTACTTTGGCCGCATGGAAGCTTCCGGAACGCTGATTTTTTATATAATTTTTCTGGATTTTTTCTGGCAGTTCTCGTAATGTGAAAACCTGAAATACAAAAACAGCCGAAAACAGAAACTGGCACTGGGGTGCACTGAGTTAATAGGTTAGTCCAAATATGATCAAAAGTGTATGGAAGTGTACAAATAACATAGCAATATCACCCAAAAGAGGCATGGAGCAAGCAGAAATTATAGATACGTTTTGGACGTATCAACATCCCCAAGCTTAATTCCTCCTCGTCCTCGAGTAGGTAAATGATAACAAGCATAATTTCTGTGGTGACATGCTATTAACCATATAAGGACTTTTCACAGTCACATGACAAGTGCTTACTGAGACAATGGGTCTGTAGTAATTAAGTTGCCTCATGAGAATATCACAAAGAACTGAAAGTTTTACAATATGATACTGAAACACTCAATAGATTTGCAATGAGCATGGTGTGCAAACATGACAAAGTGATATTTCGCTTGCCCCCTTTAGTGAAGCAAAACATAAATGCAGGGGCACCTCCAAAGTTTAAGTGACGACTAGATACAATGATTTCAGAATAAACGATATCACAATCATGCAAAAGACAATGCTACTTTGGGACAATGCACATTACACTCAGAATGACAATCATGCTCTCAGTAGTTGGTGCTTTTAAAAGAAGGTGGAGACTCTCGAACCGTGGCTTTTGTTGGCAAGGTTGAAAACCCGTAGTCAGAAACAAAGACAAAACATGTACCAGAGCTCTTGGTTTTAAAACAGAGGTAATAATTTTTTTAGATCATGCATGTTTCGTCAACGAATGCTAGCAGACAACTCAATCACTTCTTGAGATGGACAAGTTTCGAGGAACGGCTCCCGAATGAGGACGATCACATCCTCTTAATCTCCTTTGTTTATCACTGCCAAAGTTTTTTGATTTCTCATGAACAAAGCGTGAAGGAGGGTTTGTTTGTTATATTATCTTTTTGAGCCGGGCGCACTCAATGCCAGTTCCTTCTCGTATTATGGGTTTGCACATTATACATGCAATCCCGGGGTGAAGCTTGTCCAACTTAAAAAGATCATGAATTAACTACTACTTCCTCATGAACTTAAAACAGAGGCACAAAATAGGAATGCTTTTTCTTTGAATAATTTCGAGATGGTACATGCAAGTCTCCGTTAGGAATGGCAGGTAAATACCATGTAGGAAGATATGGTGGACTCATATGGCATAACTGGATTAAAAGGATGTGGATGCACAAGCAGTCAGTCCGCTTAGTATAGGCGAAGGTTAGCAAAAGACGGGGAGCGACCAACTAAGAGAGCAATGACGGTCATAATCATGCAGAGCGACAAAGCAACATTGAATCAGGCATGGAAGTTATATCGCTACTCAGAAACAAAAGATCATCAAGACTTGACAGACTTTCTTTACAGTCTTAAATATGCGTGAGCATACGCCAAGTCAATCAAAATAAATTCTTTGAAGGAAGATATTACTAAACCATACCACATCATAGGCAAACAAATCATGTTGGTACTCCAATAACACATTGGGAACCCCCCAGCTATTTGAGACTAACCATAAGAAAACATGAACTACTAAGCGCCATTATGCACGTAGCATCTTTATCATAGACATATCAACCAATGCAACGGAAGCAAACTCTCTTAATAAGATAAACATGATAACTAAAGAGAGTTCAAGCAACCAACTAAACAAAAGCTCTTTAAAAAGATAAGCATGAAAGTTAAGAGCTAAGCATGATAGTAGCTATTAAAAGACAAAGAACACACACAGCAAAGATAGTCATGCAAATTCTATGTTATGTTCTAGGTAGAAGTGGAGCGTGTTTCTCTCCCACATAAAGAAAGCTGAGTTCCAACTTGTTATGAAAAGCTAAAGAAAACTAAAAGGAAAACTAAAACAAGACGCTCCAAGCATAGCACATAACACATGAAGTGATTAAAATATAGTGGAACGAAGGAAGAACTGATAATGTTGATGGAGAAGGGGATGCACGGGGCCATCCCCAGGCTTAGATGCTTGAGTCTCCTTGAATATTTCTTGGGGGTGCATGGGGGCATCCCCAAGCTTGAGCGTTTGACACTCCTGAATCTTTTTATCATCTTCCCTCGCACACTTGAAAACTCCCTTCATACATAACTCATCATAATCTGATTAGCGAGGTTAGTACCCATAATAAAATAATTGTTCCTTGCTGGAAAGAAGGATATTCTTGAAGATCTACTGTTTCTCAAGATTGCCAAAAGGTTTTTGCAAAGAAAAAGCAAGCTCAAGGTTTGCAAAATGATGGAAAGGCAAAACAGGACAGAATCTGTGAAAAACAGACCAGCATGTAGTAAATAATTTTTTCGGAGCACTTCTGCAACTCAAATCAAAAAACTCAGAACAGACGCCTGAAAGCCAATTGTATATAGCACGCTGTCGAAACAATTCAGACCAAAAAGATGATCTGGTGATTTTATACGAATTTTTCTGTCCAGGGACAGAATCTGTCTTCTGGACAGCACGTCACAACTTTTGAACTTTCTTGCAATCAGAGGCTACACTTGGCACAAAGCTGAAAAGTAAAGATACAATGATGTTGCTACAGTAGTAACAAACATCAAGACCACTAAAAACTGAAAGCAAAGATAACAAGGGTTGTCTCCCTAGAGCTCTTTCTTTATAGCCATAAAGATAGGCTTAAGACTTTAATGATGCTCTCGTAGGAATAAGAGCTGAAGAACAAAAGAGAGCATCAAGAAGCAAATACCAAACACATTTAAGCCTAACATGCTTCCTATGCATAGGAATATTGCAATAGAATAATTCATTGAAGCACAAAGCAATTAGCATAGGAAGGCAAAACAAGCATAACTTCAAAATATTCACCATAAAGAGAGGAAACTTCTTATTATTAAGATATTTAGAACCAAGTCTCCCTCTCTCATTATAAATTTCAGTGGCATCATGGATGAACTCAACAATATAAGCATCACATAAAGCATTGTTACCATGATCCACATGCAAAAAGGTACTCTTACTCTCCACATAAGCATAATCTTTCTCATTGGTAATTGGGGGAGTAGGACTATCATAAACAACTTGAACACTATAGATTAATTGTGTATTAGGAAGATGGTGTTCAACAAGGGAGTAATTCCCTCCATGATTATGACAAGTTTCATAAGGATAATTTCTCCTTATGTCATAGGTACCTTTATAATCACTATAGGTTGGAGTTATGACATCATCATAGTAGAGAAGAGCATTATCATTGCTAGCAACTATATTTGTAATCATGTTGTCTTTATTCTTACTAGCAAAAGAATTATCAATTATCACATCACTAGTGGGTAAAGGATTTGCAATCCTATCATCCCCAAGCTTAGAGCTTCCCATATCATCACTTTTAGAGTTGGTACCAAAAAGATTTTCAAGATCATAAGTAGCATTATCATCATTTTCCCAATCACAATAAGTAACATGCATATCATAATCAAAATCATCTTCAATAGTACCTACGGACGTATCATCAAGATGATAATTAAGGCAATAAACTTCACCTTCTTCTTTAAACTTACAATCGTTAGGATAAAAGTTGATGGGAGGAATATGCTCAGGCCAGGTTGATACACATTCTTCTTCTTTCTTGCTCCTCTTCCTCCTCCTCTTCTTTTTCTTCTTCTTAACCTTAGGAGGGAGTGGTTGGAGATGAAGCTTCTCCACATATCCTGGTTTATCATTAGAAACAATAGGGGAAACTTGGGAGAAACTCTCCTTTTTATTAGCAGAAATATAAGAGACATTTTTATACTTTGGTAAAGTTCCCTCCTTTATAATCTTACCTATGTAATCATTTTCATGGCAATTAACAACACAATAGAGATGGCAATTTTGCAAAGTGTTTTTTATTCCTATGGCATTAACATCTAGCCATGAAGTCTTTTCTAATAACTCTTCACACATCAAAAATAACATAAGCTCATCATAAAGATCAGAGGTGATCATGTTATCACACAACCGGTTAACAGTTATGTTTTGAAAGTTCATGCATTGAAAATTAAAGTGACCCTCTATACGGCAAAGTTCACAAGTAAAAGGATAAAGGTCACACAATTCTCTAGCAATTTAATTTAAATCTCTGACCCAAGTGATTGTTCTTTCATGCTTATGTTGCTTACAATACTTCTCTTCTTCAATCATAGGCCTTTCACAAGGTCTATCCACTCCACAAAAATTAACATGCTTATATAAAACTTCATTTTTAGGAATTGGATCATGCATGTTGCAATCATCATGAACAATTTCATTTTCTTTGCAAGTCTCTTTAAAAGGTTTAGGATGCTTGATCCAATCATCCTTAGGCATATTAAGATGTGAAGCAAAAGATTTGAGGAAATCAACAAGGAGTTGAGAATCAAGCCCAAACTTAGCACTAAACTTATTAAAACTTGTAGTTTCAACAAAGGACTTAATGCAATCATACTCATAAATTATACCTGACTCTTTACCTTTGTCGATCTCCCAATCTTCAGTGTTGCGTTGAATTCTTTCAAGGAGTTCCCATTTAGCATCAACCTTTTTGTTTGTGAAAGAACCCATAGAGGAAGTGTCGAGCAAATCTTTATCCTGTCGAGAAAGCCTCGCATAGAAATTAGTAATAATCATATCTTTGGGGAGCCCATGGTTAGGACATTTTAGCATTAACGTTTTCAGTCTCCCCCAAGCTTGAGCTATGCTCTCTCCGTCATGAGGATAAAAATTATAAACATAATTCCTATTCTCATGGACTTCATGAAGAGGATAAAACTTGGAGTAAAAGAGAGACTGGATCTCTTCCCACTCCAGCAGATGAGAGTCATTTAGTAGCCTATACCATTCCAATGCTTTTCCTTTCAGTGACAAGGCAAATAATTTCCTCATGACAAACTCCCTTGATACACCTGCAAGCTTAAATAATGAACATAGTTGTGACAGATATAGCAAGTGTTCACCGGGATGTCTGTCTCCTGCATAACGATCAGCCAAAACATAATCGATAATACCAGCTGGTATTTTATAGGGCAGAATTTCAGTAGGGGGAGGAGCAACCACCACAGGTGTGGGGCATCTTCCCGCAAGCAACGATCCAATAGCAAGGTTGTCCATAAGCATAACTAGTGAAATAAAAACAAGAAACAAAAAAGATTTAATTGCAAGATCTAAAGATATACCTTCAAGCGCTCACCTCCCCGGCAACGGCGCCAGAAATAGCTTGATGTCTACACACGCTTCTACTCTTGTAGACTATGTTGGGCCTCCAAGCGCAGAGGTTTGTAGGACAGCAGCAATTTCCCTCAAGTGGATGACCTAAGGTTTATCGAACTCAGGGAAGTAGAGGTTGAAGATGGTCTCTCTCAAGCAACCCTGCAACTAAGATACAAGAAGTCGCTTGTGTCCCCAACACACCTAATACAACTAGGAGTTGTATAGGTGCACTAGTTCGGCGAAGAGATGGTAAAATATGGATGATAGGAGTGGCAAAGCAAAGTAATATAAATCTGTAATAAAAAGTGCAGCAAGCAAACAAGTGGTAAACGTGAGCACAAATGGTATTGCAATGGTGGAAACAAGGCCTAGGCTTCATACTTTCACTAGTGGCAACTCCCAACAACATTAACATAATCGAATCACATGATATTTCCCATAAAACATGCAAAGGGGACGCACTCCGAGGTCATTCCTTCGTGGTCAAGAGAGGACGAGAATTATGTAGGGCTACAAAAGCACACCTCAAAGTTCGTAGTTCTCAATCTAAGGATTTCCCAATGTCACCGCGGCCATCCAAAGAGAGTCCCACAATCACCACAACATATCTAAAGGATAGTCAAAGACAAGCACCAAGAGACTCTCAATCTTCAATCAACACACGAGAGAGGAAATCACTCATGAAAATATTGTTCTAATCCATGTCCAATAGACCGCTGTCACCTTGGTCTCGGGGATTATACTAGATAAAGACAAGTGAGTACATCAATCCAATACATAGAGGAAGGGGAAATATCATGGGATCACCCTAGATTAACATAGCCTATGATCACAACGAAGATCACATCATGGGAGAGAGAATTGACCACATAGCTACTGGTAAGAACCTCAGCCCCGAGGAGGAACTACTCCCGCATCATGGAGGGAGGAAGCAACGTCGATGGAGATGAATCCGGGGGCACTTCCCCGTCCCGGCAGGGTGCCGGCGCAGGAATTCTGGTCCCCCGAAGCTTGATGGCGATGGCGGCGGAGATCGGAATCGCGTCTGGAGAAAGGGGGTCTGGAATCAGGGTTTCCGCGACACGGTGTAAATATATGCCAAAGGGGGGCATCAGAGGGGGTCAGGGGTGCCCAGGCGCCCCCCCGGCGCGGCCAGGGGGGCCGCCTGGAGCCCTTGTGGGTCCCCTCCGGCCCTACTTTGGCCGCATGGAAGCTTCCGGAACGCTGATTTTTTATATAAATTTTCTGGATTTTTTCTGGCAGTTCTCGTAATGTGAAAACCTGAAATACAAAAACAGCCGAAAACAGAAACTGGCACTGGGGTGCACTGAGTTAATAGGTTAGTACAAATATGATCAAAAGTGTATGGAAGTGTAGAAATAACATAGCAATATCACCCAAAAGAGGCATGGAGCAAGCAGAAATTATAGATACGTTTTGGACGTATCAATAAGTCATGAAGAAAGCATTAGCAGTAAAACTAAACGACCAAGTTGCTAAGCTAACAGATGGGTCTTGTCCATCACATCATTCTCCTAATGATGTGATCCCGTTGATCAAATGACAAGTCATGTCTATGGCTAGCAAACATAACCAGCTTCGATCAATGAGCTAGTCTAGTAGAGGCATACTAGGGACACTCTGTTTTGTCTATGTATTCACACATGTACTAAGTTTCCGGTCAATACAATTCTAGCACGAATAATAAACATTTATCATGATATAAGGAAATATAAATAACAACTTTATTATTGCCTCTAGGGCATATTTCCTTCAGCCTCCCACTTGCACTAGTCAATAATCTAGTTCACATCGCCATGTGATTTAATACCGATAATTCTCATTGTTATGTGAATAACAACCATAGTTCACATCGCCATGTGACCAACACCCAAAGGGTTCACTAGAGTCAATAATCTAGTTCACATCGCCATGTGATTAACACCCAAAGAGTACTAAGGTGTGATAATGTTTTGCTTCGTGAGAGATTTTTAGTCAGCGGGTCTGTTACATTCAGATCCGTATGTATTGCATAAATTTCTATGTCTACAATGCTCTGCATGGAGCTACTCTAGCTAATTGCTCCCACTTTCAATACGCATCCAGATTGATACTTGGAGTCATATGGATTAGTGTCAAAGCTTGCATAGGCGTAACTCTTTACGACAAACTCTTTATCACCTCCATAATCGAGAAACATTTCCTTAGTCATCCAGTAACTAAGGATAATATTGACCGCTGTCCAGTGATCTACTCCTTGATCACCATTGTACCTCCTTGCCAATCTCATGGCAAGGTACACAACAGGTTTGGCACACAGCATGGCATACTTTATATAACCTATGGTTGAAGCATAGGGAATGACTTTCATTCTTTCTCTATCTTCTGCGGTGGTCGGGTTTTGAGTCTTACTCAACTTCATACCGTATAACTCAGGCAAGAACTCCTTCTCTGAATGATCCATTTTGAACTACTTCAAAAACTTGTCAAGGTATGTACTCATTGAAAAAACTTATCAAGCGTCTTGATCTATCTCTATAGATCTTGATGCTCAATATGTAAGCAGCTTCACTGAGGTATTTCTTTGAAAAAACTCCTTTCAAACATTTCTTTATGCTTTCCAGAAAATTCTACATCATTTTCGATCGACAATATGTCATTCACATATACTTATCAGAAAGGCTGTAGTGCTCCCACTCACTTTCTTGCAGATACAGGCTTCACTGCAAGTCTGTATAAAATTATATGCTTTGATCAACTTATCAAAGAGCATATTCCAACTTCGAGATGCTTGCACCAGTCGATAGATGGATCGCTGGAGCTTGCACATTTTGTTAGCACCTTTAGGATTGACAAAACCTTCTGGTTGCATCATATACAACTCTTCTTTAATAAATCCATTAAAGAACGCAGTTTTTGTTATCCATTTGCCAGATTTCATAAAATGCGGCAATTGCTAACATGATTTGGACAGACTTAAGCATCGCTACGGGTGAGAAAGTCTCATCGTACTCAACTCCTTGAACTTGTCGAAAACTTTTTGCAACAAGTCGAGCTTTGTAGACAGTAACATTACCATCGGCATCGGTCTTCCTCTTGAAGATCCATTTATTTTCAAAGGATTGCTGATCATCGGGCAAGTCAACCAAAGTCCATACTTTGTTCTCATACATGGATCCCATCTCAGATTTCATGGAATCAAGCCATTTTGTGGAATCTGGGCTCATCATTGCTTCCTCATAATTCGTAGGTTCATCGTGGTCTAGTAACATGACTTTCCGGAACTGGGTTGCCATACCACTCTGGTGCGAAACATACTCTCGTTGATCTACGAAGTTCGGTAGTAACTTGATCTGAAGTTTCATGATCATCATCATTAGCTTCCTCACTAATTGGTGTAGGAATCACTGGAACTAGTTTCTGTGATGTACTACTATCCAATTCGGGAGAAGGTACAATTACCTCATCAAGTTCCACTTTCCTCCCACTCACTTCTTTCGAGAGAAACTCTTTCTCTAGAAAGTATCCATTTTTAGCAATGAATATCTTGCATTTGGACCTGTGATAGAAGGTGTACCCAACAGTCTCCTTTGGGTGTCCTATGAAGACACATTTCTCCGACTTGGGTTCGAGCTTATCAGGTTGAAGCTTTTTCACATAAGCATCGCAGCCCCAAACTTTAAGAAACAAAAACTTTGGTTTCTTGCCAAACCACAGTTCATAAGACGTCATCTCAACGGATTTAGATTGTGCCCTTATTTAACATGAATGGAGTTGTCTCTAATGCATAACCCAAAACGATAGTGGTAAATCGGTAAGAGACATCATAGATCGCACCATATCTAATAAAGTACGGTTACGACGTTCGGACATACCATTACGCTGTGGTGTTCCGGGTGGCGTGAGCTGTGAAACTATTCCACATTGTTTTTCAATGAAGACCAAATTCGTAACTCAAATATTCGCCTCCACGATCAGATCGTAGAAACTATATTTTCTTGTTACGATGATTCTCTACTTCACTCTGAAATTATTTGAACTTTTCAAATGTTTCAGACTTGTGTTTCATCAAGTAGATATACCCATATTTGCTCAAATCATCAGTGAAGGTCAAAAAATAACGATACCCACCGCGATCCTTAACACTCATTGGTCCACATACATCAGTATGTATGATTTCCAACAAATCAGTTGCTCGCTCCATTGTTCCGGAGAACAGAGTTTTAGTCATCTTACCCATGAGGCATGGTTCGCAAGCACCAAGTGATTCCAAAAGTCCATCACTATGGAGTTTCTTCATGCGCTTTACACCAATATGACCTAAACGGCAGTGCCACAAATAAGTTGCACTATCATTATTAACCTTGCATCTTTTGGCTTCAATATTATGAATATGTGTATCACTACGATCGAGATCCAACAAAGTATTTTTATTGGGTGTATGACCATCGAAGGTTTTATTCATGTAAACATAATAACAATTATTCTATGACTTTAAATGAATAACCGTATTGCAACAAACATGATCAAATCATATTCATGCTCAACGCAAACACCAAACAACATTTATTTAGGTTTAACACTAATCCCGAAAGTATATGGAGTGTGCGATGATGATCATATCAATCTTGGAACCCCTTCCAACACACATCGTCACTTCACCTTTAAATTGTCTCTGTTCATTCTGCAACTCTCGTTTCGAGTTACTAATTTTAGCAACTGAATCGGTATCAAATACCCAGGGGTTGGTATGCACACTAGCAAAGTACACATCAATAATCTGTATATCAAATACACCTTTGTTCACTTTGCCATCCTTATTATCCGCCAAGTATCTAGGGTAGTTCCACTTCAAGCGATTATTTCCTTTGCAGTAGAAGCACTTAGTTCCAGGCTTGAGTTTAGCTTTGGGTTTCTTCACGGGAGTGACAACTTGCTTGTCATTTTTCTTGAAGTTCCCCTTCTATCCCTTTGCCCTTTACTTGAAATAAGTGGTCTTATTAACCATCAACACTTGATGCTCTTTCTTGATTTCTACCTTAGCCGATTTCAGCATCGCGAAGAGCTCGGGAATTACTTTCATCATCCCTTGCATAGTATAGTTCATCACGTAGTTCTACTAACTTGGTGATAGTGACTAGAGAACTTTGTCAATTACTATGTTATCTGGAAGATTAACTCCCACTTGATTCAAGCAATTGTAGTACCCAGACAATCTGAGCACATGCTCACTGGTTGAGCTATTCTCCTCCATCTTGTAGTCAAAATACTGTCAGAGGTCTTATACCTCTCGACACGGGCATGAGTATGAAATACTAATTTCAACTCTTGGAACATCTGATATGCTTCGCGACATTCAAAACATTTTTGAAGTCCCGGTTATAAGCCATAAAGCATGGCGCACTAAACTCAATTAGTCATCATACCGAGCTTGCCAAACGTTCACAACATCTGCATCTGCTCATGCAATAGGTTTGTCACCTAGCGATGCATCAAGGACATAATACTTCTGTGCAGCAATGAGGAAAATCCTCAGATCACAGAACAAGTCCGCATCATTGCTACTATCATCTTTCAACTTATATTTCTCTAGGAACATATAAAATAAATGGGGAGCTACAACGCAAGCTATTGATCTACAACATAGATATGCTAATACTACCAGGACTAAGTTCATGATAAATTAAAGTTCAATTAATCATTTTACTAAAGAACTCCCACTTAGATAGACATCCCTTTCGTAATCTAAATGATCACGTGATCCAAATCAACTAAACCATGTTCGATCGTCACGTGAGATGGAGTAGTTTTCAATGGTGAACATCTTATGTTGATCATATCTACTATATGATTCACGCTCGACCTTTCGGTCTCCAGTGTTCCGAGGCCATGCTTGTACATGATAGGCTCGTCAAGTTTAACCCGAGTATTCTGCGTGTGCAAAACTGGCTTGCGCTCGTTCTATGTGAATGTAGAGCTTATCACACCCGATCATCACGTGGTGTCTCAGCACGACAAACTTTTGCAACGGTGCATACTCAGGGACAACACTTGTACCTTGAAATTTTGTAAGGGATCATCTTATAATGCTACCGCCGTACTAAGCAAAATAAGAAGCATAATAAGATAAACATCTCATGCAATCAAAATATTTTGACATGATATGGCCATCATCATCTTGTGCTTTTGATCTCCAT
>LR738715.1:517147677-517173220 GCA_902687465.1 Secale cereale | reverse complement strand
TGGTGAACATCTTATGTTGATCATATCTACTATATGATTCACGCTCGACCTTTCGGTCTCCAGTGTTCCGAGGCCATGCTTGTACATGATAGGCTCGTCAAGTTTAACCCGAGTATTCTGCGTGTGCAAAACTGGCTTGCGCTCGTTCTATGTGAATGTAGAGCTTATCACACCCGATCATCACGTGGTGTCTCAGCACGACAAACTTTTGCAACGGTGCATACTCAGGGACAACACTTGTACCTTGAAATTTTGTAAGGGATCATCTTATAATGCTACCGCCGTACTAAGCAAAATAAGAAGCATAATAAGATAAACATCTCATGCAATCAAAATATTTTGACATGATATGGCCATCATCATCTTGTGCTTTTGATCTCCATCTCCAAGGCACCGTCACGATCACCATCGTCACCGGCGTGACACCTTGATCTCCATCGTAGCATCGTTGTCGTCTCGCCAACTATTGCTTCCACGACTATCGCTACCTCTTAGTGATAAAGTAAAGCAATTACATGGCGACTGTATTTCATACAATAAAGCGACAACCATATGGCTCCTGCCAGTTGCTGATAACTTTACAAAACATGATCATCTCATACAATAGCGTATAACTCATCACATCTTGATCATATCACATCACAACATGCCCTGCAAAAACAAGTTAGACGTCCTCTACTTTGTTGTTGCTAGTTTTACGTGGCTGCTACAGGCTTAGCAAGAACCATTCTTACCTACGCATACAAAAACCACAACGATTTTTCGTCAAGTATGTGATGTTTTAACCTTCACAAGGACCGGGTGTAGCCATACTCGATTCAACTAAAGTGAGAGAGACAGACCCCCGCCAGTCAGCTTTAAGCAACGAGTGCTCGTAACAGTTAAATCAGTCTCGCGTAAGCGTACGTGTAATGTCGGTCCGGGCCGCTTCATCTCACAATACCGCCGAATCAAAGTATGACATGTTGGTAAGCAGTATGACTATTATCGCCCACAACTCATTGTGTTCTACTCGTGCATATCATCTACGCATAGACCTGGATCATGATGCCACTATTGGGGGAACGCAATATTTCAAAAAAAATCCTACGATCAGGCAAGATCTATCTACTAGATGCATAGCAACGAGAGGGGAGAGTGTGTCTACGTACCCTCGTAGACCGAAAGCGGAAGCGTCTAGTGAAGCAGTTGATGTAGTTGAACGTCTTTGCGATCCAACCGATCAAGCACCGAACGTATGGCACCTCCACGTTCAGCACACGTTCAGCTTGATGACGTCCCATGAGCTCTTGATCCAGTTGAGCTTCACGGGAGAGTTTTGTCAGCACGATGGCGTGGTGACGGAGATGATGAAGCTACCGGCGTAGGGCTTCGCGTAAGCACTCCAACGGTATGACCGAGGTGTGTTTCTATGGAGGGGGGCACCGCACACGGCTAGAACAATGTTTCTTGTGTGTCTTTGGGTGCCCCTACCCTCGTATATAAAGGAGAAGGGGGGAGGTGCGGCTGGCCAAGTATGGCGCGCCAGGAGTAGGATTCCTACTCCTAGTAGGAATAGGAATCCCCCTTCCTATTCCTACTAGGAGTAGGAAAAGAAGGAGGAGAGGAGAAGGAAGAAGAGGGGCGTCTCCCCCCTTTCCTAGTCCAACTAGGATTCCTAGGGGGAGGGTGCGGCCAGCCCTATGGGCTGCCTCTCTCTATTCCCTCCAGGCCCACTTTGGCCCATACTCCCTCGAGGGTTTCGGTAACCCCCTCTGGCACTCCGGTTTTATCCGATAACACTCGGAACACTTCCGTGTCCGAATATAGTCGTCCAATATATCGATCTTTACGTCTCGGACATTCCGAGACTCCTCGTCATGTCCGTGATCTCATCCGGGACTCTGAACTACCTTCGGTACATCAAAACTCATCAAGTCATAATATTGATCGTCATCGAACATTAAGCGTGCGGACCCTATGGGTTCGAGAACTATGTAGACATGACGGAGACTCATCTCCGGTTAATAACCAATAGCGGAACCTGGATGCTCATATTGGCTCCTACATATTCTACGAAGATCTTTATCGGTCAAACCGCATAACAACATATGTTGTTCCCTTTGTCATCGGTATGTTACTTACCCGAGATTCGATCGTCGGTACCTCAATACCTAGTTCAATCTCGTTACCGGCAAGTCTCTTTACTCGTTCTGTAATACATCATCTCGTGACTAACTTATTAGTCATTTGCTTGCAAGGCTTATTATGATGTGTATTACCAAGAGGTCCCAGAGATACCTCTCCGACACTCGGAGTGACAAATCTCATTCTTGATCTATGCCAACACCACGAACACCTTCGGATACACCTGTAGAGCATCTTTATAATAGATACGTCTCCAACGTATCTATAATTTTTTATTGTTCCATGCTATTATTTATGATGTTTTGGATGTTTAATGGGCTTAGTCATACACTTTTATATTATTTTTGAGACTAACCTACTAACCCAAAGGCCCAGTCCATATTGTTGTTTTTTGCCTGTTTCAGAGTTTTACAGAAAAGGAATATCAAACGGAGTCCAAACGGAATGAAACCTTCGGGAGAGATATTTTCGGAGAAAATCACGCACGGGAGACTTGAGAACCACGGAGTTGGGGTCACGAGGTGCCCATGAGTGTGGGGGCGCCCCCCCCCTAGGGCGCGCCCCCTGCCTCATGGGTCCCACGTGAGGCCCCCGGTGCCCTCCTTCTTCTTATATATATCTACGTACCCCGAAACCATCAGAGGAAGAGAGAAAACCCTAATTCCACCACCGTAACCTTCTGTTCCCGTGAGGTCCCATCTTGGAGCCTGTTCCGGAGCTCCGCCAGAGGGGGGATCCATCACGGAGTGCTTCTACATCATCATCATTGCCTCACCATGAGTTGTGAGTAGTTTACCACAGACCTTCGGGTCTATAGCTAGTATCTAGATGGCTTCTTCTCTCTCTTTGGATCTCAATACAAAGTTCTCCTCGGTCTTCGAGGAGATCTATTCGATGTAATCTATTTTTGCGGTGTGTTTGTCGAGATCCGATGAATTGTGGGTTTATGATCAAGATTATCTATGAGAAATAATTGGTTCTTTTCTGAACTCTTTATGTGTGCTCATAATATCCTTGTAAGTCTCTTCGAATTATTGGTTTGGTTTGGCCTACTAGATCTATAGTTCTTGCAACGGGAGAAGTGCTTGGCTTTGGGTTCAATCTTGCGATGTCCTTTCCCAGTGACAGTAGGGGCAGCAAGGCATGTATTGTATTGTTGCCATCAAGGATTAAAAGATGGGGTTTATATCATATTGCTTGAGTTTATCCCTCTACATCATGTCATCTTGCTTAAGGCGTTACTCTGTTCTTATGAACTCAATACATTAGATGCATGCTGGATAGCAGTGGATGTGTGGAGTAATAGTAGTAGATGCAGGCAGGAGTCGGTCTACTTGTCTTGGACGTGATGCCTATATACAATGATCATGCCTAGATAGTCTCATAATTATTCGCTTTTCTATCAATTGCTCGACAGTAATTTGTTTACCCGCCGTAGAATATCGCTATCATGAGAGAAGCCACTAGAGAACACTATGGCCCCCGGGTCTATTCTCAACATATCAATCTACACTTACTTTACTTTTTCCGCTTTTACTTTTTGTTCTTATAATAAAAAATACCAAAAATATAAACTATCATCTCTATCAGATCTCACTTTCGTAAGTGACCGTAAAGGGATTGACAACCCCTTATCGCGTAGGCTGCGAAGTTCTTATTTGTTTGTGCAGGTGCGAGGGACTCGCGCGTGGTCTCCTACTGGATTGATACCTTGGTTCTCAAAAACTGAGGGAAATACTTACGCTACTGTGTTGCATCTCCCTTTCCTCTTTGAGGGAATACAACGCAAGCTCGAGAAGTAGCAAGAAGAATTTCTGGCGCCGTTGCCGGGGAGGCTTACGCAAAAGTCATATACCGAGTACCTATCACAAACCCGTATCCTTCGCATTACATTTTTTGCCTCTCGTTTTCCTCTCCCCCACTTCACCCTTGTTTTCTATTCGCCCTTCTTTTTCCGTGTGCTTACCGTTCGCTTGCCTCTTGTTTGCTTGTGTTGCTATGTGCCCTCAATTAGCTTGCATCTTCGCTTGCTAAAGTATGGATCCTCATCCACTTGCTAATCTCTTTAAGAGATCCAATTATGTTGAACCTATTGCTAGTGAGCTGCGTGCACTAGCTTATCTTTATGAGGTTTTGCTTGAAATTTATGAGTCTGAAAATTGTGATGAATTATTGAAAGAAAATTATAAATTGCTTCACGATAGCTCCTTGAGTAAAAAGCATGATTGCAATGATGTTACTATAAATTCTATTGATGTCAATTGTGCTAATGATATGCAAAACCCTAAGCTTGGGGATGCTTATTTTGCTATGTCCACTACTTGTTGCTATGATCATGATTGGGGTGATTCTTCTTATGATCTTGAAAATTTATTTAAGCCCCATGATGAATATGAGATTGATAATAATGTTTGCTATAATATTGAAAATGGGTTTGGAAGAGTGTCAACTTTAGATCCCACATATTTGGAGAATATTCAATCTTATGAAATTTATGATAAAAGTGGGTTTGGAGGGGTCATGACTTTAGTTAATGCTGCTCCCACTATTTTGGAAGAGTGTCAACTTCGTATGCATGTGGATCATGTTGAGAATATGTCTCGTGATAGCTATATTGTTGAATTTACTTATGATCCTACATGCAATTATTATGAGAGAGGAAAATATGGTTGTAGAAATCTTCATGTTGCTAAATTACATCTCTTCATGTTGAGATTGATCTTGTTTCTTTCTTCGTCCTTGCATATCCTAGAAATTGATTGCCTTGATAATTTGTTTGCGTATAAAATTCCTATGCATAGGAAGTATGTTAGACTTAGATGTGATTTTCACATGCTATTTGATGCTCTTTTTGTGCTTCAAGTCTTGCCTTTCATGTGAGCATCATTAAAATCGTGCCTAGCTAGGGGCGTAAAACGATAGTGCTTGTTGGGAGGCAACCCAATTTTATATTTTTTTGGTTTTTGCTTATGTTTAGGAATAAATATTGCATATAGCTTCTGTTTAGATGTGGTTTTGTGTTTTGTTTAGTGTTCGTGCCAAGTAGAACCTTTGGGAAGACTTGTGTGAAGTTTATGTGATCTTGCTGTGAAAAACAGAATCGTTAGCGCTCGCTAGAATGGTCATCAGATTTTACTGGAGCATGCTATTTAGTTGATTATTTTTGCAGATGATTAATAGACAAATTCCTTACGTTTACCAATTTAGTTTGAATTGTTTGGAGTTATATAAGTATGCGAAACCTGCAGATTACTACAGATTGTTCTGTTTTTGACAGATTCTGTTTTTCGTGTGTTGTTTGCTTATTTCAATGCATCTATGAGTAATATTGGGAGGTATGAACCATAGAGAAGTTAGAATACAGTAGGTTTAACACCAATATAAACAAAGAATGAATTCATCGCAGTATCTTTGAGTAGTGGTTTGCTTTCTTATACTAACGGAGATCACGGGATTTTTGTCTAAGTTTTGTGTTGTGAAGTTTTCAAGTTTTGAGTATTGCTTTGATGGACTACGGAACAAAGAGTAGAAAGGGCCTAAACTAGGGGATTCCCAAGGCACCCCAAGTAAAATTCAAGGGCAACCAAAAGCCTAAGCTTGGGGATGCCCCGGGAAGGCATCCCCTCTTTCGTCTTCATCTATCGGTAACTATACTCGGAGCTATATTTTTATTCACCACATGATATGTGTTTTGCTTGGAGCGTCTTGTATATTTTGAGTCTTTGCTTGTTAGTTTGCCACAATTATCCTTGCTAGACACACCTATTTGAGAGAGTTAAATATGGACTAGGAATTGTTAGAACACTCTATGTGCTTCACTTATATCTTTTGAGTTGCATAGTTTTTGCTCGAGTGCTTCACTTATATCTTTTAGAGCACGGTGGTGGTAATATTTTGAAGAAATTATTGAAATATCATGCTTCACTTATATCCATTTGAGAGTCTATTAAAACAGCATGGTAATGTGTTTAGGCTATAAAACTAGTCTTCACATGATAGACATCCAATATCAATGTAGTAAAAACTTTCACACTAAGTGCACTGAATATGATGAGAAGTTGGATGCTTTATAAATGTTTTGAGATATGGGGATAGTGATATTAGAGTCATGCTAGTGGAGTTATTATGAAATTGAGAAATACTTGTGTTAAGGTTAGTGATTCCCGTAGCATGCACGTATGGTGAACCGCTATGTGACGAAGTTAGAGCATGAGGTATTTGTAAAGTGTCAACCTTTGTGTGGAGGTCGGGGGCGCGCGATGGTTAACTCCTACCAACCTCCCCCCTAGGAGCATGCGTTGATTGCTTTGTTTTGATGACTCGTAGATTTTTGCAATAAGTATATGAGTTCTTATGACTAATGTTGAGTCCATGGATTATACGCACCCTCACCCTTCCACCATTGCTAGCCTCTCTTGTACCACGCAACTTTTGCCGGTACCATACACCCACTATATATCCTTCCTCAAAACAGCCACCATACCTACCTATCATGGAATATCCATAGCCATTCTGAGATATATTGCCATGCAACTTTCCACCGTTCCATTCATATGACACGCATCATATTGTCATATTGCCATGCATGATCATGTAGTTAACATCGTATTTGTGGTAAAGTCACCATGCATAATTTTTCATACATGACACTCTTGATTCATTGCACATCCCGGTACACCGCCGGAGGCATTCATATAGAGTCATACTTTGTTGTAGTATCGAGTTGTAATATCGAGTTGTAATTCAATGAAAGTGTGATGATCATCATTATTAGAGCATTGTCCCATGGGAGGAAAGGCTAAATCAATAAAGCCCCTCCACAAAAAAAGAAAAAAAGAAAGGAAAGGCCAAAAAAAGGCCCAAAAAAGGAAAAGAAAAGAAAAAAAGGGACAATTGCTACTATCTTTTTTCTACACTTGTGCTTCGAAGTAGCACCATGTTCTTCATGATATAGAGTCTCATGTTTAGTCACTTTCATATACTAGTGGGAATTTTCATTATAGAACTTGGTTTGTATATTCCAATGATGGGCTTCCTCAAATGCCCTAGGTCTTCATGAGCAAGCAAGTTGGATGCACACCCACTAGTTTCTTTTGTTGAGTTTTCATACATATTTAGCTCTAGGGCATCCGTTGCATGGCAATCCCTACTCACTCACATTGATATCTATTGATGTGCATCTCCATAGCCCGTTGATACGCCTAGTCAATGTGAGACTATCTCCCTCCTTTTTGTCTTCTCCACAACCACCTCTCTATTCCATCCATAGTGCTATGTCCATGGCTCACGCTCATGTATTGCGTGAAAGTTGAAAGGTTTGAAAGAATAGAGTATGAAAACAAGTGCTTGGCTGAAATATGGGTTGTGCATGATATGAATATTTTGTGTGATGAAGAGGGAGCATATCCAGACTATATGATTTTGTAGGGATAACTTTCTTTAGCCATAGTATTTTGAGAAGACATGATTGCTTTGTTAGTATGCTTGAAGTGTTATTATTTCTTATGTCAATACAGACTTTTGTCTTGAATCTTTCAGATCTGAACATTCATGCCACAATTAAGAGAATTACATTGAAAAACTATGTTGGTTAGCATTCCACATCAAAAATTCTATTTTTTATCATTTACCTACTCGAGGACGAGCAGGAATTAAGCTTGAGGATGCTTGATACGTCTCCAACGTATCTATAATTTTTTATTGTTCCATGCTAATATTTATGATGTTTTGGATGTTTAATGGTCTTTGTCATACACTTTTATATTATTTTTGGGACTAACCTACTAACCCAAAGGCCCACTCCAGATTGCTGTTTTTTGCATGTTTCAGCGTTTTACAGAAAAGGAATATCAAACGGAGTCCAAACGGAATGAAACCTTCGGGGGAGATAGTTTTGGAGAAAATCATGCACGGGAGACTTGAGAACCACGGAGTAGGGGCCACGAGGTGCCCACGAGGGTGGGGGGCGCCCCCCCTAGGGTGCGCCCCCTGCCTCGTGGGTCCCACGTGAGGCCCCCGGTGCCCTCCTTCTTCCTATATATGTATGTACCCTGAAACCATCAGAGAAAGAGAGAAAACCGTAATTCCACCGTCGTAACCTTCTGTTCCCGTGAGATCCCATCTTGGAGCCTGTTCCGGAGCTCCACCGGAGGGGGGATCCATCACTGAGTGCTTCTACATCATCATCATCGCCTCGCCATGAGTTGTGAGTAGTTTACCACAGACCTTCGGGTCTATAGCTAGTATCTAGATGGCTTCTTTTCTCTCTTTGGATCTCAATACAAAGTTCTCCTCGGTCTTCGAGGAGATCTATTCGATGTAATCTCTTTTTGTTGTGTGTTTGTCGAGATCCGATGAATTGTGGGTTTATGATCAAGATTATCTATGAGAAATATTTTGTTCTTTTCTGAACTCTTTATGTGTGCTCATAATATCCTGGCAAGTCTCTTTGAATTATTGGTTTGGTTTAGCCTACTAGATCTATAGTTCTTGCAATGGGAGAAGTGCTTGGCTTTGGGTTCAATCTTGCGGTGTCCTTTCCCAGTGACAGTAGGGGCAGCAAGGCACGTATTGTATTGTTGCCATCGAGGATAAAAAGATGGGGTTTATATCATATTGCTTGAGTTTATCCCTCTACATCATGTCATCTTGCTTAAGGCGTTACTCTGTTCTTATGAACTTAATACTCTAGATGCATGCTGGATAGCAGTCGATGTGTAGAGTAATAGTAGTAGATGTAGAATCGTTTCGGTCTACTTGTCTCGGACGTGATGCCTATATACAATGATCATGCCTAGATAGTCTCATAATTATCTGATTTTCTATCAATTGCTCGATAGTAATTTGTTTACCCGCCGTAGAATTTCGCTATCATGAGAGTGTTGGAAATATGCCCTAGAGGCAATAATAAATTGGTTATTATTATATTTCCTTGTTAATGATAATTGTTTATTATCCATGCTAGAATTGTATTGATAGGAAACTCAGATACATGTGTGGATACATAGACAAACACCATGTCCCTAGTAAGCCTCTAGTTGACTAGCTTGTTGATCAACAGATGGTCACAGTTTCCTGACCATGGACATTGGATGTCGTTGATAGCGGGATCACATCATTAGGAGAATGATGTGATGGACAAGACACAATCCTAAGCCTAGCACAGATCGTGTAGTTCGTATGCTAAAGCTTTTCTAAATGTCAAGTATCTTTTCCTTAGACCATGAGATTGTGCAACTCCCGGATACCGTAGGAATGCTTTGGGTGTACCAAACGTCACAACGTAACTGGGTGGCTATAAAGGTGCACTATAGGTATCTCCGAAAGTGTCTGTTGGGTTGGCACGAATCGAGACTGGGATTTGTCACTTCGTATAACGAAGAGGTATCTCTGGGCCCACTCGGTAGGACATCATCATAATGTGCACAATATGTGATCAAGGAGTTGATCACGGGATGATGTGTTACGGAACGAGTAAAGAGACTTGCCGGTAACGAGATTGAGCAAGGTATCGGTATACCGACGATCGAATCTCGGGCAAGTGCTATACCAATAGACAAAGCGAATCGTATACGGGATTGATTGAATCCTTGAAATCGTGGTTCATCCGATGATATCATCGTTGAACATGTGGGAGACAACATGGGTATCCAGATCCCGTTGTTGGTTATTGGCCGGAGAGTTGTCTCGGTCATGTCTGCATGGTTCCCGAGCCCGTAGGGTCTGCACACTTAAGGTTCGATGACGCTAGGGTTATAGGGAAAGTATGTACGCGGTTACCGAATGTTTTTCGGAGTCCTGGATGAGATCTCGGACGTCACGAGGAGTTCCGGAATGGTCCGGAGGTAAAGATTCATATATGGGAAGTCCCGTTTTGGTCACCGGAAAGGTTTCGGGCGCTATCGGTAGCGTACCGGGACCACCGGGAGTGTCCCGGGGGTCCACCGGGTGGGGCCACCGACCCCAGAAGGCTGCGTGGGCCAAGTGTGGGAGGGGACCAGCCCCAGGTGGGCTGGTGCACCCGCCCACCATAGCCCAAGGCGACTCCAAGAGGGGAAGGGGGCAAACCCTAGGGCAGTTGGGCCCTAGGGCCCAATCTGGTGCGCCCCCCTCTCCCTCTCCCCCTCTGGCCGCCACCCCTAGATGGGATCTAGGGTGGCCGCACCCCTAGGGGTGGGAAACCCTAAAGGGGGCGCAGCCCCTCCCTTCCCCCTATATATATATGTGAGGTTTGGGGCTGCCCATAACACGTTTTGACCTCTGTCGCTTGGCGCAGCCCTACCTCTCTCCCTCCTCGTCTCTCGCAGTGCTTGGCGAAGCCCTGCTGGAGTCCCGCGCTCCTCCACCACCACCACGCCGTCGTGCTGCTATTGGATGGATTCTTTCCCAACCTCTCCCTCTCTCCTTGCTGGATCAAGGCGTGGGAGACGTCATCGGGCTGCACGTGTGTTGAACGCGGAGGCGCCGTTGTTCGGCGCTTAGATTGGAATCAACTGCGATCTGAATCGCAGCGAGTACGACTCCTTCATCCGCGTTCTTGCAATGCTTCCGCATCGCGATCTACAAGGGTATGTAGATGCACTCACCTTCCCCTCGTTGCTAGATTACTCCATAGATAGATCTTGGTGATGCGTAGGAATTTTTTTGATTTTCTGCTATGATCCCCAACAGTGGCATCATGAGATAGGTCTATGCGTAGTATCTTGCATGAGTAGAACACAAAGTAGTTGTGGGCGTAGATCATGTCAATTCTCTTGCCGTTACTAGTCTTATCTTGATTCGGCGGCATCGTGGGATGAAGCGGCCCGGACCGACCTTACACGTACTCTTACGTGAGACTGGTTCCACCGACTGACATGCACTAGTTGCATAAGGTGGCTAGCGGGTGTCTGTCTCTCCCACTTTAGTCGGATCGGATTCGATGAAAAGGGTCCTTATGAAGGGTAAATAGAAATTGGCATATCACGCTGTGGTTTTGGCGTAGGTAAGAAACGTTCTTGCTAGAAACCTATAGCAGCCACGTAAAAACTTGCAAGAACAATTAGAAGACGTCTAACTTGTTCTTGCAGCATGTGCCGTGTGATGTGATATGGCCAAAAGGATGTGATGAATGATATATATGTGATGTATGAGATTGATCATGTTCTTGTAATAGGAATCACGACTTGCATGTCGATGAGAATGACAACCGGCAGGAGCCATAGGAGTTGTCTTATTTATTGTATGACCTGCGTGTCACTGAATAACGCCATGTAATTACTTTACTTTATTGCTAAACGTTAGCCATAGTAGTAGAAGTAATGTTTGGCGAGACGACTTCATGAAGACACGATGATGGAGATCATGATGATGGAGATCATGGTGTCATGCCGGTGACAATGATGATCATGGAGCCCCGAAGATGAAGATCAAAAGGAGCAAAATGATATTGGCCATATCATGTCACTATTTGATTGCATGTGATGTTTATCATGTTTTACATATTATTTGCTTAGAACGACGGTAGTGAATAAGATGATCTCTCACTAAAATTTCAAGAATTGTGTTCCCCCTAACTGTGCACCGTTGCTAAGGTTCGTTGTTCCGAAGCACCACGTGATGATCGGGTGTGATAGGTTCTAACGTTCGCATACAACGGGTGTAAGCCACATTTACACACGCAATACACTTAGGGTTCACTTGACGAGCCTAGCATGTACAGACATGGCCTCGGAACACGGAAGACCGAAAGGTCGAACATGAGTCGTATAGAAGATACGATCAACATGAATATGTTCACCGTTGATGACTAGTCCGTCTCACGTGATGATCGGACACGACCTAGTCAATTCGGATCATGTATCACTTAGATGACTAGAGAGATGTCTATCTGAGTGGGAGTTCATTAGATGAACTTAATTATCATGAACAATAGTCTAAGTTGTCTTCGCAAATTATGTTGTAGACCAATAAGTGCGTTGTAGCTCCCTGTTTAATACAATCCTAGAGAAAGACTAAGTTGAAAGATATTGTAAGCAATGATGCGGACTGGGTCCGTAGTCCGAGGAGTGTCCTCACTGCTACAAAGAAAGCTTACGTCTTTGATGCACCGCTCGATGTGCAAACCCCTATAATGTTGTCTGTGGATGTTGTGAACACCTGACAGACACGTCCTGATGACTACTTGATAGTTTAGTGCACCATACTTTACGGCTTAGAATCGGGATTCCAATGACGTTTTGAACGCCATAAAACATATGAGATGTTCTAAGAGCTGAAATTGGGATTTCAGGCTCATGCCCGTGTTGAGAGGTATGAGACCTCTGACAAGTTCTTTTGCCAAAAAGATGGAGGAGAATATCTCAACTAGTGAGCATGTGCTCAGAATGTCTGGGTGCTAAAATCACTTGAACCAAGTGGGAGTTAATCTTCCAGGTGAAATAGTGGTTGACGGAATTCTCTAGACACTATCACCAAGCTACTAGAACTTCGTGATGAACTATGACATGCAAAGGATTGACATGATCCCGGAGCTATTAGCGGTGCTTAAGACCGCAAAAAGTAGAAATTAAGAAGGAGCATCAAGTGTTGATGGTTTGACAAGACCACTGGTTTCAAAGGGGACAAGGGCTAGAAGGGAAACTTCATGAATGGCATACCAGTTGTCGCTCTGATGAAGGAACCCAAGGTTAACCCAAACCTCGAGACTAAGTGCTTCTATTGTAAGGGGAACGGTCACATGGTAGCGGAACTACCCCAAATACATGGTAGATAAGAAAAGATGGCAACTTCAACAAAGTATATTTGATATACGTGTTATTGATGTGTACCTTACTAGTACTCCTTGTAGCACATGGGTATTGAATACCGGTTCAGTTGCTATTATTAGTGACTTGAAGCAAAAGCTTCGGACTGAATGGAGACTAGCTAAGGGCGAGGTGACGATGTGTGTTGGAAGTGTTTCCAAGGTAGATAAGATCACCATCGCACGCTCCCTCTATTTTCGAGATTAGTGTTGAACCTAGATAAATGTTATCAGGTGTCTACGTTGAGCATGAATATGATTAGATCATGTTTATTGCAATACGATTATTCATTTAAGTCAGAGAATAATGGTTATTCTGTTTACATGAATAATACCTTTATGGTCATGCACCCAATGGTTTGTTGAATCTCGATCATAGTAATACACATGATGATAGTATTAATGCCAAAAGATGTAGAGTTAATAATGATAGTACCACTTTCTTGTGGCACTGCCACTTAGGTCATTTTGGCATAAAATGCATGAAGAAACTCCATGCTGATGGATGTTTGGAGTCACTTGATTTTGAATCGCTTGACACATGCGAGCCATGCCTCATGGGCAGGATGACTAAGATCCCGTTTTCAGGTACAATGAAACGGGCAAGTGACTTGTTGGAAATCATACATGCTGATGTGTGTGATCCAATGAGAATTAAGGCGTGTGGTGGATATCGTTATTTTCTCATCTTCACTGACGATTTGAGTAGATATGGGTATATTTACTTAATGAAGCAAAAGTCTGAAACGTTTGAAAATTTCAAGCAATTTCAGAGTGAAGATTAAGAATCATCATAACAAGAAGATCATGTTCCTACGATCTGATCAAGGGGAGATTTTCTGAATTATGAGTTTGGCAATCACTTAAGACATTGTGGAAATATTTCACGGTTGAAGCCACCTGGAACACCACAGCGTAATGGTGTGTCCGGACATCGTAATCGAACCTTATGAGATATGGTGCGATCTATGATGTATCTTACCGATCTACCGCTATTATTTTGAGGTTATGCATTACAGATAGCTGCATTCACTTTATATAGGGCACCATCTAAGTCCGTTGAGACAACGCTGTATGAACTATGGTTTGGTAAGAAACCAAAGTTGTCGTTTTCTTAATGTTTGGGGCTGCGATGCTTATGGCTTCAGCCGGAAAAAGCTCGAACCCAAAGCGGACAAATACATCTTCATAGGATACCCAAAGGTAACAGTTGGGTATACCTTCTATCTCAGATCCAAGGACAAAATGTTTGTCGCTAAGAACGGGTCCTTTCTCGAGAAGGAGTTTCTCTTGAAAGAATTGAGTGGGAGGAAGATGGAACTTGATAAGGTTTTCGAACCCTCACTTCAGCCGGAGAGTAGTGCAACACAGAAAGAGGTTTCTGTGGAACCTACGACTGTTGAAGAGGAAACTAATGATAGTGATCATGAAGCTTCGGATCAAGTTGCTATCGAACCTCATAGGTCGACAAGGATATGTACTACTCCTTGGTGGTACGGTGATCCTGTCTTAGAAGTCATGTTGTTGGACAACAATGAACCTACAAACTATGGAGAAGCGATGGTGGGCCCGTATTCTGACAAATGGTTAGAAGCCGAGAAATCCGAGATAGGATCCATGTATCAAAACAAAGTATGGACTTTGGTGGACTTGCCCGATGATTGGCAAGCCATTGAGATAAATGGATCTTTAAGAAGAAGACGGACGTGGACGGTAATGTCACCGTCTATGAAGCTCGAATTGTGGCAAAAAGTTTTTCACAAGTTCAAGGAGTTGACTACGATGAGATTTTCTCACCCGTAGCGATGCTTAAGTCCGTCGGGATCATGTTAGCATTAGCTGCATTTATGAAATCTGGCAGATGGATGACAAAACAAGTTCCGTACCAGTTTTCGTAAGGAAAGGTTGTATGTGATACAATCAGAAAGGTTTTGTCGATCCTAAGGATGCTAAAAGGTATGCTAGCTCCAGCGATCCTTCCATGGACTAGAGCAAGCATCTCGGAGTCGGAATATACACTTTGATGGAGTGATCAAAGTTTTTGGGTATACAAAGTTTGTTAGAAACTTGTATTTGCAATAAAGTGAGTGGGAGCACTGCAACATTTCTGATAAGTATATGTGAATGACATATTGTTGATCCAAAATGATGTAGAATTTTTGGAAAGCGTAAAGGGTTGTTTGAAAGGAGTTTTTCAAAGGAAGACATGGATAAAGCTTCTTACATATTGGGCATCAAGATCTATAGAGATAGATCAAGACGCCTGATGATACTTTCAAAAGGAACACACACCTTTGACATGATTTTGAAGGAGTTCAAAATAGATCAGTCAAAGAAGGAGTTCTTACCTGAGTTGTAAGGTGTGAAGTTGAGTAAGACTCAAAGCTTGACCGCGGCAGAAAAAAGAGGAAGGACGAAGGTCGTCCCCTATGCTCTTGTCATAGGCTCTATACAGTATGCCATGCTGAGTACCGCACCTGATGTGTGACTTGCCACATGTCTGGCAAGAGGGTACAAAGGTGATCCAGGAGTGGATCACTAGATAGTGGTCAAAATTATCCTTAGAGGAATAAGGAAAAGTTTCTCGGTTATGGAGGTGATAAAGAGTTCAACGTAAAGAGTTACGTCGATGCAAGCTTAACACCTATCCGGATAACTCTGAGTAGAGATACCGGATACGTATAATGGAGCAATAGTTTGGAATAGCTCCAAGTGGAATATGGTAGCAACATCTATGATATGACATGAAGTTTTGCGAAGTACATATGGATCTGAATGTTGCAGACCCGTTGACTACAACCTCTCTCACAAGCGTAACATGATCAAACCCAGAACTCATTGAGTGTTAATCACATATTGATGTGAACTAGATTATTTACTCTAGTAAACTCTTTGATGTTGGTCACATGGCGATGTGACCTATGAGTGTTAATCACATGGCGATGTGAACTAGATTATTGACTCTAGTGCAAGTGGGAGACTGTTGGAAATATGCCCTAGAGGCAATCCTAAATTGGTTATTATTATATTTCCTTGTTCATGATAATTGTTTATTATACATGCTAGAATTGTATTGATAGGAAACTCAGATACATGTGTGGATACATAGACAAACACCATGTCCCTAGTAAGCCTCTAGTTGACTAGCTCGTTGATCAACAGATGGTCACAGTTTCCTGACCATGGACATTGGATGTCGTTGATAGCGGGATCACATCATTAGGAGAATGATGTGATGGACAAGACCCAATCCTAAGCCTAGCACAGATCGTGTAGTTCGTATGCTAAAGCTTTTCTAAATGTCAAGTATCTTTTCCTTAGACCATGAGATTGTGCAACTCCCGGATATCGTAGGAATGCTTTGGGTGTACCAAACGTCACAACATAACTGGGTGGCTATAAAGGTGCACTACAGGTATCTCCGAAAGTGTCTGTTGGGTTGGCACGAATCGAGACTGGGATTTGTCACTTCGTATGACGAAGAGGTATCTCTGGGCCCACTCGGTAGGATATCATCATAATGTGCACAATATGTGATCAAGGAGTTGATCAAGGGATGATGTGTTACGGAACGAGTAAAGAGACTTGCCGGTAACGAGATTGAGCAAGGTATCGGTATACCGACGATCGAATCTCGGGCAAGTGCTATACCGATAGACAAAGGGAATCGTATACGGGATTGATTGAATCCTTGACATCATGGTTCATCCGATGATATCATCGTGGAACATGTGGGAGCCAACATGGGTATCCAAATCCCGCTGTTGGTTATTGGCCGGAGAGTTGTCTCGGTCATGTTTGCATGGTTCCCGAGCCCGTAGGGTCTACACACTTAAGGTTCGATGACGCTAGGGTTATAGGGAAAGTATGTACGCGGTTACCGAATGTTGTTCGGAGTCCCGAATGAGATCCCGGACATCACGAGGAGTTCCGGAATGGTTCGGAGGTAAAGATTCATATATGGGAAGTCCCGTTTTGGTCACCGGAAAGGTTTCGGGCGCTATCGGTAGCGTACCGGGACCACCGGGAGTGTCCCGGGGGTCCACCGGGTGGGGCCACCGGCCCCAGAAGGCTGCGTGGGCCAAGTGTGGGAGGGGACCAGCCCCAGGTGGGCTGGTGCGCCCGCCCACCATAGCCCAAGGCGACTCCAAGAGGGGAAGGGGCAAACCCTAGGGCAGTTGGGCCCTAGGGCCCAATCTGGTGCGTCCCCCTCTCCCTCTTCCCCTTTGGCCGCCACCCCTAGATGGGATCTAGGGTGGGCGCACCCCTACGGGTGGGAAACCCTAAAGGGGGCGCAGCCCCTCCCTTCCCCCTATATATATGTGAGGTTTGGGGCAGCCCATAACACGTTTTGACCTCTGTCGCTTGGCGCAGCCCTACCTCTCTCCCTCCTCGTCTCTCGCAGTGCTTGGCGAAGCCCTGCCAGAGTCCCGCGCTCCTCCACCACCACCACGCCGTCGTGCTGCTGTTAGATGGAGTCTTCCCCAACCTCTCCCTCTCTCCTTGCTGGATCAAGGCGTGGGAGACGTCATCGGGCTGCACGTGTGTTGAACGCGGAGGCGCCGTTGTTCGGCGCTTAGATCGGAATCAACCGCGATCTGAATCGCAGCGAGTACGACTCCTTCATCCGTGTTCTTGCAACGCTTCCGCATCGCGATCTACAAGGGTATGTAGATGCACTCACCTTCCCCTCGTTGCTAGATTACTCCATAGATAGATCTTGGTGATGCGTAGGATTTTTTTTTATTTTCTGCTACGATCCCCAACAGAGAGAAGCCACTAGAGAACACTATGGCCCCCGGGTCTATTCTCAACATATCAATCTACACTTACTTTACTTTTTCCGCTTTTACTTTCTGTTCTTATAATAAAAAATACCAAAAATATAAACTATCATCTCTATCAGATCTCACTTTCGTAAGTGACCGTAAAGGGATTGACAACCCCTTATCGCGTTGGCTGCGAAGTTCTTATTTGTTTGTGCAGGTGCGAGGGACTCGCGCATGGTCTCCTACTAGATTGATACCTTGGTTCTCAAAGACTGAGGGAAATACTTACGCTACTGTGCTACATCTCCCTTTCCTCTTCGAGGGAATACAACGCAAGCTCGAGAAGTAGCAATAATCACCCAGTTACGTTGTGACGTTTGATAGCACACAAGGTGTTCCTCCGGTATTCGGGAGTTGCATAATCTCATAGTCCTAGGAAGATGTATAAGTCATGAAGAGAGCATTAGCAGTAAAACTAAACGATCAAGTTGCTAAGCTAACGGATGGGTCTTGTCCATTACATCATTCTCCTAATGATGTGATCCCGTTGATCAAATGACAACTCATGTCTATGGCTAGGAAAGATAGCCATCTTTGATCAATGAGCTAGTCTAGTAGAGGCATACTAGGGACACTCTGTTTTGTCTATGTATTCACACATGTACTAAGTTTCCGGTTAATACAATTCTAGCATGAATAATAAACATTTATCATGATATAAGGAAATATGAATAACAACTTTATTATTGCCTCTAGGGCATATTTCCTTCAATTGCTTGTAGGGTAAGAAACCACCTCAAAGTTATTCTTTCTGATCAATCTATTGGGATATTCCTATAAGTGTCACAAACAGCCTTAGAGTTTGTACTAAAATAACACCACATGACACACATCAATCAACCCTAATGTCACCTAGATACTCCAATGTCACCACAAGTATCCGTGGGTACGATATGCATCACACAATTTCAGATTCATAATATTCAATCCAACACAAAGAACTTCCAGAGTACCACAAGATTTCTATCAGAAAAAGGAATATGAAAATGCGTATCAACCCCTATGCATAGATTACCCCAATGTCACCACGGGAATCCGCAAGTTGATAACCAAAACATACATCAAGTGGATCAATAGAACATCCCATTGCCACCACAGATATCCCATCGCAAGGCATACATTAAGTGTTCTCGCATCCAAAGATTCAATCCGACATAACAAAACCTCAAAGGAAAAGACTCAATTCATCACAAGAAGGTAGATAGGGAAGAACACCATAAGATCCAACTATAATAACAAAGCTCGCGGTACATCAAGATCATGCCAAATCAAGAACACGAGAGAGAGAGAGAGAGAGAGAGAGAGAGAGAGAGAGAGAGAGAGAGATTAAACACATAGCTACTGGTACAAACCCTCAGCCCCGAGGGTGGACTACTCCCTCCTCGTCATGGTGGCCGCCGGAATGATGAAGATGGTCTCCGGTGATGATTTGCCCCTCCGACAGGGTGCCGAAACGGGGTCCCGAGAGGTTTTTCGTGGCTATAGAGGCTTGCAGCGACGGTACTTCCGATCTAGATTTCTTTCTGGGGGTTTCAGGATTTATAGGATTTTTTTGCCATATGTCTCATCTTAGGGGGACACTCGAGGGGCCCACAAGCCATAGGGGCGCGCCCCATGGCTTGTGGACTTCTCGACCACTTCCTGGCCCAGCTCCGATGCTCTGGGGGGTATCTTTTGGTCCATAAAAAATCACCGTAATTTTTTAGCCAATTCCGAGAACTTTTATTTCTGCACAAAAAACGACACCACGGTAGTTTTGCTGAAAACAACGTCAGTCCGGGTTAATTCTAATAAAATCATACCAAAACCATATAAAATTGTTGTAAACATGGCATGAATACTTCATAAATTATAGATACGTTGGAGACGTATCTGTGCCCAATTCATTTTGGTGGGAGACAACAGTGCACGATATTTCCAAATGGTCGCCAATGGGCGGCATAGGAAAAAGTGTATTTTTAGCCTCCAACAGAATGAGGGACGGATCGAGGGTCAGGCAGAGCTCAAGCGGTATATAACCAAATACTACAAGTATATGTTTGGGGCTCCAGAGGAAGGGAACTTCACTCTAGATGAGACCCGAACAGATGACATTCCACAAGTCACAGAAAAAGAGAATGATATCATGACATTACCTTTCTCTGAAGAGGAGGTGTGAGCTGCGGTGTCCCAAATGGAACATAGCAAATCTCCAGGCCCTGATGGTTTCCCCGCGGAGTTCTATCAGAACTTCTGGGATGTCATCAAGACTGACCTAATGGAGTTGTTCAATTTTTTCATGCCTGCCAATTAGACCTATACAGGCTTAATTTTGGTGAGATTGTTTTTTTTTGCCAAAGACTAAGGAGGCCGAACGGACTCAATAGTTCAGACCGATCTGCCTCATTAATGTCAGCTTCAAAATTTTCACCAAAGTGGCGAGTAATAGGCTCAACGCGGTTGCCGATCATGTTGTTCAACCATCCCAAACGGCTTTCATGCAAGGACAAAATATACTCGATGGAGTAGTAATCCTTCATGAGACCGTTCACGAGATGCACCGGAAGAACATGAGTGGAGTAGTATTTAAAATCGACTTTGAAAAGGCATACGGCAAATTCAAATGGCCATTTCTCCAACACCCTAAAAATGAAAGGTTTCTCCAATAGATGGCGTGAGTGGGTCCAAAATTTCGTTATTGGATGTAGTGTAGCTATCAAAGTCAATGATGATGTAGGCCATTACTTCCAAACGAAAAAGGGATTAAGACAGGGTGACCCAGTGTCTCAAATGTTGTTTAACATTGTTGCTGACATGTTGTCTACTTTGATCAAATGCGCCAAACAAGACGGTCAAATTGCAGGAGTAGTACCACATCTTGTGGACGGGGGACTCTCTATCTTGCAATATGCCGATGATACCATTCTTTTTATGGAACATGACCTAGATAAGGCTAAAAATCTGAAACTATTGCTTACTTTTGAGCAAATGTCTGGTCTGAAAATTAACTTCCATAAAAGTGAATTGTTCTGTTTCGGAGAAGCAAAGGAGGCGGCTGCACAATATGCTGACTTGTTTGGTTGTGCACAAGGCCAACTCCCGATTAATTATTTGGGAATTCTGATTCATTATCGGCGTCTCTCTAATGCGGAGTGGAAACATGTTCAAGAGCAATTGGAGAACGGTTGAGCAGTTGGAAAGGCAAATTGCTCTCCGTTGGAGGGCGACTAGTTTTGATCAATTCTGTTCTCACAAACATGGTTCTCTATATGCTTTCATTTTTTTCAAATTTCCAAAGGGGTTCTGCAAAGACTGGATTACTTTAGATCTAGATTATTTTGACAAGGAGACAATGAAAATAGAAAGTATAGGCTAACCAAATGGAGTGTGGTTTGTTACCAAAAGATCAAGGAGGCTTAGGTATTCAGGACCTCTTGGTCAAGAATGACGCTCGGTAAATGTGTTCAAGTTACTTATCGAGGATGGTGTTTGGCAAACCCTGTTGCGCAATAAGTATTTAGGCTAAAAAGCGTTGTCCCAGGCATATTGAAAACCTTGCGACTCACATTTTTTGGTTTGGTCTGATGGCGATAAAGAAACATCTATTCCGCTTTGGATCTTTCGCGATAAAGGACGGCTCCGAGATACGTTTCTGGGAGGACGGGTGGCTAGGAAACGCCACTCTTCAACAATAGTATCCAGCTTTGTACCGCATTGTACGCGATAAGAATGATACTCTTGCGCACGTGCTCAGCTCCTCCCCGCCGAATGTATCATTTAGGAGGGATTTGATTGGCCTCCGCCTTGCGTCATGGCAACATCTTCTATCCCATTTGGATACGATTAACTTGACAAGGGCGGGATATGTGTAGTTGGAATCCTACTACATCAGGATCCTTCACAGTTAAATCTATGTACCGTGCACTTTCGCATTCAGAGATTTCCGTGAATAATAATAAACTAATCTGGAATTCAAAGATGCCACAAAAAATTAAGATTTTCATGTGGTATCTTCAAAGGGGAATTATGCTTACAAAAGACAACCTCGCTCGACGTAACTGGCAAGGAAGTAAGAAGTGTAGCTTTTGTACTCATGACGAGACAATCAAAAACCTCTTCTTTCAATGCCAGTTTGCGCGTTCTATATGGCCAGTCATCCAAATAGCGTCCAATTTGTATCCGCCCACAAGTGTTGTTAATATATATGATCATTGGCTTGACGGTATACCAAATACTTTTAGTACACTAATACGGGTGGGAGCCTCAGCCTTATTATGGTCGCTTTGGCTATGTAAAATGATTGTGTTTTTAATGGCAAAACCTCTTATCCTATGCAGGTTATTTACCATTGTACGCACTGTTATATTGTCTACGCTACAGCGAACGAAATATCAATCGCTATTCAAGGCGGTGTGTATGCGGTTGGAGCGGGTGGCCAGGGAGGTTTTTACCCAACATGAGTGGCAACATAATCTCTGTATCGGTCCATCTCCTTCGTCGACATTGGCATCAGAAACACATGGCTTTACTGTTGCCAACTTGTCGTGTTTTTACATATACTTTGTTAGACGGTTTGTTTAAGGCTGTGTGCATCTTATCTATGCAGAGACCGGGTGTCACTCATTATGTTTTGCATCCACTTAATGCTACATTTTAAGTTAATAAAAACGTTCTTTATCGAAAAAATCTTGTAATGTGGTAGTTTTTTCTATATACTCAAGCGAAGAAGACCATTTTTGTTCGAAGGGAACAGAGCAGAGAGGGCGTGGGATGGCGCGCGCCAAGTCCACGCCAACGGTGCAACCCGCCAAGTAGGCAGGCGGTGCTCGCTCTCGCCTGCTCGGCTGCTCCCCACCTCCCACTCTCAGTCGCGTTCCCCATGCCTGTCCGGGTGCCACACAGTGACACAGATGATCGGCTGCCGACTTCGTCTCGGTGTCGGTGCCCGCTACCTCACCACGGCAGCCGGCGCCGCGGAGGCCTTCGCCTGCACGCCCCGCAAGATCACGGCTGACTACAACCGCCTCCTCGCGGGCTACGCGAGGGAGCCCGGCGGCCGCCTCGGGCACGCGCGCCACCTGTTCGACCGAATCCCGCACCCCGACGTCGTCTCCTACAACACGCTCCTCTCCTGCCACTTCGCCGCCGGCGACGTCCGCGGCGCCCGGGAGCTTTTCTCCGCGATGCCGGACACGGACGTCGCGTCCTGGAACACCATGGTGTCCGGGCTGTCCAGGAACGGGGCCGTGGGGGAGGCCAGGGCCTTGTTCCTGGCCATGCCCGCGAGGAACTCTGTCTCCTGGAACGCCATGGTTTCCGGGTTTGCCTCCTCTGGAGACATGGGCATGGCCGAGGAGTGCTTTAGGGACGCACCCGACAAGGAGGACGCCGTTCTTTGGACAGCCATGGTGTCAGGGTACATGGATGCTGGCGACGTGGACAAGGCAACCGAGTTCTTCCAGGGAATGCCAGTGAGGAACTTGGTTTCATGGAACGCCATGGTTGCTGGCTACGTCAAAAATTCACGCGGGGTTGACGCTTTGCGGGTGTTTAAGACGATAGTCAGGGATGCCGATGTTCGGCCAAACGAGTCGACTTTAAGCAGCGTGCTCCTTGGATGCAGCAACCTGTCTGCGCTGGGATTTGGGAGGCAGGTACATCAGTGGTGCATCAAGCTGCCGCTGAGTCGGAGAATAACTGTTGGCACGTCCCTCGTGAGCATGTACTGCAAGTGTGGCGACTTGGAGGGCGCGTGCAAGCTCTTCAGTGAGATGCGTACAAGGGATGTGGTTGCATGGAATGCAATGATTTCAGGCTATGCACAGCATGGCCACGGGCAGGAAGCTATCAACTTGTTTGAAAAGATGAAGGCTCAAGGTGTTAGGCCAAACTGGATTACTTTTGTGGCAGTATTGACTGCTTGTATCCACACTGGATTTTGTGGCTTTGGAATACAGTGTTTTGAGACAATGCAGGAAATCTACGGAGTCGAGCCCCGGGCTGATCATTACTCTTGCATGGTGGATCTTCTGTGCCGAGCTGGTTTGCTTGAAAGAGCTGTGTGCTTGATTCGCTCTATGCCTTTTGAGCCACATCCTTCTGCCTATGGCACTCTATTGGCTGCTTGTAGAGTTTATAAGAACCTGGAGTTTGCTGAGTTTGCTGCTGGAAAGCTGATCCAACAGAACCCACACAGCGCAGGCGCCTATGTACAGTTGGCAAATATTTATGCTGCAGCGAATCAGTGGGCCGACGTCTCCAGAATAAGGAGGTGGATGAAGGATAATGCAGTTGTCAAAACACCTGGGTATAGCTGGGTTGAGATAAAGGGTGTGATTCATGAGTTCAGATCAAATGACAGATTGCATCCTCAGCTTCGTGTGATTCATGAAAGATTGGACCGGTTGGAGGAGCGGATGAAGGCAATAGGTTATGTTCCAGATCTTGATTTTGTACTGCATGATGTAGACGAGAGTCTTAAGGTGCAGATGCTAATGAGGCACAGTGAGAAGCTCGCTATTGCTTTTGGCATCGTTAGTACTGCACCTGGGTTAACCTTGAGGATATTCAAGAATCTCAGAGTCTGTGGAGATTGCCATAATGCTGCGAAGCTCATCTCCAAGATCGAGGATCGAGAAATCATCCTGAGGGATACAACACGTTTCCATCACTTTAAAGGTGGGCATTGTTCATGTGGCGATTACTGGTGAAGAAAGCAAGTAACTTGGTATGATGTATACTGGCAAATTTGATAGGGATGCAACAGTAGTTGATCCTTAACAAGAGCAAGACATGTGATGCATTGGATCTGCGAAGTAGTCAACATCCTAACATGTGAGAATTTACCATAGTGATTTCTTAGTGTTGTTGCTTGGACAACATGTTGTGCCCTGTGAGGTTAGGCAAAACCTAATAACCTATTGTGGCACTTGACAGAGACATTGTTGATTGATGTGGCATGAGTGCAAAATCAAGAAGCAAGGTGTATGGAAGGACTGTTGAAGCGCATTTGATTTATAATTCACATCTAGGTATCAGGAAGTTGGAGATGTGTATGCTCCAAGTCCCAGCACTATTCGTACTGCTCCAGTAGTTGATTCATGAGTTCAGATCAACTGACAGTTTGCACTTGTCAGCCTCGTTTGATCCATGAAAGATTGGACCAGTTAGAGGAGCACATGACGGCAATGGTTTATGTTGTAGATCTTGATTTTGCACTGCATGATGTAGATGGATGAGAGTCTCAAAATGCAGATGCTGGCACTGGCGAATCCAGGAAGAAAATGAAGGGTGAGCTCAAAGTTAACACCGGGTAAACTTAACACTAATATTTACTGATTTTTTTTTAAATATTAAATTTTGAACCAGAACTTGGATCATTTAAGGAAAATAGCCATTATATCCCAATCCTTCTGTCCGAAGAAGCTCAAAATTTCCCAGATTAGTGTACTGATCTAAACACTCGTATATTTCTTTACAGCGGGAATAATATTTATTGGATTGTTTTTCAGTTTTTTTTCTAAAAAGTCAAAATTTGAACCAAAACTTTGGCGTTGCTAATATAGACAACCAATAGAGATCGAACTGGTGAACGCGCTAAGAAACTGGTGTCTTTTTTTCTTAGGGCTTGCAAAAACTTTATTAAATTGTAGAACTAATATTCATACAAATGCCCATTCGCAAAAAAAAAATATTCATACAAATGCCGTCAGGTGCGAACCAGGCCACGACGGCCAGGTAGTAACGGAATAGAAGAACGAGCTAATGAGCAATTGCCACAAATTTGTCAGCTGTCTCCTTCACCTCCCTGATAATTATCTGAACG
>LR738715.1:517120000-517147614 GCA_902687465.1 Secale cereale | reverse complement strand
GGGCGGAGCTGTACGTTTTTAATCACCGAAAGGCAGCCCACCTGAACCTAAGTGATTACCAAAGAAGCTGGTGGCTTGCTGCCTCGTTACGTGCTGAATGGGATAGAAGGGGAGGGCTGCAGCCCTTGCTGCGTTTGGGATGTTCTGTCGACTAGTAGTAAAATGAAATTTTGCGGTTTTCTTGTTTGTATATGCTTATTCTATTTATTTTTCATTAAATTTCTGCTTTTGTAACTGTCGCACTACTTATTTATGTGCCAAGCTTTCTCACCATGATGTGCGCCGCCAACCTCGCTGGATCATCCTTCTACCATCAGGAACAAGTGAAGCCAAGGCACGAGCCACCAGCGGATCCGACGACCTCAAAGCAACCACTTCCATCTGCGGCCACCAGATCGGACACCCCCAAGGCATGTTCAGACTCCAGAGACGAAGTCAATCCGAAGGTATTCCACCTCTATTTCACGCTCCCCTCGGTCTTTCCCCTCCTACTTCTTCATGCACCTTCTCTCAGAGCACTCCACCTCACAAACTATGTTTAGAGTTTGTCTTGAGGTGGTCTGTTTGTGAGGTGATCTCTGTTCCTCCATGCATCTCTCGTACTTTTCTCTTTTTTTACCTTTGTTCGTTTTGTACATCGGGGATAAGGATTTATGGGATGGGAGACTAAATACCTGCATCTGTTCAGTTGTTAAATGTTGATTGCTGGTTCAGATAAGAAGGATTGGGAGGATAAGCATTATACATACTGCAGGTTCGCTTCAGGCCTGAAACAATGAACTAAATACCATTTTTAATTTGCATAACAATCTTGCTGCATGTGACAGGCTTGGGGCGGGCTATGCAAATATCCTGGACATGTTTTTCTCCTCGCATGAGCTTTTATGCCACCACTATTCCGATCTGCTCGGTGATAGCGTGGTGTTGTTAGTTTTCAGCCAAATTACACAATGAAATAGAATCAGATGTTGATAGATGTCTTGTACCGATGAAACAATTATACTGCTATGTTCTACCTACAGAAGTCTAATTTGGCGGAGTTAATCACGGACACATATTAATTGAACAATGATGTTCAAACGATAAAAAAATTAATAGCTATTTCTTGACCAGGTGGTATACACAATGTCCAGATATTTTCCCCTGCCATCACATTGTACATTTCCGTACACTTCGGAACATTTCGCAGAATGGGAGATGGATGATTGGGTTGCTTGCCATGAACAAGGAAGACGAGTTCCATCAGTTCCTGGGGCTATGGGAGCAGCTTCAAAATGTTCAATTGCAAGACTCTGAGGACGCCTTCTCCTGGAAGCTGACAAGCAATGGAGTTTACTCTGCCAAGGCCGCTTACGACGCCCAGTTCATTGGCTGAATTAAGCAATCGGAACTCAACTGGGCGTGGAGGAAAAGAGTGTAAGGACAAATCCCGAGTGACGCTGGGCACTCCTTTCTTTCTCTGTTTTCTTCTTCCTTTCTCTGACTTCGGTAAGAAAATGTTGATGTGCCTTGGATCAACATAAAAGTTTTTATGCGATTCTTCTACCGGCGTGTTTTTTTCGTGCCAAGGTTAGTTGAAAAATACTAAAGTTTGCAAACTCTTTTTTTACCTGGTTTTTTATTTCTAACGAAAATAGAACTGCAGTATTGCCATGAGTTTCTTGAAAAATACTGTACTACTCACTGTGGCCCTGTTTCAATCAAATGCAACATTTCCATATGATGAAAGTATGAAACAACTTTTGTGCAGTGGTCAAGCAATCGAAAAGAGATGATCTGCTCCAACACTGAAGCATTGCAAATTTAGAGTTATTTTTGGTTATACTAGGATTCCCATTACATTTTTACAGGATTTCAATTGGGAGTGTCTAGAGCTCAATCAACTGTGAAATGACTATTTCTCAACCAACTCCAGCGGAATACTCCCTCCAGTTTCTAAATATAAGTCTTTGTATAGGTTTCACTATATGGACCATATACGGATGTATATAGATGCATTAGATTCGCTCATTTTGCGTCGTTTGTAGTCTATAGTATAATCTCATTAAAGACTTATAATTAGGAAAGGAGGGAGTACAAAAGAAAGACTTATAATTAGACTCAACCTACCTCTCTCGAGCTCAGTTCCTTGCATTGTCGACTTCTTTTTTTAGCTCCCATTATATATATTTCTCTTGCTTCTTCCTAGACTGATCCCTAGATTGATCGAATAGTTGTGCAACAAATGATTCAACCAATGCAAATGGCATATGAGGTAAAAAATGTATCGGGTCTTGGGGCATAAGAGCATCTCCAATAGCTTGTCTATATGGATGTCTATACTCGTTTTCCACGACGTGAGCCCAAAACAAGCGTCCAACATCTTGTCTATATGGTCGTCCAAATATACACATCCTCTAAATCTTCCTCCACAATGTCCACACCTGGACAATGTGAAGGTGTTGTCTAAACTCAGTTGTAGTCATGATTTCTTCCTCTCACCAACGACGGCCCACCTGTCATGATCCCTGTATATAAACGTTTTGATGCAAAACTGAATGTGTATATGTGAAAATCTTTTTAGACCATTGTCTATATGAATATATAGACATCCAAATATACACATGCTATTGGAGATGCTCTAATGTGGGCATGCCCAGTGCCGGCCGTGCCCGGCATTTTCCATCGCCTTTGGAGTTACGACGAGCCGTACACCGTCTCCTCGGTGGCGCCATCTTCCAGAAAGCTATCTAGGATGCCCGGCCACTGGAGGGCCGAACAGAGCCGGGTTCTGTCGATGCGTTCTTCCTTGCCGCGGCCACGGTGGAGCTATACCGAACGCGCCCAAGCCCATCTCCTTAGCTGTCATCTCCATGCCGGCCCTCTTTGCAGCTATCTTCCCCATCACTTGGCACTCGCATTGCTTCCTACGGCGCTGCCTCTGCCTCTGGGCAGTATTCCCCGCCTTGCAACTGATGACCACGCTCAGGAGCGCAGGGATTGCGCCGAGGCATCATCCAAGCCAACGGTGGTAGACAACATCTGCGATGGCGGACGTCGGTGACAGCGCCTACCGGGAGCAAGGGTGGGGCAAATTTGACTATTTTGACCTGTTGTGGCAACAAATTCACAAAATGAACCGCTCGCGAAACTATTTCACTCCCATAACCCTTTTGTGCAGCGCCCGCCACGACGGCGCTGCACCCTTCTGTGCAGCGCCTGCCCTGTAGGCGTTGCACGCCTGTCCACCGTGGCAGCCCCTGGCCCGCACCTAGCCGTGCAACGCCTCCCACTCAGGCGCTGCACATTGTAATGTGCAGCGCCCCCGAGCCAGGCGCTACACTAGCAGTTATCTCTTCGCCGCACGCACGCCCAATCCCCACCCTTCCATTAACCCTTGCGGCCGCTGCATCTTCTCCTCCCCCCTCCTCAATCTCAATCTCAAAAACCCTCAGATCTGAAGCTTTTGTCCGTGGATTTCTTCCCCCTTCGATCCTACAAGGTACACTCCTCTGATCCCCTTCTTTCTATCCATACATTTTCTCTTTTTTGCAAGATTTGTGTAATTCTTTTTAGATTAGATTAGGATATTGCATATGTGGGATTTCTGATTTGTAGATGATTATGTTAGATGGTATTTGATGGTATTAGATGGTATTAGATTATGTTAGTGTAGTTAGTATTCAAGTAGTGTTAGTTTAGTTAGATGAGTTAGATGAATTTAGGAGAGGGGGAGGATGATGTTAGTGTAGTTAGTATTGAAGTAGGCTTAGTTAGTTAGTATGTATTAAAAAAACTCTTCTATGTTGGAAACCTACACTATGTTAGATGGTATTAGATGTTATGTTAGATGAGTTAGGATATTATTTTAGATTAGTTAGATGTTATTTTAGATGGAAACCTACATTATGTTAGATGGTATTAGATGTTATGTTAGATGAGTTAGGATGTTATTTTAGATGAGTTAGATGTTATTTTAGATGGAAACCTACATTAATGGCTGTGTTTGTTTCAGCTTTTGGAGCAGTTTTAGGATTGAAAAAAGCTGAAGCTGAAACAAACAGGTTATTTAGAACAGCTGTGGAACCACAACCCAAAACTGTTTCGGGAGATTTTCAGTGTAACAGTCTAAAGCTGGTCTCGGTGTACTTTTGGGCCAAAACTGTTTCCCTAGCCCCTCTATCTTTGGCGTTTGGTCATAATTATGTCGTAAATGCCACCGTAGGCATGACATATCTCTACGTTCGCCCCCCTCCTCCTGAAACATAGCGTTTTCACCAGCTCACAGTCGTTTCCACAGCTGCGTTGCCAAACAGCTAACCTTCACTACAGCTGTTTCCTCAGCACAGCAGTTTTGCCAGCACAGCAAGTCCACAGCTGAAACTGCTGAAACCGAAGCTCAAACAAACACAGCCATTATGTTGGAAACTCTTCTATGTTGGAAACCTACATCGTGTTGAATACATTTTTTCAAAAAATTTCAAATGGTTAGGCTGATGGAGTGGCTTCTCGATGATCACTGGGACAAACAACACCGGTCTTACGCTATGTCCGTGGATCAACGGGTAATAATGAAATTTGCCGTTGTTAATTATTCCGTTAATTTTCAAACACATACCCCATATTTAATGATTTATTTGTCTTGCTTGTAGGAACTTGCACCTCTGAAGCTTCGGGCTCACAGAGTGAACCTTGAAAGGATGCGCTATGATGAGCGCTACACACCTTATGTTAGGGAGGCAGGACTTCTCCCTTTCATTCAGCTTCGGCCTCCTTCACCGTGATCCCGACGGAAGGGCCCCATCCTTTAACAATTTATTCCGATGATCCCGACGGAATACCTTCTCAAAAGCTTCGGCCTCCTTCACCGTGAACCCCTCCGCATCAACTTCTTCATCGGGACCATCGTCATCCGAGTCCGATGCATATGCACGGGAAAAAGGTATGGATTGGTCCATTGTCTCTTGCAAATGATATTTGTCGAGATCACCCACATTGTTGGCATGGAGATCAACTTCATTGTCATCGTCCGCATAATCATAATTGTCCTCTTCCTCTTGCAAAGCTTCATCTTGGTTGTTTGTAAACGGACTCAATGTTTGACGCACTTCTTGGGTCAAAAGAGGTTCATCAATTTCATCTCGCATCAAGGGTGGTGGCCTACTATGAACCAAAGGAGGTTCATCAATTGCATCTCGCTTAAAGGGTGGAGGGCTACTATGAACCAAAGGGGAAGGTTCCCGGTTCAAGTCCAAATGCAAACTTGAATCAAGCTTCTTCGTTGCAAATAACTCAAGAGCCTTGTCAAGTGATTCGGCCACCGTTTCTTTGTATGCAACCCAACGTTGCTCCGAGTTGACGCGCATTGTCTTCCAACGGACGTGCATTCCATAGCCTACATTATGCCTTCCCTCCAACTCAACGATATCACTAAGGTCCATCCAATTCAATTCTTTCCTAACTTGTTGCAAGAGCTCCGCATAGCTAGGACTACTATCAAACACAATGTCAAGCTCATCTGGGTCCGGTTCAATATTTCCTTTCAAAAATGCGTCTTTGTCCTCATGATGAACAAACACACATGTTCTTCCCATCCCTATAAGCATTCCAAAAACACAAGGTAACATTGCTTTCATGAGTATTAAATGCAAAGATTACCAAATAATGGAAACCATAATATATATATCAAACAACCCCCTAACCATAACCCTAACCATAACCCTAACCATAACCCTAACCCTAACAACAAAATAACATCACCCATAAGAACACACATAGAACACCCCAAATCACTAAATCTCACTTCTCCATTCAAATCACTAGATCCAAGCAAAACTAGCAACATTTGAGCAATTTGATAACATTTCTTGGATCAAAACAAGGGGATCGGAGGTTATTACCTTTAGGGAGGGCTTGACTCCGAAATCCACGGACAAATTCTTCAAATAAGCAAGATTTGAGAGAGGATTTGAGAGGGGAATAGAGTGGGAGAAGGGCCTAAGCTCGGGTGGGGGAGTGGGAGAGAGTGTGGGTGGGGGAGTGGGGGTCCAGCACGGATGCTGGATAAGTGGTTGTGCAGCGCCTGGCTCGGGGGCGCTGCACATTACAATGTGTGGCGCCTGAGTGGGAGGCGTTGCACATTACAATGTGTGGCGCCTGAGTGGGAGGCGTTGCACGGCCGGGTGCGGGCCAGGGAGCTGCCACGGTGGACAGGCGTGCAACGCCTCCAGGGCAGGCGCTGCACAGAAGGGTGCAGCGCCGTCGTGGCGGGCGCTACACAAAAGGGTTACGGGAGTGAAATAGTTTCGCTCGCAGTTCATTTTGTGAATTTGTTGCCACAACAGGTCAAAATAGTCTAATTTGCCCAAGGGTGAAGGAGGGCGGCGGTGTGGACAAGGGAAATGGAGGACATGCGTGGGTCGACTTGGTAGACTTGAAGTCGATTTGGGATGGGCCTAGCATGTCTGGTCGACGTGGTAGACAACGTCCGGTTGTAGATGCTTTAATTATCTCAAGTCTAAATGTCACCTTAAAAACAACCCCAACAGATACCCACGACACACTAGGATTTTTGGGCAAGAGATGGGTATGTCTAGTACTCCCTCCGTCCCATAATATTGGACGTTTTTGCAAGCTAAAACGAATTGCAAAAAACATCTTATATTATGGGACAGAGTAGTAGTTGATAAGACAAACTTATGTTAACTCCACCACAACATGTAGAAATAGTAAAAAATAAATAAATATACAATGGATTATCTCAACCTTGTTTTTAGTAAGAGCAGCTACAACCGGACATAGTAAATATGATCCCTTAAAAGCCCGCGGACGAGGAGCCACACTACTTATTTTCTTCCTCGTACGTCCGGTCACTTGCACATGATTGGTGGAGATGAAGAGAGCTAAATACAAGAATGAATAAAGAAAAAGAAAAAGTGGTTCAGGGTGGGCCACGTCCTTCGCGGCGGACTGATCGGGCGCGTCCGAGAGCGCTCATATCCTCCCTACATTTGAGATGAATATGAGGGTTCGCCGACAGCCCGGACGTATAGGGATGATATGAGGGGTCCGGTTTGGGTCATATTTTCCTTCTTTCTCTTGTCCGGTCACTGACCGGGTTCGTCCATGGGCGTACGAGAGATATTTTGAGGCGTCCGGTTGTGATGCTCTAACTAGATATTTCTAAATATGTGATGGAAAATATTGTTGCTAGAGGAGATCATATTTTAATTAAGAGAAGGCAAACATTTTCTTCTAGATTCTTTCTCCTCTACTAGCCACCGAAATCAATCAGGTACGGTATCGACCTCTAGCCAGCCGCTACCTTCCCAAAAAGCTAGGGTTCCTCTGCCTCCCGCCGGCACCGGCGCCGGTCCACCCCGTCTCCGATGGCCTTAGGGCCATGGGGGCGGAGTGGATCCCAACCCTTACCGGTGGGAGGGCTTCATTTTTAGATATATTTCAAGTTTTGTTAGGGTTTGTGTATTGTTCAGGAAGGCAAGACGGTGGTGGCTCGCTGAAGATGGAATAAATGTCTCCCCGCCTAGTCCCCGTTCCCTTGATGCGTCTAGCATGGTCGGTGGGCGTGTGGAGGTGTGTCTATGACGGATCTGTCTTTTGTGGATTTGTTCGTCGTTCGTATATGTTCTTGTGTCTTCATGTTGGGTCCTTCTAATCTACACTCTTCATCGGCGTGGTTGCTGTTCTGGTGCGTTGGTGATATGGGGCCTTAGCACGATGACTTTCCAATTGTCTACTACAACAAGGTTTGCCCTCCGGCGAGGGAGAGGCGATGACAGCGGCACACCTTCGGCTCGCTTCAGTGCTCGTAGTCGCCGCTAGGTGATCTACGGATCTGAATGTAATTTTTATTATTTCTCATGTTCGTTGCACTAGCATCATTGAAGATGAATATATCGAAAAAAATTCTCGCAAAAAAAAGTTATTTCTCCTCTGTTTCAGCATTTATCCCATGTGACATTCCTACTATAACACAAATTTCCACGTCCTAGTAGCATGCATCTAGCAAATCTGAAAACTTGCGTTATGGATACCGTGCTAATTAAGGACAACCCATATATTTTCACTAGATGAAGCACGCCCCGCTGAGTTGTTAGGACAGATGGGTGCGCATATTTATTTGTCACACAAAAGAGAACTTTGTGTAACAACTTCACCGAGTACCCGACAGGGAACTAGTGACATGTCCATCAACTCTTTAGAAGAAACTGTCATCATCACCGATTTCAGTTTGTGGCTCGAATTATGCATTTTACCCTCAAGATCAAAGGTGGGCATTTGTATTGAAAGCCACTAGCAGCACGAGCCCATCAACTCTGTAAAAGAAACGGTCCTCAACTCCTCATCACTACTAATGTCCGGCTGATACCCCTAAAGAAAACTAATGTCTGGCTGATTCTTTCATCACGGATCCATAAACTCCTAAACTTAAGAGGTAAACTCCTAATAAACCCGATCATCTATTGCTTAGCGTTACGAGATAAACTACTAGTACTTGGGAGCTGGTAGATTTAGCAGGACATGGGACGACGGCAATCGATCACCTCAGTAGTCCTCCTCCTCTTCGTCGGAGGAGTAGTCGCCGGTGAGGAGCTTCCGGCCGACCTCGAAGGAGACGAAGGCGTCGATGCAGGCGTACTGGATCTGCTCCTGGGAGAGGCGGCAGGCGTCCCACGGCCCCATCCTGACCCTGCGTGGCTTTTGGAGGTTGGCCCCCATGACGACGCCCGCGACGTCCTTGAGCCCGGCCTGGCGGAGCCACGGCCTGCGCATCCCGTCGGCCGCGAGGTCGCGCAGGTCGACGGTGTTGGCGACCTCGAGGCCGTAGTCGTCGCTGAGGCGGTCGGCGTCGTCCTGCACGCCGACGCCGACAAATCGGAAGTCCGGGTTGGCGAGGAAGCGGTGGAGGGCCCGCGGGACGAAGTTGGCGTGGAGGAGCTGGAAGACGAGGCAGCGGCGGCCGACGCAGAGCTGCAGGAGCGCCACGGGGTTCTGCGCGCGGCCGTAGCTGGGGCGCCACTCGACGTCCAGCCCCACGATGAGCTTGTGGTAGACCCAGCGGTAGACGTAGCGGATCTGGCGGAGCCAGGCCTTGACGGCGTCGCCGGAGGACGTGACGGTGGCGGTGATCATGTCGTCCTCGAAGTCCACGGCGGTGACGAACTTGTCGGCCGCCATTGTGATTTGTGTTGGACGAGCGACAACGGTCAACAACGAGTTGGGAAGAGAGAGATCACAGAAACACGCGAGTCGCGAGGAGACGAGAAGAAGGCGAAAACCAAAGGAACGGCGTCGAGAAGCGTGGCGAGGAACCAGGGCATTATTGTTTGTTGCGGGATAGGAGAGGACAACTATTTGACATTGTATAGTATATACAGTATATTGCAAAACAAACGTAGTATCAAGATATACTTTTCGGTCTTCCAAACAAGGAAAGAGATATACTCCTACTAGGCCCCGATTGGATTGTCGCATTCCTGTCGAATACACCCGTCAAAAAATCGCTCCGTACAAAAACCAGGTGACCCTCGATTAGGTTCTTGGATTCCTGTTTTTCATGGTCCGGTCCTCAAACCGCCTAGTACTCCCTCCGTCCGAAAATACTTGTCATCAAAATGAACAAAAAAGGATGTATCTAGAACTAAAATACATCTAGATACATCCCCTTTTATTCAATTTGATGACGAGTATTTCCGGACGGAGGGAGTACCAGGGAAGTCATCCAACAAAAAGTTTGTATCGATCGGCACAGTGGTCCGGACATGTTCTTTTCCAAAAACTAAAGACAAACGTGGCGAGGGATGGAGACTTTGCACGTGTCCAGACCGCTACCACGTCCGCTTATGACCGCCTTGGCCACTTAAATCCCCTTCCTCGTTTGCACACGTTTTTCGTCCGAAACAGCGAGCGCCACTCCAGATTCATGCCTGACCAGATCGGATGTGCCCGCTCACTGACATCGACATTGAAGCGGCGCGGACGGCGCTGACCAGAGCGGACGTGCCCGCTCACTGACATCGACATTGAAGAGGCGCGCCGGCAAAGAGAGCGCCGTCCGCGCCGCTTCTCGGTACATGTGACTGCTCAGCGTTCAAACAACACAACGGGCGTCTGTTCGTCGTCTGCCCACATTAATGACACGTGGTTGCCAAGGCGGCTACTTTGGCGTCATCCGTCTGCCCTCCGCCGCCCACCGTTGCTATATAAACTGCTGTCCCAGCCATAGTCGTAATCATTCTCCTCCAACTCCCTTTTGTGCATGATGACCCACAAGTGTAGGGGACCTATCGTAGTCCTTTCGATAAGTAAGAGTGTCGAACCCAATAAGGAGCAGAAGAAAAATGATAGGCAGTTTTCAATAAGGTATTTTCTGCAAGCACTGAAATTGTCGGTAACAGATAGTTTTGTGATAAGGTAATTGGTAGCAAGTGACAAATAGTAAAAGTAAATAAGGTGCAGCAAGATGGCCCGATCCTTTTTGTAGCAAAGGACAAGCCTGGACAAACTCTTATATGAAGGAAAACGCTCCCGAGGACACATGGGAATTATCGTCAGGCTAGTTTTCATCACGTTCATATGATTCACGTTCGTTACTTTGATAATTTGGTATATGGGTGGACCGGTGCTTGGATGCTGCCCTTACTTGGACAAGCATCCCACTTATGATTAACCTCTATTGCAAGTATCCGCAACTACAAAAGAAGTATTAAGGTAAAACCTAACCATAGCATGAAACATATGGATCCAAATTAGCCCCTTACGAAGCAATGCATAAACTAGGGTTTAAGCTTCTGTCACTCTAGAAACCCATCATCTACTTGTTACTTCCCAATGCCTTCCTCTAGACCCAAACAATGGTGAAGTGTCATGTAGTCGACGTTCACAGGAAACCACTAGTGGAGAGACAACATACATCTCATCAAAATATCAAACGAATACCAAATTCACATGACTACTTATAGCAAGACTTCTCCCATGTCCTCATGACAAAAGTAACTACTCACAAGACATAATATTGTTCATGGTCAAAGGGGTATTAATATGCATAATGGATCTGAACATATGATCTTCTACCAAGTAAACCAACTAGCATCAACTATAAGGAGTAATCAACACTACTAGCAACCCACAGGTACCAATCTGAGGTTTTGGTACAAAGATTGGATACAAAAGATGAACTAGGGTTTGAGAGGAGATGATGCTGGTGAAGATGTTGATGAAGATAACCCTCCCCAAGATGGAAGGGTTGTTGGTGATGACGGCGGTGACGATTTCCCCCTCCCGGAGGGAAGTACCTCCGGCAGAACAGCTCCGCCGGAGCCCTAGATTGGTTCCGCCAAGGTTCCGCCTCGAGACGGCGGCGTCTAGTCCCGAAAGCCTCCTTATGATTTTTTTCCAGGTCAAAACACCTCATATAGGAGAAGATGGACATCGGGGGGTCACCGGCTGGCCCACGAGGCAGGGGGGCGCGCCCCCCACCCTCGTGGACAGGTGGTGGCCCCACTGGCAGATCTCTTTCGCCAAATATTTATTAAATTTTCTGAAACGATGTTTCGTGGAGTTTCAGAGCTTTTTTAGTTGTGCAGAATAGGTCTCCAATGTTTGCTCCTTTTCTAGCCCAGAATTCCAGCTGCCCGCATTCTCCCTCTTCATGTAAACCTTGTAAAATAAGAGAGAAAAGACATAAGTATTGTGACATAACGTGTAATAACAGCCATAGTGCAATAAATATCAACATAAAAGCATGATGCAAAATGAACGTATCAACTCCCGCAAGCTTAGACCTCGCTTGTCCTCAAGCGAAAGCCAATATCGAAAAATATGTCCACATGTTTAGAGATAAAGGTGTCGATAAAAATAAAATACGGACATGAGGGCATCATGATCATTCTTATAACATCAACACACATATATTGTCATATGATTCTTATGCTAAAGTAACAATTCATTCATGATGTCAAGTATGAATCAGAAACTTAATTGAAAACCAACAAACTATGATCTTAGTCATTGAAGCAATTGCAATTTATCGCAACATCGGAAAGAGTCAATATAAGAGCTTTTCAGCAAGTCCACATACTCAACTATCATATAGTCTTTCACAAATTGCTTACACTCACGCAATACTTATGGGTATGGAGTTTTAATCGGACACAAAGAAAGATAGGGGCTTATGGTTGCCTCCCAACCTTTTACCTCAAGGGTAATGTCAACATTAATAGACCATGGTAACTTACATCCAAGTGGGTATATATGTCAGGATCTTTCCAACACAATGTGCTTGCCAAAGGATAAAATGTAAAAAGGAAAGATGATTTTCACCTTGACACTTATAAGGAAAGAATAATAGATAGGCCCTTCACAGAGGGAAGAAGAGGTTGTCATGTGCTTTTTTGGTTGAATGCACAAAGTCTTAGCGCAAAAAAAACGTCACTTTATATTGCCACTTGTGATAAGGACCTTTATTATGCAGTCCAACGCTTTTATTACTTCCATATCACAAGATCGTATAAAGCTTATTTCCTCCACACTAATAAATCATACATACTTTAGAGAGTTTTCAAACATGACAACTTACTTGAAGGATCTTACTCAATCCATAGGTAGGTATGGTGGACTGTCATGGCAAAACTGGGTTTTAAGGATGTATGGAAGCACAAGTAGTGTCTCTACTTGATGCAAGGAGTTTTGGCTAGCGTGAGGGGGAAAGGCAAGCTCAACATGTTGGATGATCCATAACAATATACTTTATTTCGAATATAAGAAAACATAACCCATTATGTTGTCTTCCTTGTCCAACATCAACTCTTTAGCATGTCATAATTTAATGAGTGCTCACAATCATAAAAGATGTCCAAGATAGTATATTTGTATGTGAAGCCTCTCTTTCTTTATTACTTCCTACTAATTGCAACGATGACCAAGACTATGTTTGTCAACTCTCAACAACTTTTATTCATCATACTCTTTATATGTGAAGTCATTACTTCCCATAAGATCAATATGATCTCCTTGATACTTTTTATATTTTCTTTTATTCTCTCATGACCAAAGTGAGGAAATCAAGCCCTTGACTCAATACTAATCTTTATTATATAGCTCACGGACTCAGTTACAAAGGTAAAGATCATAAAGCAAAAGCTCACAACTAGATCATGCTAACTTTATTCTACTAGATAAAGATATTACCAAAAGGATCAAACTAAGAAAAACGGTAAAGATAGGAGTGTGATGGTGATACGATACCGGGGCAACTCCCCCAAGCTTGGCAGTTGCCAAGGGGAGTGCCCATACCCATATGATTATGTCTCTTTCTTCGAAGTTTGTGATGATGGAGTTGAAAGCAGTGATGCCGGATCATCATACATCGAGCATAGGAGATCCTTCAACTTGCGGATAATACCTTTGAGTGCGGCGATATGCTCCTTCAGCAAAATATTTTCACTTGTGAGATACTTGTTTTGTATTTGAGCTAACTCAGTCATCTTGAAAGCTTCAATCTCAGTTGAAGTAAAAAGGTTTGGAAGGGGGTTGAAGGATGTCTTCTTCTCCTGTTACCGGAGCCTGATGTTCCATAGCCTTCTTGATCCTATTCTCCTTGTTGATCTCCTCGATTTCTTCCCTCTTCAGCTCTATCTTCATTAGCCAAGCATCGTTGCCCACTTGCCCTCACTGTTGGAGGAGGAGGATGACATGATGCCTTCGGGAGTCAAAATAGCTCGAAAGTAGAAAATAGCTCGAAACAAGAACAAAGGATTTTTGCGTGATACGGAAGTCAAAACCTTTGGGAGAATATATAATAATATTTTACCGACAAAAAGAAGTAACGTGCAAAAAAATCGAAGTCCGGGAGGCACACGAGGTGCCCAGGGGAAGGGGGCGCGCCCTCCACCCTCGTGGACGCCTCATGTCTCTTCCGGACTGCCTCTTATTTTTCTATTTTTCTAAATATTCCAAAACGGTGAAAATTGCCATTAGGACTGATTTGGAGTCGGTTTATTTACCGTACCACATACCTCTTCCTTTTCGGAGTCTGAATCGTTCTGGAAAGTGTCCCTTATGTATTCCTCCGGGGTTACGGTTTCAATAACATTGGTTTCAACATTTATAGGGTTACCTGAGATCACTGTTCAAGAAATCTTCCGATTCAGCGATTTATCATCCGATTTATCGCTACTCTTGGGGTGACCGATAAGATTATGCCTTATCTTCATCATTTATCGTTTGGGCAGATTTATCGCTATGACAAGCGATTTATCAGGAATCTACCGATAAATCAAGCCTATTTATAGCACTAATTTTGCAAAAACTATGTTTATTTGTGGTTTTTGGACCTTGTTATGTAATATGTACTATTGTCATATTTTGTTCATCATTATACACGGATTCAAAGGCTAGGAATCAAGGTAACACTTCTGGCAAATATTGTTTTGGTGTTGAACATAACATATTTTAGTGTTGGGAACCTGAGAATTGCAAAAGATGGCCGATTAATAGTCGACCGATAAAATCGATTAATCGGCCGATTTCCGATTAATCTCTAATCCACAGCTGCCCGAGACGATAACGATAAGCGATATCCTCAACATTGCCTGAGATATAATGTTTGATTCTTTGACGTTCACCACCTTCGGATTCGTGCCTTCGAAGTTGTTGATTTTTATGGCACCGGAATGATAGAACTCCTCGATAACGTAAGGACCTTCCCATTTAGAGAGAAGTTTTCTTGCAAAAAATCTTAAACGAGAGTTGTATAGCAAGACATAATCGCCTACGTTAAACTCACGCTTTTGTATCCTTTTGTCATGCCATCTTTTAACCTTTTCTTTAAACAGCTTGGCATTCTCATAAGCTTCGGTTCTCCATTCATCAAGGGAGCTAATGTCAAATAACCTCTTCTCACTGGCAAGTTTGAAATCATAATTGAGCTCTTTAATAACCCAATATGCCTTATGTTCTAGCTCAAGAGGTAAGTGACAAGCTTTTCCATAAACCATCTTATATGGAGACATATCCATAGGATTTTTATATGCAGTTCTACAGGCCCATAATGCATCATCAAATTTCTTGGACCAATTCTTTCTAGACCTATTAACTGTCTTTTGCAAAATTAATTTCAGCTCTCTGTTACTTAGTTCTACTTGACCACTCGATTGTGGGTGATAAGGTGATGCAATTCTATGGTTAACATCATACTTAGCAAGCATTTTATGGAAAGCACCATGAATAAAGTGTGAACCACCATCAGTCATTAAGTATCTAGGGACTCCAAACCTCGGAAAAATGACTTCTTTAAGCATCTTAATAGAGGTGTTGTGATCACCAATACTAGTTGTGTAGCGACCAGACCTCAAACAGTTCGATCTCTGTGCATCAGTGTCATCCCTGGATCAGTAATGCTGACACGCACAGTACTTGAAGGATTTATAACAGAGTAGCAATCACACACTTATTACATCGATAGTTCCAACGATGAACTTATTACAATAAAAATGGCTTAAGGCCATCTAACACGATAACAGCGGAAGGCTTGGAAGATAAGTGAGTCCATCAACTCCATCGGCATCAATGAGTATAGAACCACGACCTATAAGGCACCTTACTTGTCGTCTAAAAAGTCTGCAACATGAACGTTGCAGCCCAAAAACGGGTCAGCACATGGAATATGCCGGCAAAGTAACACATAGAGAGTAACAAAAGTAAAGCTATACTATATGCAATATGGCTGGTGGAAAGCTCTATGGTTACAGTTTTTGCGTAAAGCCAGTTTTTTCCTACTGCAAAGGAATATATTTTAATTAACTATAATGGTAGTTGAAACATCGTTGAGAAGATAGCATCCTCTCAACCCCAATTAATAATCATCATTAAACCCAACAATATTAATTAAAGTAACATGATGAGATTCACATGATATCCAAGTTCTAGATACTCAAGACGTCCATAACCGGGGACATGGCTAATCATGATCAGTTTGTACACTCTGCAGAGGTTTGTGCAGTTTTCCCACAAGACCCGATTGCCTCCGCTTGGTTTCTCGCACTGCACGGTGTTTGAGAAACGGATGACCAAGACACAGTCTTTCCGAAGAGGTCCCCTTAACCGGAAAGATAGGCTGGTACACCTACAATCCCTCTACATCTGCTAGCCCACCATGGAAAGGTTTCCCACAACTTACTCAACTATGCCAGAGCCCATATTGGCATGTGGCTGCACACAGAAGTTTCTAGTATGAATAATCTCATGATCCCTTTGAGCCTGGGTGGCGGTCCAAAAGAAAACAGGCAATCGCTGGAATACCCAGGTGCCTCAATCCACCCAGATGTGTATTAAAGTTGCCACCTTAAGTTGAACCATTAATTAACAATCTCACATCTGTCATGGATACACTCACCCAATCCACGTCTACGAGCATAGCATGACCTAACTGCAAACGTAGAAGTAACTCCCAAGGGTTTGAATGTAATGCAGGTAATAGGTTCTACCTCAATCTACTTCCCAGTCCCACATGTTAATAGCTCCTACTCATGCAATGTGTGAGGGTTTGACTAATGCAATGAAAACCGGGTATTTGGAAAGTATGATCAAAGTGTTACTTGCCTTGCTGATGATCCGCAAGACCTAGAGATTCAAAGTAGCAAGCGGCGCACTCCGGGTACTCTATCGCAAACAAACAAGCACACAACAAGTACTTAACTAATGCACGGATAAAACTCAACTAAGAGATCTAACCAGAAGGTTCAACTTAAGAACTCCGGTTTGCAAAAGAACCAACAAAAGAAAGCAACGAAAGACAAACGACGAAAGAGAAAACAACTACCGAACCAATCTGGACCTAAGTCCAAATTTAACAGAGGCAAACGCTTGAGTGACTAGGTTAAACGGAAAGAGAATTTCGAGATGAAACTCCAGGCGCTTGAATCACCTGATTCCGATAAACGAGCGAAAAGATAAACTAAAACGAAGATCGGATCAGAGATCGCTATCAGAAAATAAACTAGGAAAAGAAAACTAATACAGCTTAATGAACGGACGTTCGTCAGCTGAGACTAAACGACGAACTCGTTTGTTAGAACGAATGAACGGGTGGACGTTCTCTAATTAACTAAACCGGAAAAGAAAAAAAAACCGATCTAGTAAAAAAAACGAACTAGGGTTCTAAAAGAAAAACCGATGGTTTTCTACCGAAAACCGGCCGGCGGGCGGCTATCTCATCGAACGGCCGGCGGGCGGCGGCGTTGGTGACAGCGGGCGGCGAGGCTTGCGGTGGTGGTGGTGCTGGTGGGCAGCGGCAGCGGCGGCGGCGTACAGCGGTGACGGCGGTGCAGCGGCGGCGGCGGCGGAGCTTGCGGCGACGGCGGGCTTGCGGCGACGGCGGCGGTGTGCGGCAGAGGCAGGGGGCGGCTATATATAGGGGGAGGGGGGCTTAGAAGCTTGGGGAAGGGGGCAAGCAAACCGCGGCGGCGGCGGCGTCGGAGGCCGACCCGGCCACGGCGGGGCTTGGTGGGGAAGGCGGTGCGGCGGGGCTGGGCCTGGCTCGGCTGGGCTTCGGCCCAGTCGGGTTGGGTCCTCTATTTTTTTTTCTAATTACGCCGGCGCTACGAAGAAAGAAAACTCTAGAAAAAGAAATAAAAATCTAAAATTGCCAAAACAAAATTTCACCGTCTAAATAGAATATTTAGAACAAGATGAACATTTTCTTGGCACTAAAATGCATTTTTGAAAACATGCAATTTTTCCTAATTCAAATAAAACTCCGAATAAAACTTATTTGATTTTTTTATTAAATCTTCCGTATTTATTTATTTTTGGGAGAGTCATTTTACTCCCTCTCTCATATTTTCATAATAGAAATACTTGAGGATAAAATAAATAAAATCAAATGATCCTATTTTCAAAATTTGAGTAACCTCAAATATGAAAATATTGAAATCCCCAACTCTCTCCGAGGGTCCTTGAGTTGCTTAGGATTTTCTTGGATCCACCAAAAGTAAGAAAATATGATATGCTTGATGATCTAATGTATAACATTCCAAATTGAAAATTTGGGATGTTACAAACCTACCCCCCCTTAAGATGAATCTCGCCCTCGAGATTCGGGTTGGCTAGAAAATAGGTGAGGGTGGTCCTTCCGCAGGTCTTCCTCTCGTTCCCAGGTGGCTTCATCCTCGGTGTGGTGACTCCACTGAATCTTGCAAAACTTGATAACCTTGCTGCGGGTGACTCGGCTGGCATACTCAAGAATCTTGACTGGTTTCTCTTCATAGGTCAAATCGCTGTCCAGCTGAATAGCTTCCAATGGCACAATATCCCCCAGCGGTATCTCAGCCATCTCTGCGTGGCATTTCTTCAACTGGGAAACGTGGAATACGTCATGAACTCCTGACAATCCTTCGGGCAGTTCCAACTTGTAGGCTACTTCTCCCATACGTTCCATAATCTTATATGGTCCTACAAAACGTGGCGCTAGTTTTCGCTTAACTCCAAAGCGCTTAACTCCTCGAAGTGGAGATACTCGAAGGTAAACTCTGTCTCCGACTTCGTAAACGATCTCCTTGCGTTTTGAATCCGCGTAGCTCTTCTGCCTGGACTGAGCTATCTTGAGCCTATCGCGAATCAACTTCACCTTCTGTTCTGATTCCTTGATCAGATCTGGCCCAAACAACTGGCGGTCTCCAACTTCGTCCCATGACAACGGAGTCCTACACCTCCTTCCGTATAACGCTTCGAAAGGGGCCATCTTCAAGCTGGATTGATAACTGTTGTTGTAAGAAAATTTGGCATACAGCAAATTGTCGTCCCAACTAGATCCATAATCTAGGGCACAGGCTCTCAGCATATCTTCCAAAATCTGATTGACTCTTTCAGTCTGTTCATCTGTCTGCGGGTGAAAAGCTGTGCTAAACTCTAGCCTGGTACCCAAAGTTTCGTGTAACTGATTCCAGAACTTTGTGGTAAACTGGGTTCCTCTGTCTGATACGATGCTCCTCGGAACTCCATGTAGACATACGATTCTGGTCATGTATATCTTTGCCAACTTTGCACTGGTATAAGTAGTCTTTACGGGGATGAAATGAGCTACCTTCGTCAAACGATCGACTACTACCCAAATCGAATCATAGACAGAATGAGTTCTGGGTAATCCCATAATAAAATCCATACCTAGCTTATCCCACTTCCATTCGGGTATTGGCAAGTAACAATCCTGCCGGCTTCTGATGTTCTGCCTTCACTCTCTGGCATACATCACAAACTGCTACATACTCCGCAATATCCTTCTTCATACCGGTCCACCAGAAAATATCCTTCAAATCCAAATACATCTTAGTATTTCCTAGGTGAATTGATTATGGTGAATCATGGGCCTCCTGTAGAATCAACTTCCTGATCTCTGGGTCATTAGGCACATAAATGCGGTCCTCAAACCATAAGGTGTCGTGCTCATCCTCACGAAATCCTTTAGCCTTTCCTTCATTCATCCTCTCCTTTATAGAGGCAACCTCCTTGTCAGTTTTCTGTGCTTCTCTGATTTTATACATCAGGGTAGACTGGATCTCTAGTGTTGCTACATAGCCTCTCGGAACTATTTCCAAACATAGTTCTCGTAAGTCCTCGGCTAACTCCTTTGGTAATTCCTCCGTCATTAGGGTATTGACATGGCTTTTACGGCTTAGCGCATCGGCTACTAAGTTAGCCTTTCCGGGATGATAATGCAATCTCATGTCGTAATCCTTAATGAGTTCCAGCCATCTCCTTTGCCTGAGATTCAGCTCCTTCTGAGTGAATATATACTTCAAACTCTTGTGATCCGTATATACTTCACAATGGTTTTTGATGAGAAAATGTCTCCAAGTCTTCAATGCATGCACTACGGCTGCTAACTCCAAATCATGAGTGGCATAGTTCAACTCATGAGGTTTCAGTTGTCGTGAAGCATACGAAACAACTCTTCCTTCCTGCATAAGAACTGCTCCAAGTCCTCGACATGAAGCGTCGCAGTACACCTCATAATCCTTATGTTGATCTGGTAGAATCAACACAGGTGATGAGACCAAACATTTCTTTAATTCCTGGAAACTGGCCTCGCATTCTTCGGTCCAATTGAACTTAGTATCCTTCTTTAGTAACTCCGTCATTGGTTTTGCAATCCTCGAGAAATTCTCAATAAATCTCCGGTAGTATCCTGCAAGTCCAAGAAAACTCCGGATCTCTCCAACTGTTGTCGGTGCTTCCCAATGTGTCACAGTGTCCACCTTGGCGGGATCTACTGCTATTTCTTCTCCGGATATAACGTGTCCGAGAAATCCAACTTCCTTCAACCAAAACTCGCATTTGCTAAACTTGGCATACAACTGATGTTCTCTGAGCTTCTCCAATACCAAACGCAAATGCTCTGCATGTTCCTCTTCATCCTTTGAGAAGATCAATATATCATCTATGAACACCACGACGAACTTATCCAAATACTCCATAAACACTTTGTTCATCAGGTTCATAAAGTATGCTGGTGTGTTAGTCAGACCAAAAGACATAACGGTATACTCGTACAACCCATACCTGGTGGTAAAGGCTGTCTTAGGTATATCATGCTCTCGAATCTTCAATTGATGGTATCCTGATCGCAGATCGATCTTGGAAAATACCTTAGCTCCTTGCAATCTATTGAACAGACCATTGATCATCGACAGTGGGTACTTGTTCTTGATCGTTACTTCATTTAGTCCTCTGTAATCAACAACCATTCTTAACGATCCGTCCTTCTTCTCTGCTAGAAGTACTGACGAACCCCAAGGCGAAGAACTTGGGCGAATGTAACCTTTATCCAGTAACTCCTTAATCTGTTTCTTAATCTCCTCCAAATCCTTTGCGGGCATCCTGTATGGTCTCTTAGAAATTGGCCCTGTGCCTGGCAAAAGCTCAATCAAAAACTCTATATCTCTATCCGGTGGCATGCCAGGTAACTCCTCTCGGAATACATCCGGATAATCCTTCACTACTGGCACTTCCTCCTGAACAACTCCCGTGAGAGAATGTACTTGAGTCCTTATAGGCGAATGCCTAGATACATACTTAATCCTTTTTCCCTCCGGGGTGGTGAGAAAAATAGACTTACTGGCACAGTCAATGTTACCTCCATACTTCGATAGCCAAACCATACATAATATCACAGCCAATCCTTGTGACTCCAGGACTATTAGGTCAGAGGGGAAAGTGTGGCGTCCTATGGTCAATGGTGTCTGAAAACATCCTTGGTGTGCCATATACTCTGCTCCTGGTGAACTTACTAACATGGGGTTCTTAAGAACTCGGGTGGACATCCTATGTCTATTTATGAATCCCCTTGAAATGTATGAATGCGATGCACCAGTATCGAAAAGAACTATTGCGGTAAATGTCTTAACCAAAAATTACCAACAACAGCATATGGTTGCTCTTCTACCTCCTCCACAGTCACGTGGTTCACTTGTCCTTTGTTGAACGGGTTGGGCTTCTTCGCGGCGCTTCCATTGCCGTTCCCATTCTTAGCTTCTAGGCAGTCATTGGCATAATGTCCATTCTTCCCGCACTTGTAACAGGTGACATGGCTGAAATCCTTCTTGGTGGGTGTGGAAGGGGTAGGGCGGCTCTGGTTACTACTTGCTCCATTCCTGTGGGGACCCCGACTTAAGAGTCGAGATCACCGAATGCACGTGTACAGTGATCCCAGAGATCAATGCTCACTGAACACACAGAAGCTGAATAACAAGAGTCTTACATCCATACATACCGTCTTACACAAATTATGGCCAAGTCTTACATAGATAAAGCCTCATGGGCTGAATAACAAATAACTCGAATATCGGAAGTCTTCGAAGATAAGTAGAACCCATGCCATCTGCCTTAACCCTACAGGCATTCTGACTGGGATAGCGTCTTAGTTCGCATGTTCGTCTCCATAGAATTCTTCTTCATATTCCTGCTCCTCCATGCCTGGCCAATTAAATAACCAGTGGCAAGCCAATGAGTACTTTGAATGTACTCGCAAGCAACCCATGATTTGGTTCAATGCAATTGTACAACAATGAGAATCTAGCTACGAGCTAGAATAAATATTCTACCATCAAGTATATGCATCAATAAATTCACGTAACCCCGAGGACAGGTTACCGATATCAACATGAATAGGATTCAACTCAACGAGTCAAGTCACCACCTTGACTCAACACATACACATACTTTCACCGATATAGTAAAATTCTGGACATAGTTTAAGTAGCACCACCCAACTGTCCATGACCGTGGACACGGCTATTCGAATAGTTTTACACTCTGCAGAGGTTGCGCACTTTACCCACAAGATCCGGGAGGCTTTCGTGTCACCCACGATCCCGCGGTACCTCAAGTACTCGGGGGAAGCACCCGGTCATTATCTTTCCCTAGACGACACTAGCATAGGGTCCACTCGTTGGTACACGGCCCTCGAGTACAAACAATAGATCATGGGACTTGCCCTAATTTCAATGTCACGCGTACACGAAGGGACCAACGGTGTGTCCGGTGCCCTGTAAAAACAGTCATGGTCGTCTATCCAAGCACGACCCCGTCCCGGGAAAGACCTCAAGTCTTCCCCGTCACTAGTAATGTGGGCACCATGCTAGTATCGGCCTAAGTAATCAATAATGCCCCGTCCCATAAGGGGTAGAGTGGTTGCACATGTTTGGTTGGGATGGTAGTCACACATAAATCTAATCCATCATTTCACCCATGCACAAGATCTTTATTGGACATCACTTTCTTCCACAAGTGATGACCTAACTCAACATCACCCTCGGGCATTAGGGGCACCCGACGTTTTTTTTTGAAAAGAATGCAACCACGAAGGTTTCATGGCACACATGCATCACTAAGCATCACTACTAATCATTTGCATTGCATCTAGCACATAGCAAGATCATGAGTAAAGCATGCATCATGTGGTGGTTCTCAACTAGGTCACCACCGTCATTCTTATCATCATGCATTCAGAAATAAATGGGTTCCGAAGAACACAAGGGTATCATGGTCAAAGGGCTGCTTGCCTGGATTGGCTTGGTCTTCAAAGTCTTCAAATCCATCCCCTCCTTCTTCAGCAACCTCGTCAAATACGTTATCTAATCGTCGCAATAAACAACGGGAAAATAAGACCACAATAAAAACAGAAAAATCAAAGTGCTCAGAAAAATGTCAACTTATTTTTGTTAAATACTAGAGGGAAAACTAAGATGGCAAAAATTCTTAGTTTGAGTTTTGGAGTGGTAGAATGGGGTACATGAATATTTTAACAGAAGTTTTAATGTTCAAATATGAATTTAAATTTGAACAAAACAGAAAAGGTCCATGGACATGTGTGAAAGTGACATCATTAAATAGTTTGGATTTTTACAAGTTTTTAGGAACTGGAATTAATTCATTTGGATATATATTTAATTCTGTGGAATTATTTGAAAATCCACAGAAGAGAAAAATGAAAAAGGGCTCTGTGCCACTGGGCCAGAACGACCACAGTGCAAAGGCCCAGGGCGAAAACAGCCCACCGCACGGTGCCAGCGCGCGCCAGGGTTTTTCAAACCTGACGGGCAGGGCCCGGCGTCAGTGAGAGGAGAGAGGAGCGAGGGCGAGGGGAGGCTGACAGGCGGGGCCCGCCTGTCATCCCTAACCCTCCGGCAGAGAGCCGACGAGCTTACCGGCGACGTTTCCGGACACGGCGGGGCGAGCTAAGGGCAGGGATGGACTCAGCAAGATGTCGCCGTTCTTGTGGTGGTGGTGCGGGTCTCCGGAGGGGCCTGGTTCACCGGCGGCGAGGTCACGCAGCGGAGGAGCTTCGGGTGGATGCTGCTCCGGTCGATTCCGGCAGTTGCAGAGAGGGGAAAGAGGGGGAATCGAGTCAGTGACGTGCTGTGGTGCTAGATCAAGTGAGAGGAGAGGCTGGGGCGGCCTGTACCGAGAAGGCGATGGGGAGCCGCCATGGCGGAGCTCGAGCTCGATCTCGAGCTCGGGCTGGTCTGGAGTGGGGCGAGTGGCTCTGGGGGGAGATTGAGAGAGGGAGAGTGCGACTGGTGAGGAGAGGAGGGGCTCGGGGGGCCAATTTATAGGCGGAGGACGAGGTGCCGTGGACCTGTGCGCCGGCGAGCCTCTGCTCGTTGACACAGGGCACAGGAGGCGGTGGGGAAGTGTCTGCGGGGTTGCTGGACGAGGTCCAGGGCAGGGGAGAGGAAGAGAGGGAGCGGGGGAAACTTCTGGTGCTGCGTGCGTGTGAAGCCGACGACTGGAGCTCGCGGGCGGCCGGTGCACGTGTGAGAACATCCACTGGATGGAGAAGGAGGAGGGGGACAGCGCCGGGGGGCGTTGCGGATGCCGAGGCGCATCGAACGACGCGAGGGGGAAGCACGAGGTGGTCGGGGGCGACGGATTGGGCGAGGCTACAGTGCGGGTGCGCACTGTAGCGCGCTCTGGAGCGTGCCTTCTGCATGCCACGGCATGCCGTTGGCTAGCTGGGCGCGTCCGCCGTGTCTGGGGGGTCCAGCATGGAGTAAACAATCTGGCTGTGGCCTTGGATGCCTTGGTTGTCCAGTGAGAGAGGAGGGAAGCTGGGAGATGGTAAGAACTGGGCTGTCCAACAAGGTAAATTGGGGTTTTCACCCTTCAATCATTGAGCTCTGGTCCTGGGGAAGTTACTGGGGGTAGAAGGTGACTAGGTGAGGCTGTGGTAGAAAGTTGAAGCAAAAGTAAATAGTAAAAGAGGTCAAAACAGTGGTTTTGGTAAAATGGCAGAAGGTGTTTGATTAAGTTTTGGGCAAGCAAATGATCTCCACTGGCCAGGACACTTAACATGATTAAATGACATATGGAAATAGGGTGTTTCACCAAATTTGGGCTTGTTTGAAGAAACTTGCCAATGTAACTTTGGTGAACCCTAGAAATCAACAAAAATGGTTTCACCATGTTTAAGTCAAGCTAATCATCTCCCCTTGATGCATCACTTGGTGTAGTGTTATCATTTGGGGTTATGATCATGCCCACAAAGTTTGAAGCCCCAGGTAAAAAGTTGGTAATGTAAAGTTGTTCAAATTTGAATTTGAACAGAAATTGGGGTACTCTGATCAAGTTACCCTTCTCCAAATCTTGTGCCATTTGGTCTAGATGTCTTACTAGACCATTCTAGCATGTGCACCAAGTTTGAGAGCATTTGGACAAGTTTGGCAATGTAAAGTTGCTCAAACTTCAGATATGGACATAATGATTTTGAGGGGTTTTGATGATGTTTTCTTGCTTCCCAAGGCATGGGGCTTGGCAAGTTCATCAAATATGTCACACATGACATGATAGAATTTCCCTGGAATTTTTAGATAATATTTCCTTTGTAAATATTTCAAAAGCTTGAAATATCCAGAAAGGGTTTATGGGGGATTAGCCCATTATTTTGAACATGACCAAGTGTTGAAACTATTATATATGGACAATATATGTCCTATGAGTCTCCATGAATTTTGGCAAATATTTTTGAAATAAATAAATAATTTTTCCCTATTAAAGACCATTTCCGGCCTTAAGAAAAATCCTTTAAATAAAATAGGAAAGTAACTTTTAAAATTATACTTTTGTGGTTTATGGGAGTCCTATGACTACTAGGTCTCAAATATACTTTTTGAGATAATTTTCTCACCCTAAATCAAGCACTTGTAGTGCAAACCTCAATTCAGGGGGTTTTGGAATAATAATTTTTGAAAATACATTTTGGCCAAATTAATTTTATAAGAAAATACTATACTGCTATAAACACTTGGTATGATCATTGGGCAGAAGTTTTGGGTAAGGAGATGAATTCTACAAGAGGTAGTAGTTGACTTTAATGAGCACTTGAAAAACACAGGAAGAAAAACACAATTCCAAATAAAAGCCAAATGATGCCAAAAAAATTTGCTGGTCCAAATTTTCATGCTTTATTGATGCAAATGACATGTTACAAAATGCAGGGTGTGACAGACCTCATTTCCATTCTTAGGGCCATTGTGATTGTGTGAGCTACCTCCTCCATGGGTATGGTGGAATTTTCCTACCGTTTTAGGGGTAAAACGAGGCTTCTGCTGAGCTCCAGAATTATACTTTCCTTGTCCATACTTCCTCTTGCGACTTTCAATCTGTTGGTGCTTCCTTTCAATCATTAGAGCGCGATCAACCAGCTCCTGGTAGTTATTGAAAGTTGCCACCATCAACTGTACACTCATCTCATCATTCAGCCCTTCCATGAATCTCTCCTGCTTAGCGGCATCTGTGGCCACATCATCTGGGGCATAACGAGATTGGGTACTAAACTCATCCACGTACTGAGCCACAGTACGGTTGCCTTGGCGCAAATTGCGAAACTCCTGCTTCTTCATACTCATAGCTCCAGTTGAGACATGGGCGGTACGAAAAGCTTGCTGAAACTGATCCCAAGTGACATTGGCTATGGGGAAAGTGGCTGTGTAATTCTCCCACCATGCTGCGGCTGATCCAGACAACTGGTGTGCGGCAAAACGCACCTTCTCAGCATCTGAGCAGTTAGCAGTGGTCAAATCCCTTCCAATCTTGCGCAGCCAGTCATCAGCGACTATTGGTTCAATGCTGCTAGCAAACACCGGTGGTTGTAACCTTAAGAAACGGGTCAGGTTATCCACGGGTGGTGGTGGTGGAGGGTTGTTGTTGTTGTTCTGGTTGTTCTGAGTGTTCTGGACAAGAAGTTGCATCAGGGTGTTCTGCTGTTGGATCAACTGAGTGAGCTCAGGGGGAAACTCAAATCCGGGCTCACGTCTTGGAGGCATCTGATGGTTGTAGAGGGAAGATATTAGAATAGAAAAGAGGTCTAAGAGAAATCACTACCCAATGCACATGAGGCAAACACAAACATTAACATGCCAATATCAATTTCAAACAAGGGCTTACACGGATCTAACGTTACAAAAGTGCTCTAAGTCTACTAAATGGGAAAAACTACTAGTCATAGGAAGGTCTTCTAGAAATTTTGATCGGCAGAGGATTCCATGATGTCCGCTCCAGCTTCATCTTCATAGTCCTCATCATCACTATCATCGGGGTCTGAGTTCGTGTCGTCGATGATGATGTAGTTTTCAGGTGGAATCTCCTTTGGTTCTTCTTCCTCTTCTCCCATGAGTATTCCTAACTTTCGTGTCAAATCATCATTCTTCTCGACAAGTATTAACATCTTCTCTTCGTATTCGTCACGTGTAGACTTGAGTTCTTCTTCTAACTCCAAGTTTCTGGTTAGTGCTTTCTTCAAATCTATCATTCCTGCACACATCTGGTGCTCCTGGCGACGAATGTGCTGGTTTAACTCTTGAATGAACGAGGCAATGGACTTGTCCTTCCGGGTGTTGATCATGTCCCACCGCTCATCTCTACGTCCATAAATCTGGTAGATGGTGTCCTTTAGCTCCCGCTTGTAGATTTCTCCAATCCTTCCCATAGCGATGTGGGCTGCCATGCTCCTGCCTAGGCTCCATGTAGGCGCATTAAAGGAAAATTCTATGGGGGCGGTGACGGGCTTGAACGTCCTTCCTGGAACTTGGGCTTGAATCAACCAGCGCTCCTCTTCAGGT
>LR738715.1:517089128-517119990 GCA_902687465.1 Secale cereale | reverse complement strand
ATAACGAGATTGGGTACTAAACTCATCCACGTACTGAGCCACAGTACGGTTGCCTTGGCGCAAATTGCGAAACTCCTGCTTCTTCATACTCATAGCTCCAGTTGAGACATGGGCGGTACGAAAAGCTTGCTGAAACTGATCCCAAGTGACATTGGCTATGGGGAAAGTGGCTGTGTAATTCTCCCACCATGATGCGGCTGATCCAGACAACTGGTGTGCGGCAAAACGCACCTTCTCAGCATCTGAGCAGTTAGCAGTGGTCAAATCCCTTCCAATCTTGCGCAGCCAGTCATCAGCGACTATTGGTTCAATGCTGCTAGCAAACACCGGTGGTTGTAACCTTAAGAAACGGGTCAGGTTATCCACGGGTGGTGGTGGTGGAGGGTTGTTGTTGTTGTTGTTCTGGTTGTTCTGAGTGTTCTGGACAAGAAGTTGCATCAGGGTGTTCTGCTGTTGGATCAACTGAGTGAGCTCAGGGGGAAACTCAAATCCGGGCTCACGTCTTGGAGGCATCTGATGGTTGTAGAGGGAAGATATTAGAATAGAAAAGAGGTCTAAGGGAAATCACTACCCAATGCACATGAGGCAAACACAAACATTAACACACCAATATCAATTTCAAACAAGGGCTTACACGGATCTAACGTTACAAAAGTGCTCTAAGTCTACTAAATGGGAAAAACTACTAGTCATAGGATGGGCTTCTAGAAATTTTGATCGGCAGAGGATTCCATGATGTCCGCTCCAGCTTCATCTTCATAGTCCTCATCATCACTATCATCGGGGTCTGAGTTCGTGTCGTCGATGATGATGTAGTTTCAGGTGGAATCTCCTTTGTTTCTTCTTCCTCTTCTCCCATGAGTATTCCTAACTTTCGTGTCAAATCATCATTCTTCTCCACAAGTATTAACATCTTCTCTTCGTATTCGTCGCGTGTAGACTTGAGTTCTTCTTCTAACTCCAAGTTTCTGGTTAGTGCTTTCTTCAAATCTATCATTCCTGCACACATCTGGTGCTCCTGGCGACGAATGTGCTGGTTTAACTCTTGAATGAACGAGGCAATGGACTTGTCCTTCCGGGTGTTGATCATGTCCCACCGCTCATCTCTACATCCACAAATCTGGTAGATGGTGTCCTTTAGCTCCCGCTTGTAGATTTCTCCAATCCTTCCCATAGCGATGTGGGCTGCCATGCTCCTGCCTAGGCTCCATGTAGGCGCATTAAAGGAAAATTCTATGGGGGCGGTGACGGGCTTGAACGTCCTTCCTGGAACTTGGGCTTGAATCAACCAGCGCTCCTCTTCAGGTAAAGTGGCGTTGTAGGTTCCGGTGAAACTTGGTAGTCCGATGTTTAGATATCTGGTGACTTCCTTCAGGTGTCGTCCAAATGGTGTATCTTCATCAGGTTGCGTGAACTTGTTCCTTGCATCCACCATCCTAAAAGAGTAGAAAAGGTGAGGAGTCAAAAAAGAGAAGAGTGATAGTGCTCTAGGGTTTTAGCTTAGTGGTCGTGTCCTACAGTCAGCGTGTGCTCTGATACCATCTTGTAGCGACCAGACCTCAAACAGTCCGATCTCTGTGCATCAGTGTCATCCCTGGATCAGTAATGCTGACACGCACAGTACTTGAAGGATTTATAACAGAGTAGCAATCACACACTTATTACATCGATAGTTCCAACGATGAACTTATTACAATAAAAATGGCTTAAGGCCATCTAACACGATAACAGCGGAAGGCTTGGAAGATAAGTGAGTCCATCAACTCCAACGGCATCACTGAGTATAGAACCACGACCTATAAGGCACCTTACTCGTCGTCTGAAAAGTCTGCAACATGAATGTTGCAGCCCGAAAACGGGTCAGCACATGGAATATGCCGGCAAAGTAACACATAGAGAGTAACAAAAGTAAAGCTGTACTATATGCAATATGGCTGGTGGAAAGCTCTATGGTTACAGTTTTTGCGTAAAGCCAGTTTTTCCCTACTGCAAAGGAATATATTTTAATTAACTATCATGGTAGTTGAAACATCGTTGAGAAGATAGACATCCTCTCAACCCCAATTAATAATCATCATTAAACCCGACAATATTAATTAAAGTAACATGATGAGATTCACATGATATCCAAGTTCTAGATACTCAAGACGTCCATAACCGGGGACATGGCTAATCATGATCAGTTTGTACACTCTGCAGAGGTTTGTGCACTTTTCCCACAAGACTTGATTGCCTCCGCTTGGTTTCTCGCACTGCACGGTGTTTGAGAAACGGATGACCAAGACACAGTCTTTCCGAAGAGGCCCCCTTAACCGGAAAGATAGGCTGGTACACCTACAATCCCTCTACATCTGCTAGCCCATCATGGAAATGTTTCCCACAACTTACTCAACTATGCCAGAGCCCATATTGGCATGTGGCTGCACACAGAAGTTTCTAGTATGAATAATCTCATGATCCCTTTGAGCCTGGGTGGCGGTCCAAAAGAAAACAGGCAATCGCTGGAATACCCAGGTGCCTCAATCCACCCAGATGTGTATTAAAGTTGCCACCTTAAGTTGAACCATTAATTAACAATCTCACATCTGTCATGGATACACTCACCCAATCCACGTCTACGAGCATAGCATGACCTAACTGCAAACGTAGAAGTAACTCCCAAGGGTTTGAATGTAATGCAGGTAATAGGTTCTACCTCAATCTACTTCCCAGACCCACATGTTAATAGCTCCTACTCATGCAATGTGTGAGGGTTTGACTAATGCAATGAAAACCGGGTATTTGGAAAGTATGATCAAAGTGTTACTTGCCTTGCTGATGATCCGCAAAACCTAGAGATTCAAAGTAGCAAGCGGCGCACTCCGGGTACTCTATCGCAAACAAACAAGCACACAATAAGTACTTAACTAATGCACGGATAAAACTCAATAAGAGATCTAACCAGAAGGTTCAACTTAAGAGCTCCGGTTTGCAAAAGAACCAACAAAAGAAATCAATGAAAGACAAACGGCCAAAGAGAAAACAACTACCGAACCAATCTGGACCTAAGTCCAAATTTAACAGAGGCAAACGCTTGAGTGACTAGGTTAAACGGAAAGAGAATTTCGAGATGAAACTCCGGGCTCTTGAATCACCTGATTCCGATAAACGAGCGAAAAGACGATCAGAAAATAAACTAGGAAAAGAAAACTAATACAGCTTAACGAACGGACATTCGTCAGCTAAGACTAAATGACGAACTCGTTCGTTAGAATGAACGAACGGGTGAACGTTCTCTAATTAACTAAACCGGAAAAGAAAGAAAAAACCGATCTAGTAAAAAACGAACTAGGGTTCTAAAAGAAAAACCGATGGTTTTCTACCGAAAACCGGCCGGCGGGCGGCTACCTCGTCGAACGGCCGGCGGGCGGCGGCGGGCGGCGGGGCTTGCGGTGGTGGGCAGCGGCGGCGGCGTACAGCGGCGGCGGCGGTGCAGCGGCGGCGGCGGTGCAGCGGGCTCGCGGCGGCGGCGGGCTTGCAGCGACGGCGGGGCTTGCGGCGACGGCGGGCTTGCGGCGACGGCGGCGGTGTGCGGCAGAGGCAGGGGGGAGGCTATATATAGGGGGAGGGGGGCTTAGAAGCTTGGGGGAGGGGGCAAGCAAACCGCGGCGGTGGCAGCGTCGGAGTCCGACCCGGCCACGGCGGGGCTCAGTGGGGAAGGCGGTGCGGCGGGGCTGGGCCTGGCTCGGCTGGGCTTCGGCCCAGTCGGGTCGGGTCCTCTATTTTTATTTTCTAATTACGCCGGCGCTACGAAGAAAGAAAACTCTAGAAAAAGAAATAAAAATCTAAAATTGCCAAAACAATTTTTCACTGTCTAAATAGAATATTTAGAACAAGATGAACATTTTCTTGGCACTAAAATGCATTTTTGAAAACATGCAATTTTTCCTAATTCAAATAAAACTCCAAATAAAACTTATTTGATTTTTTTATTAAATCTTCCGTATTTCTTTATTTTTGGGAGAGTCATTTTACTCCCTCTCTCATATTTTCATAATAGAAATACTTGAGGATAAAATAAATAAAATCAAATGATCCTATTTTCAAAATTTGAGTAACCTCAAATATGAAAATATTGAAATCCCCAACTCTCTCCGAGGGTCCTTGAGTTGCTTAGGATTTTCTTGGATCCACCAAAAATTTGGGATGTTACAAGTTGGAAATAGCTTCTACCCACTTAGTAACGTAATCAACAACAACTAAAATATGTGTATACCCATTTGAGGAAGGAAACCGTCCCATATAATCAAAGCCCCAGACATCAAATGGTTCAACAACAAGTGAATAATTTATAGGCATTTCTTGACGTCTACTGATATTACCAATTCTTTGACATTCATCACAAGACAAGACAAACTTACGAGCATCCTTGAAGAGACTAGGCCAATAAAAACCAGATTGCAATACCTTATGTGCAGTTCTATCTCCAGCATGGTGTCCTCCATAAGCTTCGGATTGGCACTTGCGTAGGATCTGTTCCTGTTCATGCTCAGGTACACAACGTCTGATAATTCCATCTACTCCTTCCTTATAAAGGTGTGGGTCATCCCAGAAGTAATGTATCAAATCATAGAAGAACTTTTTCTTTTGCTGGTATGTGTAACTAGGTGGTATAAACTTAGCAACAATGTAATTAGCATAATCAGCATACCATGGAGTAGTACGAGAAGTATTTATGACAGCTAATTGTTCATCTAGAAAGCTAACATCAATAGGTTGTGGGTCATCAAGAATATTCTCTAGCCTAGACAAGTTGTGTGCAACGGGGTTCTTAGCTCCCTTTCTATCAATAATATGCAAATCAAATTCTTGCAGCAAGAGAACCCATCTAATAAGTCTAGGTTTAGCATCTTTATTTTCCATAAGGTATTTGATAGCAGCATGATCAGTGTGAATAGTTACTTTAGAATCAATAATATAAGGCCTAAACTTATCACATGCAAATACAACTGCTAAGAACTCTTTCTTAGTAGTAGCATAATTTCTCTGGGCACTGTCTAGAGTTTTACTAGCATATTGGATAACATTCAATTTCTTATCAACTCTTTGTCCTAGAACAACACCTACAACATAATCACTAGCATCGCACATAATCTCAAAGGGTAAATTCCAGTCAGGAGGCTGGACAATAGGTGCAGAGATCAATGCTTTCTTAAGTACTTCAAATGCTTCTACACAATCATCATCAAAAACAAAAGGAACATCTTTTTGTAAGAGATTAGTTAGAGGCCTGGAGATTTTGGAGAATTCCTTAATGAACCTCCTATAAAACCCGGCATGACCAAGGAAACTTCGTATACCTTTGATGTCCTTGGGGCTTCGTATACCTTTGATGTCCTTGGGGCATGGCATCTTTTCAATAGCATCAACCTTAGCCTTGTCAACTTCAATACCTCTTTCAGAAATTTTATGTCCCAAGACAATGCCTTCATTAACCATAAAGTGGCACTTCTCCCAATTCAAGACAAGATTAGTGTCTTCACATCTCTGCAAAACTCGGTCAAGGTTGCTCAAGAAATCATCAAAAGAAGTTCCGTAAACGGAAAAGTCATCCATGAAAACCTCAACAATCTTTTCAAAAAAATCAGAGAATATAGCCATCATGCATCTTTGAAAAGTAGCAGGTGCATTACATAAACCAAAAGGCATACGTCTATAAGCAAAGGTATCGAAAGGACAAGTAAAAGTAGTCTTTTTTATCCCCTTTTGACACGAGTATTTGAGAGAAACCAGAATAACCATCTAGAAAGCAAAAATGAGTATGTTTGGATAACCTTTCTAGCATTTGATCAATAAAAGGCAAATGGTAATGAACTTTCTTTATAGCTTTATTTAATTTGCGGAAATCGATTACCATCCTATAACCTGTAACAATTATTTGCGGGATCAATTCATCTTTATCATTAGGAACAACAGTCATACCTCTCTTCTTAGGGGCACAATGGACAGGACTTACCCACTGGCTATCAACAACTGGATAGATTATACCTGCATCTAGAAGCTTTAGTATTTCCTTCCTTACCACTTCTTTCATCTTAGGATTTAACCCTCGTTGATGATCGATAACCGGTTTAGCGTCCTCTTCCAACTTTATCTTGTGTTGGCATAAAGTGGGACTAATGCCCTTAAGATCATCCAGAGTATATCCAATAGCAACATGATGCTTCTTCAGAGTTTTCAATAATTTTTCTTCTTCCTGCTCTGAAAGTTTAGCACTAATAATAACAGGATGTATCTTCTTTTCATTGAGATAAACATACTTAAGATTATCAGGTAATAGTTTGAGTTCAAACATGGGATTTCCCTTGGGTGGAGGAGAATCCCCTAGAATTTCAACAGGCATGTTGTTTTTCAATACGGGTCCCTGCTTAAAGATTATTTCATCTATTTCCCTTCTCTCATTCATATACATATCATTTTCATGGTCTAGCAGATATTGTTCTAAAGGATCGTTAGGAGGCACAACAATAGAAGCAAGACCAATAGTTTCATCCTTACTAGGTAATTCTTTATCATGGGGTTGTCTACGAAATTTAGCAAAGTTAAAATCATGAGACATATCCCCTAAACCAACAGTAACAATATCTTTTACGCAGTCTATCTTAGCATTAACAGTATTCAAGAAGGGTCTACCAAATATAATGGGACAAAAATCATCTTGTGGGGAACTAAGAATAAGTAAATCAGCAGGGTATTTAACCTTCCCACACAGGACTTCAACATCTCTAACAATCCCAACTGGTGAAATAGTGTCTCTATTGGCAAGCTTAATTAATAGTGACATCAATACCTTCTATCTCAGGAGGTGCAATATCATGCATAATTTCTTTATATAAGGAATGAGGTATTATACTTGCACTAGCACCTACGTCACATAAACCATGATAGCAATGATCTCCTATTTTAACAGAAATAATGGGCATGCCTACAACAGGTCTATGTTTATTCCTAGTATCGGGTTTGGCTATTCTAGCAGCTTCCTCTTGGAGGTAAATAACATGTCCATCTAAATTTTCAACCAAGAGATCTTTAGCCATAGCAACACTAGGTTCAACTTTAATTTGCTCAGAGGGTGTAGGTGTTCTAGTATTACTCTTACGAATCACAGTTGAAGCTTTAGCATGATCCTTTATCCTAACACGGAAGGGAGGGTTCTCAATATAAGCAGTAGGAAAATAGGATCAACATTATAAGTGATAGTCTTTTCTTCAACTTTAACAGGTTGAACTACTTTTACTTCAATGGGAGGATGGTATTTAAACCACTTCTCCTTGGGGAGGTCAACATAAGTAGCAAATGATTCACAGAAAGAAGCTACTATCTCAGAGTCAAGTCCATATTTAGTGCTAAATTCACGGAAAACGTCGGTATCCATAAAAGCTTTAACACAATCAAACTTAGGGATTATACCTGAATCCTTACCTTCGTCGAGATCCCAATCTTCAGAGTTGCATTTAATTATTTCCAATAAATCCCATTTGAATTCAAGAGTCTTCATCATAAAAGTACCAGTACAAGAATTATCGAGCATGGAGCGATTATTGAGAGAAAGCCGAGCATTAAAATTTTGAATGATCATTTCTCTTGAGAGCTCATGATTGGGGCATGAATATAACATTGACTTAAGCCTCCCCCAAGCTTGAGCGATGCTTTCTCCATCGCGAGGCCAAAAATTATATATATAATTACGATCACGATGAACCTGATGCATAGTGTAGAACTTCTGATGAAATTCCAACTTCAGTCGATTATAGTTCCATGATCCAATATCATCGCATAGCCTAAGCCATGTCAATGCATCTCCCTTCAAAGATAAAGGGAAGACCTTCTTCTTGATAATATCCTCGGGCATACCCGCAAGCTTAAATAATCCACAAAATTCATCCACATAGATTAGGTGTAAATCGGGATGCAGTGTTCCATCTCCTGTAAAGGGATTATCTAGTAGTTTCTCTATCATACCAGAAGGAATTTCAAAACAAACATTTTCAGTAGGCTGAGGAGCAACTCTTTGCTCTACTGGTCGGGGTGAAGATACCCCGAACAAGCCCCTCAAAGGATTATGAGCTATAGTAACAAGTAATAGTAAATTTCAGCACACTATATAAAATTTTCCTTACCAAAGGCGCTTCACTCCCCGGCAATGGCACCAGAAAAGAGTCTTGATGACCCACAAGTGTAGGGTATCCATCGTAGTCCTTTCTATAAGTAAGAGTGTCGAACCCAACGAGGAGCAGAAGGAAATGATAGGCAGTTTTCAGTAAGGTATTTTCTGCAAGCACTGAAACGTCGGTAACAGGTAGTTTTGTGATAAGGTAATTGGTAGCAAGTGACTAATAGTAAAAGTAAATAAGGTGCATCAAGATGGCCCAATCCTTTTTGTAGAAAAGGACAAGCCTGGACAAACTCTTATATGAAGGAAAATGCTCCCGAGGACACATGGGAATTATCGTCAAGCTAGTTTTCATCACGTTCATATGATTCACGTTCGTTACTTTGATAATTTGGTATTTGGGTGGACCGGTGCTTGGGTGCTGCCCTTACTTGGACAAGCATCCCACTTATGATTAACCTCTATTACAAGCATCCGCAACTACAAAAGAAGTATTAAGGTAAAACCTAACCATAGCATAAAACATATCGATCCAAATCAGCCCCTTACGAAGCAACACATAAACTAGGGTTTAAGCTTCTGTCACTCTAGAAACCCATCATTTACTTGTTACTTCCCAATGCCTTCCTCTAGGCCCAAACAATGGTGAAGTGTTATGTAGTCGACGTTCACATGACACCACTAGAGGAGAGATAACATACATCTCATCAAAATATCAAACGAATACTAAATTCACATGACTACTTATAGCAAGACTTCTCCCATGTTCTCAGGAACAAAAGTAACTACTCACAAGACATAATATTGTTCATGGTCAGAGGGGTATTAATATGCATAATGGATCTGAACATATGATATTCCACCAAGTAAACCAACTAGCATCAACTATAAGGAGTAATCAACACTACTAGCAACCCACATGTACCAATATGAGGTTTTGGTACAAAGATTGGATACAAGAGATGAACTAGGGTTTGAGAGGAGATGGTGCTGGTAAATATGTTGATGAAGATAACCCTCCCCAAGATGGAAGAGTTGTTGGTGATGACGGTGGTGACGATTTCCCCCTCCCGGAGGGAAGTATCCCCGACAGAGCAGCTCCGTCGGAGCCCTAGATTGGTTCCGCCAAGGTTCCGCCTCGAGACGGCGGTGTCTGGTCCCGAAAGCCTCCTTATGATTTTTTCCAGGTCAAAACACCTCATATAGGAGAAGATGGGCATTGGGGGTCACCGGCAGGCCCACGAGACAGGGGGCGCCCAGGGGGAGGGGCGCGCCCCCCACCCTCGTGGACAGGTGGTGGCCCCCCTCGCAGATCTCTTTCACCAGATATTTTTTATATTTTCCGAAACGATGTTTCGTGAAGTTTTGGAGGTTTTTGAGTTCGGCAAAATAGGTCTCCAATGTTTGCTCCTTTTCCAGCCCAGAATTCCACCTGCCGGCATTCTCCCTCTTCATGTAAACCTTGTAAAATAAGAGAGAAAAGGCATAAGTATTGTGACATAACGTGTAATAACAACCCATAGTGCAATAAATATCAACATAAAAGCATGATGCAAAATGGACGTATCAGTGCACCACTCCCGTCATGGATTCCTCCCACACCGAAGCTCTTTGGTACGGACTGACACCGGAGTAGAAGAAGGAGATGTCGCCATTGTCGTCGGCCGGCAAGCTGGCAGGCAGCCGGAGGATGGCAACGTCCCAATGAAAGATGCGGCCTACAATGAGATGGTGGCACCCTCCTCGTCCGCGCCACTCTCACCGGTGTATTGCTCCATGACCATCTGTGAGTCTCGTGCCCATTACATGGACATGATGCGGGAGGAGCAGAAGGAGCAGTTCCGGGAGGCGCATACCTACATTGCCTAGAAGCACCAACTCCTCGAGGAGCATATGTAGGCGGAAGAGCAGCTCGCCGCCGACAGGGCAATTGCGCCGGATGCGGACCTGCTGATCAGGCGACGCCGCTCGACTCCTACTGCTCCGCCCACAAGATACCGCCAGCTGGCGACGGAGGTGGCGGCTGCCTGCAAGGTGTCCGACGGGCCGACAGATAGTGTTCACCAAGACCAAAGATGAGGACGACATCGCCTGCTCCGTCGAGGCCCCGCCCCGATACCACGACCACGAAGCTAACACGTCCGCGGGCGCCGCCGACAGTGAGGAATAGTAGTGCATGACAGGTCACCGCCACTCTGGTTCGAGGAAGGCCATCGCTCCTCCCCTCCCGTCCATGCCAAGCTTGGTGGGCTGAGCATCGTTGATCGATAATTCACTTGGCAGCGACGTGAAGGCCGATTAGTTGCTTCCCAGGGCTTCGGGGGCGGAGGTTACAGAGGCGGAGCTGGAGAGCGCCGAGGCGGAATTGGTGAAGGCGAAACTTCAGTTCTTGGGCTCATGGCCGGACACGGGAAACAGACGTCGGCGATAATATATTAGGTTGATTAATTATAACTCCAGAGTCAGACGAGAACCACGTAAAGTTGAAGTATGTCAAAAATGTAATGAAATCTGACATGCTTATATGAAATCTGGCCGTGTTTAAACGAATTTATAAGTGCATCTAGTGCCCCTTAGTGATTTCGGTGTATTGAAAACTTATACATTAAGGGTGTAGGGTAACGTAGTATTTCAAAAAAAAAATCCTACGACCATGCAAGATCTATCTACTAGATGCATAGCAACGAGAGGGGAGAGTATGTCTACGTACCCACGTAGACTGAAAGCGGAAGCGTTTATCAACGCGGTTGATGTAGTCGTACACCTTCACGATCCATCCTGATCTAGTACCAAACGTACGGCACCTCCGCGTTTAGCACACGTTCAGCTCGATGACGTCCTCGCCTTCTTGATCCAGCAAGACGGGTGAAATAGTAGATGAGTTCCGGCAGCACGACGGTGTGGTGACGGTTGTTGATGAAGAACAATCTTTGTAGGGCTTCACCAAGCACTACAGAAACTAGACGGAGGATAAACTAGAGGGTCGCGTTTGACGGCACACGGCTTGGTGTATCTTGATGTGTCTTGGGTGCTAGCCCTACCCCTCTATTTATATGTTGAGCCTTGGGGTCAAAACTTGGAGTAAAAGCCTTCACAAAGTCGGTTTCACCCGAAAGGCAGGAGTCCTTCTCGGACTCTAGGGCCAGACGCCAGGGACCCTGGCATCTGGCCCCTGGACTTCACAAAACTTCCTTTTGCGCTTTCCAAAAACCTTGTGGGCTTTCCCCTTTGGCCCAAATAAAGTGTTCTCGTACCCAAACATTTCGGGAAACATCGGGAACCCCTTCCGATGAATTCCGGAACCCTTCTGGAGGTCAAACACTATCATCCCATATATTAATCTTTATCTCCGGACCATTCCGGAGTTCCTCGTCATGTCCGAGATCACATCCGGGACTCCGAATAACTTTCGGTCACCAACATACATAACTCATTAAATACTATATCGTCAATGAACGTTTAAGCGTGCGGACCCTATGGGTTCGAGAACTATGTAGACATGACCGAGACATCTCTCCGGTCAATAACCAATAGCGGAACCTGGATGGCCATATTGGCTCCTACATATTCTACGGAGAACTTTATCGGTCAAACCACATAACAACATACGTTGTTCCCTTTGTCATCGGTATGTTACTTGCCCGAGATTCGATCGTCGATATCTCAATACCTAGTTCAATCTCGTTACCGGCAAGTATCTTTACTCGTTTCGTAATACATCATCTCGTGACTAACTCATTAGTCATTTGCTTGCAGGGCTTATTATGATGTGTATTACCGAGAGGGCCCAGAGATACCTCTCCGACACTCGGAGTGACAAATCATATTCTTGATCTATGCCAACACCACGAACACCTTCGGAGACACCTGTAGAGCAGCTTTATAATCACCCAGTTACATTGTGACGTTTGATAGCACACAAGGTGTTCCTCCGATATTCGGGAGTTGCATAATCTCATAGGCATAGGAACATGTATAAGACATGAAGAAAGCAATAGCAGTAAAACTAAATGATCATAGTGCTAAGCTAACGGATGGGTCTTGTCCATCACATCATTCTCCTAATGATGTGATCTTGTTGATCAAATGGCAACTCATGTCTATGGCTAGGAAACATAACCATCTTTGATCAATGAGCTAGTCTAGTAGAGGCATACTAGGGACAGTCTGTTTTGTCTATGTATTCACACATATACTAAGTTTCCGGTTAATACAATTATAGCATGAATAAAAGACATTTATCATGATATAAGGAAATACAAATAACATCTTTATTATTGCCTCTAGGGCATATTTCCTTCAGTCTCCCGCTTGAACTAGAGTCAATAATCTAGATTACAAAGTAATGATTCTAACACCCATGGAGTCTTGGTGTTGATCATGTTTTACCCGTGGAAGAGGCTTAGCCAACCGGTCTGCGACATTCAGATCCGTATGTATATTGCACATTTCTATGTCTCCCTCCTTGACTTGATCGCATATGGAATTGAAGCGTCTTTTGATGTGCTTTGTTCTCTTGTGAAACCTGGATTCCTTCGCTAAGGCTATTCCTCCAGTGTTGTCACAAAAGATTTTCATTGGACCCGATGCACTACGTATTACACCTAGATCGGATATGAACTCCTTCATCCAGACTCCTTCACGTGCTGCTTCCGAAGCAGCTATGTATTCTGCTTCACACGTAGATCCCGCCACGACGCTCTGCTTGGAACTGCACCAACTGACAGCTCCACCGTTCAATAAAAATACATATCTAGTTTGTGACTTAGAGTCATCCGGATCAGTGTCAATGCTTGAATCGACGTAACCGTTTACGACGAGCTCTTTGTCACCTCCTTAAACGAGAAACATATCCTTTGTCCTTTTCAGGTACTTCAGGATGTTCTTGACCGCTGTCCTGTGATCCACCCCTGGATTACTTTGGTACCTACTACTTCTCGAGCTTGCGTTGTATTCCCTCGAAGAGGAAAGGGAGATGCAGCACAATAGCGTAATTATTTCCCTTAGTTTTTGAGAACCAAGGTATCAATCCAGTAGGAGACCACGCGCGAGTCCCTCGCTCCTGCACAAACAAATAAGAACTTTGCAGCCAACGCGGTAAGGGGTTGTCAATCCCTTTACGGTCACTTACGAAAGTGAGATCTGATAGAGATGATAGTTCATATTTTTGGTATTTTGGTTTATAAGAACAGAAAATAAAAGCTGTAAAAGTAAAGTAGATGTAGAATGATATGTTGAGAATAGACCCAGGGGCCATAGTTTTCTCTAGTGGCTTCTCTCACGATAGCGATATTCTACGGCGGGTAAACAAATTACTATCGAGCAATTGATAGAAAGCGAATAATTATGAGACTATCTAGGCATGATCATTGTATATAGGCATCATGTCCGGGACAAGTAGACCGAAACGATTCTGCATCTACTACTATTACTCCACACATCGACCGCTATCCAGCATGCATCTAGTGTATTGAGTTCATAAGAACAGAGTAACGCCTTAAGCAAGATGACATGATGTAGAGGGATAAACTCAAGCAATATGATATAAACCCCATCTTTTTATCCTCGATGGAAACAATACAATACGTGCCTTGCTGCCCCAACTGTCACTGGGAAAGGACACCGCAAGATTGAACCCAAAGCCAAGCACTTCTCCCATTGCAAGAACTATAGATCTAGTAGGCTAAACCAAACCAATAATTCGAAGAGACTTGCAAGGATATTATGAGCACACATAAAAAGTTCAGAGAAGAACCAAATATTTCTCATAGATAATCTTGATCATAAACCCACAATTCAGCGGATCTTGACAAACACACCGCAAAAAGAGATTACATTGAATAGATCTCCTCGAAGACCGAGGAGAACTTTGTATTGAGATCCAGAGAGAGAGAGAAGAAGCCATCTAGATACTAGTTATGGACCCGAATGTCTGTGGTAAACTACTCACAACTCATGGTGAGGGCGATGATGATGATGAAGAAGAACTCCGTGATGGATCCCCTCCGGTGGAGCTCCGGAACAGGCTCCAAGATGGGATATCACGGGAACAGAAGGTTACGGCGGTGGAATTAGGGTTTTCTCTCTGTTGTCGAAGGTTTCGGGGTACGTAGACTTATATAGGAGGAAGGAGGACACTGGGGGTGCTCGAGGGGCCCACGAGGTTGGGGGCGTGCCCTGGGAAGGGGGCGTGCGCCCCCACCCTCCTGGACGCCTCGATGCTCCCCTGACATGGTTCTCAAGTTCCATGTGCGTGATTTTCTCCAAAAATATCTCTCGCGAAGGTTTCATTCCGTTTGGACTCCGTTTGATATTCTTTTTCTGCAAAACCCTGAAACAGGCAAAAAACAGCAATCTGGACTAGGCCTTTGGGTTAGTAGGTTAGTCCAAAAAATGATACAAAAGTGTAAGATAAAGAACATTAAACATCCAAGACTTCAAAAATAATAGCATGGAACAATAAAAAATTATAGATACATTGGAGACGTATCAAGCATCCCCAAGCTTAATTCCTGCTCGTCCTCGAGTAGGTAAATGATAAAGAAAGAATTTTTGATGTGGAATGCTAACCAATATAGTTTTTCAATGTAATTCTCTTAATTGTGGCATGAATGTTCAGATCTGAAAGATTCAAGAGAAAAGTCTATATTGACATAAGAAATAACAATACTTCAAGCATACTAACAAAACAATCATGTCTTCGCAAAATACTATGGCTAAAGAAAGTTATCCCTACAAAATCATATAGTCTAGCTATGCTCCCTCTTCATCACACAAAATATACATATCATGCACAACCCCAATTTCAGCCAATCATTTGTTTTCACACTCTATCTTTTCAAACCTTTCAACTTTCACGCAATACATGAGCGTGAGCCATGGATATAGCACTATGGGTGGAATAGAGGTGGTTGTGGAGAAGACAAAAAGGAGGGAGATAGTCTCACATCGACTAGGCGTATCAACGGTATATGGAGATGCCCATCAATAGATATCAATGTGAGTGAGTAGGGATTGCCATGCAACGGATGCACTAGAGCTAAGTATGTATGAAAGCTCAACAAAAGAAACTAGTGGGTGTGCATCCAACTTGCTTGCTCAGGAAGACCTTGGGCATTTGAGGAAGCCCATTGTTGGAATATACAAGCCAAGTTCTATAATGAAAATTCCCACTAGTATATGAAAGTGACTAAACATGAGACTCTCTACAATGAAGAACATGGTGCTACTTTGAAGCACAAGTGTGGAAAAAGATAGTAGCAATTGTCCCTTCTCTCTTTTCTCTCATTTTTGTTGGAGGGGCTTCCTTTTTTTATTAGCCCCTCTCTATATTTTTTTGGGCCATCTCTTTTTTTATTGGCCTTTCCTCACATGGGACAATGCTCTAATAATGATGATCATCACACTTTTATTACAACTCGAGTTTACAACTCGATACTACAACAAGTATGACTCTACATGAATGCCTCCGGCGGTGTACCGGGATGTGCAATGAATCAAGAGTGAAATATATGAAAAATTATGCATGGTGGCTTTGCCACAAAATACGATGTCAACTACGTGATCATGCATGGAAATATGACAATATGATATGTGTCATATGAACGGAACGGTGGAAAGTTGCATGGCAATATATCTCGGAATGGCTATGGAAATGCCATGATAGGTAGGTATGGTGGCTGTTTTGAGGAATAATATGGTGGCTGTTTTGAGGAAGAATATATAGCGGGTTTATGGTACCGGCGAAAGTTGCGCGGTACAAGAGTGGCTAGCAATGGTGGAAGGGTGAGAGTACGTATAATCCATGGACTCAACATTAGTCATAAGAACTCGTATACTTATTGCAAAAATCTACGAGTCATCAAAACAAAGCAATCAACGCATGCTCCTGGGGGGAGGTTGGTAGGAGTTAACCATCGCGCTCCCCCGACCTCCACACAAAGGTTGGCACTCTACAAATACCTCATGCTCTAACTTCGTCACATAGCGGTTCACCATACGTGCATGATACGAGAATCACTAACCTGAACACAAGTATTTATCAATTTCAGAATAACTCCACTAGCATGACTCTAATATCACTATCCTCATATCTCAAAACAATTATCAAGCATCCAACATCTCATCATATTCAATGCACTTAGTTTGAATTTTTTTACTACATTGACATTGGATGTCTATCATGTGAAGACTAGTTTTTATAGCCTAAACACATTAACATGCTGTTTTAATAGACTCTCAAATAGATATAAGTGAAGCATGAGAGTTCAAAAATTTCTACAAAATATTACCACCACCGTGCTCTAAAAGATACAAGTGAAGCACTAGAGCAAAAACTATTCAACTCAGAAGATATAAGTGAAGCACATAGAGTGTTCTAACAATTCCTAGGCCATGTTTAACTCTCTCAAATAGGTGTGTCCAGTAAGGATGATTGTGAAAAACTAACAAGCAAAGACTCAAATTATACAAGACGCTCCAAGCAAAACACATATCATGTGGTGAATAAAATTATAGCTCCAAGTATAGTTACCGATGGATGAAGACGAAAGAGGGGATGCCTTCCCGGGGCATCCCCAAGCTTAGGCTTTTGATTATCCTTGAATTTTACTTGGGGTTCCATGGGAATACCCAAGCTTAGTCCTTTTATACTCTTTGTTCCATAGTTCATCAAAGCAATACTCAAAACTTGAAAACTTCACAACACAAAACTTAGACAAAAGTTCTCGTGAGCTCCGTTAGTATAAGAAATCAAACCACTACTCAAAGGTACTGCAATGAATTCATTCTTTATTTATATTGGTGTTAAAACTACTGTATTCCAACTTCTCTATGGTTCATACCTCCAAATATTACTCATAGATGCATTGAAATATGCAAACAACACACGAAAAACAGAATCTGTCAAAAACAGAACAATCTGTAGTAATATGTAGGTTTCGTATACTTCTGTAACTCCAAAAAATTCAAACTAAATTGGTAAATGTGATAAATTTGTCTATTAATCATCTTCAAGAAGAATCAACTAAATAGCACGCTCCAGTAAAATCTGACGACCACTTTAGCGAGCGTAATGATTCTGTTTTTCACAGCAAGATCGCATAAACTTCACACACAACTTCCCAAAGGTTCTACTTGGCACAAACACTAAACTAAACATGAAACCACATCTAAACAGAGGCTAGATGCAATATTTATTCCCTAACAGCAAAAAAAAAATTGGGTTGCCTCCCAACAAGCGCTATCATTTTACGCCCCCTAGCTAGGCACGATACAAGATAGATCTAGGCATTGCCATCTTTGGAAGGCAATTCTTTGAATAAGCACTTATGATTCTTAGGCACTTCTTTGTCCCTATTAATAATCAAACTCTTCGGCAAGAAATCAAGAAATTCTGAAGTGTCAAAAGGGTCTCTTGCAAAAGTAAGAAAATTAGGGTGAACACTTATGGATTTGAGATCCGCAATTCTAGATGTTTCACCCTTGTCTTTAGGGACATACATGAACTTAGATAATTTAGTGGTAGAGGTATTTGGAGTAGTTTTCATAGCGGAAAGAGTAGAACCCACATTAGTGATAACATCCTCAAGCTTATTGATTCTAGTAGAATCCTGAACTAGCTTTTCTTTAACCATGGGCTCCTTCTCCTTAAGATTTTTCAGAACAACTCCTACCTTAGATCCATATTGAGTAATTTCATTATGAATTATTTTATCCAATTTCTCTACTAGTTCTACCGTAGCAACTTTGTTTTCAATGATTTCTAACTGTTGCATAACACGCTCCAAAGTTAAAACGGTCCCATTAACCATAAGAGGTGGCGAGCCAAATAATTCAGTCATAGCATTATAAGAATCAAAGGTGTGGCTACCCAGAAAATTCCCTCCGGTAATGGTATCTAAGATAAATCTATTCCATGGAGTTATGCCAACATAAAAATTGCGAAGAAGTACGGAAGTGGAAAGCTTCCTATTGGATCTATTTTGAGCATTGCAAATTCTATACCAGACATCTTTTAAGTTTTCTTCCTCCCTTTGTTTAAAGTTGAGGACCTCACTCTCGGGAGTGTTGATAATGATAGGTGTGCTAGACATGATAAAAAGCAAGCAAGCAGCACACAAGCAAACAAGAAGCAAGCAAACGATAAACACACGGCGGAAGAAGGGCAAATAAAACGGCATGGGTGAAGTGGGGGAGAGGAAACCGAGAGGCAAATAAATGTAATGCGAAGGATAAGGGTTTGTGATAGGTACTTGGTATATGACTTTTGCGTAAGCCTCCCCGGCAACGGCGCTAGAAATTCTTCTTGCTACTTCTCGAGCTTGCGTTGTATTCCCTCAAAGAGGAAAGGGAGATGCAGCACAGTAGCGTAAGTATTTCCCTCAGTTTTTGAGAACCAAGGTATGAATCCAGTAGGAGACCACGCACGAGTCCCTCGCACCTGCACAAACAAATAAGAACTTTTCAGCCAACGCGATAAGGGGTTGTCAATCCCTTTACGGTCACTTACGAAAGTGAGATCTGATAGAGATGATAGTTTATATTTTTGGTATTTTGGTTTATAAAAACAGAAAATAAAAGCTGTAAAAGTAAAGTAGATGTAGATTGATATGTTGAGAATAGACTCGGGGCCATAGTTTTCTCTAGTGGCTTCTCTCATGATAGCGATATTCTACGGCGGGTAAACAAATTACTGTCGAGCAATTGATAGAAAAGCGAATAATTATGATACTATCTAGGCATGATCATTGTATATAGGCATCACGTCCGAGACAAGTAGACCGAAACGATTCTGCATCTACCACTATTACTCCACACATCGACCTCTATCCAACATGCATCTAGTGTATTGAGTTCATAAAAACAGAGTAACGCCTTAAGTAAGATGACATGATGTAGAGGGATAAACTCAAGCAATATGATATAAACCCCATCTTTTTATCCTCGATGGCAACAATACAATACGTGCCTTGCTGCCCCTACTGTCACTGGGAAAGGACACCGCAAGATTGAACCCAAAGCCAAGCACTTCTCCCATTGCAAGAACTATAGATCTAGTAGGCCAAACCAAACCAATAATTCGAAGAGACTTGCAAGGATATTATGAGCACACATAAAAAATTCAGAGAAGAACCAAATATTTCTCATAGATAATCTTGATCATAAACCCACAATTCATCGGATCTCGACAAACACACCGCAAAAAGAGATTAAATCGAATAGATCTCCTCGAAGACCGAGGAGAACTTTGTATTGAGATCCAGAGAGAGAGAGAAGAAGCCATCTAGATACTAGCTATGGACCCGAAGGTCTGTGGTAAACTACTCACAACTCATGGTGACGGCGACGATGATGATGATGAAGAACTCCGTGATGGATCCCCCTCCGGGGGAGCTCCAGAACATGCTCCAAGATGAGATCTCACGGGAACAGAAGGTTACGACAGTGGAATTAGGGTTTTCTCTCTGTTGTCGAAGGTTTCGGGGTACGTAGACATATATAGGAGGAAGGAGGACACCTGGGGGGGGGTGCTCGAGGGGCCCACGAGGCATGGGGCGCGCCCTGGGAAGGGGGGCGTGCCCCCACCCTCGTGGGCGCCTCGATGCTCCCCTGACATGGTTCTCAAGTTCCCTGTGCGTGATTTTCTCCAAAAATATCTCTCGCGAAGGTTTCATTCCGTTTGGACTCCGTTTGATATTCTTTTTCTGCAAAACCCTGAAACATGCAAAAAACAGCAATCTGGACTGGGCCTTTGGGTTAGTAGGTTAGTCCCAAAAATGATATTAAAGTGTAAGATAAAGCCCATTAAACATCCAAGACTTCATAAATAATAGCATGGAACAATCAAAAATTATAGATACATTGGAGACGTATCAGTACCTCCCTGCTAAACTTATAGCAAGGCACACATCAGGTCTGGTACACAGCATTGCATACATGATAGATCCTATGGCTGAGGCATAGGGAATGACTTTCATTTTCTCTCTATCTTCTGCAGTGGTCGGACATTGAGTCTTACTCAACTTCACACCTTGTAACACAGGTAAGAACCCTTTATTTGACTGATCCATTTTGAACTTCTTCAAAACTTTATAAAGGTATGTGTGACACCCCGAGACCGATGCGCCAGGTGTCAGCCAGTTATTCGTCGTCATTGCCATGTCATCTGCTTGCGTGTTGCATCTTGCCATGTCATCATGTGTGTTGCATCATCATGTTTTCAAAACTTGCATCTGTTCGAGCGAAGAGAATGAGAGCAAATCTTATCCAGAGCTGGATGAGTCGGCTTTACTTGTAGCCCAAGTAAAGTTGCCATGTGTGTTTGAAATCTGACCGTTGGAACACGTGTCAGTTCCTTAGTGACCCAGGGTCACTTCGGACAAATCAGGTCGGGTTGCCCAGTGGCTATAAATAGCCCACCCCCTACACCATAAATTGGTGGCTGCTCAGAGTTATTACACGGATTTTTTCGTTTGAGAGCAACCCACCTCCGAAGCATTTGAGAGAGAGATCCTTGCGAGGACAAAGCCCAAACACCCAGAGCCAAAGAGTGTTAGGCATCACTGAAGTATTTCTGTCTGTGTGACCTGAAGACTTGTTACACTTGAGGACTGTGTTTCCTCCAGCCGGTTAGGCGTCACGTTCTGAGCATCCAAGAGTCATTGTGGATTGCCGGTGAACGAAGTATGTGAAGGTTTGGAAGTCTACCTTGAAGACTTACCAGAGTGATTGGGCGAGGACTAGGTGTCCTTAGCTCAAGGGGAATAAGGTGAAGACACGGTCTTCTGAGTTAAATCTCAGCCTCCCTAACCAGACGTACAGCTGTCACAGCAACTGGAACTGGTCTAACAAATCACTGTCTTCCCGAGCTACTGGTTCTATCCCTTCCTTCTCTTTACTTATATTCTGTCTTTGTGAAGTCATTGCCTGTTTGCCTTATCTGTTTGACTTCACTGTTTGACTACTTGTTGTGATTGGCTTCATACAATCTTCCATCCTGATCCATACTGCCTAGCTGCTATTAGTCCTCATGCTTTCACTTCATTGAATACTTGACTATGGCTTGTCTACTGTAGTCTACCTTCCGCTGCATATAAATAGGATCGGTTCTATAGTTTGTCTTTGAAACTTCCATGTTTTGAAGACTTTCATAAAAATCGCCTATTCACCCCCCCTCTAGTCGATATACAACACTTTCAAGTACAATGTCTATTTCATATATTTACCTTGCTCCAAAGTTGCTATCTGGCTGTTAACTTCAGCTTTGCATTGTATCTTGTTTCGTGTGTATGTGTTGAACCGTTGCTCCGTTTTGAGTGTGCCCTATATGAAACTTGTGTGATTTTGCATGTAGAAGCATAATATCATGTTGAATACCTGTTTGGAGTATGTTTGCTTGATGTTTGGATGCTTCTTGCATAATTGCCATGTTTGTCTTGTTTTGCTCATATCTTCTAGGCCGTAGCTCCAAATTTAACAAACTTTATATGAAACTTGACTAGAATTTCGTGTAGATCATCATGGTGCATGTTAACCTGATGTTTAACAACTTTAACTTAAGGTTTGTTCAGATATGGACCAGTTTCCAATTATGCATATGAGGACTTACCGGATTTGTTATGTGTTGATTCCGGCCTCATTTAAACTTGTTGGTTTGTGTTGATCTTGTGTGCGTCATCCCTTGCCATGAATTGCATCATATAGACTTGTCTGGCATCATACTTGGTTGAGCATCTTGTCATGTTCTTGAGTGGTGTGTTTACCGTGTTGTGTGATTTATTCTCGCTAGTTCTTTTCCGTTGCGATCGTGAGGATTCGTTCGTCGACACGTGGTTCGTCTTCAAGGCTTCTTCTTTGTCTACTTCACGGATTCGTTCTTCTTCCTTGCGGGATCTCAGGCAAGATGACCATCACCTTGGATACCTTTACTATCATTGCTATGCTAGATGTCTCGATGCTGACGTTATATGTCGCGCTACCCATCTTTTATTGTCAGCCCCTCTCCTTGATGCCATGAAACCTCTAACCTTTGACACCATCCCAACAAACTGTTGTTTGGCTATGTTAGCCGCTTGCTCATCCCCTCTTATAGCGTTGTTAGTTGCAGGTGAAGACGAAGATTGATCCATGTCGGATCTTGTTGTTGGAATATCACAATATGTCTTATATATTTCAACACACCTATATACTGGGCATGGGTGGAAGGCTTGGCCTTTTGCTCGGTGTTTTGTTCCACTCATGCCACCTTAGGAGCCGATAAACCGGCGTTATGTTCCTTGATTTTGCGTTCCTTACAGGGTTGGGTATATGGGGACCCCTTGACAGTTCTTCTTTGAATAAAACTCCTCCAGCAAGGCCCAACATTGGTTTTAATTTGCCTCATATTAACAACTTAATTAATTAATTAAATTTGCATAGGGGGTCGCGCCCTCGGGGATTATTTTCTACGTAGCAGGGGGGCCAGTACTGATGGTGTTGGTCCCAAACGGGGGTCCTGCAGGTCCACCTTGGGGAAACCCGAGGGCTGGTTTTACATGTAGCATCACCCATCCGGTCGTGGCCTGAGACGAGATACGCGCGGCTACTATCAGGGTGTCGGCACGCCGGGAGGTCTTGCTGGACTTGTTTTACTATTGTCGAAATGTCTTGTGCACCGGGAATTCCGAGTCTGATCGGGCCTTCCCTGAGATAAGGGGTAATATTATTATTATCTCTGCTAATCGTGAGAGCTTGTGATGGGCTAAGTTGGGACACCCCTGCAGGGTTATGATCTTTCGAAAGTCGTGCCCGCGGTTATGTGGCAGATTCGAATTTTTTAATGTCCGGTTGTAGAAAACTTGACAGAGGATCTGAGATAAAACACACAACTGTGTGAGTAACCGTGACTGTCTCTTTTCACTTTGGGAAGAGAACACGATGGGGTTATGTTTGACTCGTAGGTAGTTTAGGATCTTTAGCAATCATTAATAGTCTGCGACCGTTTGCGTAGATGCTCATCTTATTCTTGTACTCGTAAGTTAGCCACCATATATATTGCTTAGCCGCTGCTGCAACCTCACCATTTTACATCTTCCTACCCATTAAGCTTTGCTAGTCTTGTTACCCATGGTTATGGGATTGCTGAGTCCTCATGGCTCACAGATACTACAACAACAGTTGCAGGTGTAGGTTTCCGATGACTTGACGTGAGAGCGATGTTCTTGTGTTGGAGTTCTTTCTTCTTCTGCTTCTTCAGTCTTGGGTTAGGTTCTGGGTCGGCAGCCTGGGATAGCAGATGGATGTCGTTGAGCTTTTCATGTTTGCATCCGTAGTCAGATGCCTTGTATTGATGTTTTTGTATTCATGTGACTTGTATGTATTGATGTATCCCCCATGTATGTATGTAATGGTACGATGTAATGATATCCATCTTGCTAAGCGCCCGAAATGCGGTTGTGCCCCAATCACGTAAGTGTCACGTGATCGGGATAGAATTGCATCTTGGGTCTGACAAGTTGGTACCAGAGCCTCGACCGACCATAGGAGCCCCCTTGATTGATCATAGTTTGGCCGTTGTCGAGTCTAACAGAAAACTTTTTCAGAGTCTAGTTATATCAGAGAGTAGGAATTCTTTTTACTCCTTAGCCCCTTCGTCGCTCTGGTGAGGAATCTTGACGTAGGTGTTTTGAATTACTCCTGTTCCCCTTCAATTTTTTTTAGGATCACGTGGTTAGTTTTCGTTTGTTGCGTTGTCAGTTCTGTCATCTGGTGCATCTCTCGTCAAGTGGATTTGACCCTCCTGTTATTTGCAAGTTCAACCTTAGTTCTTTTCAACCGACGGTGTTTTCCCCGTCTGAAGTAGATTTTCTTTTTCCCACCCGCCCACTCTTTTTGCTTCTTGGAGTCGGAGTCCTTAATCGTGTATCCATCCGACTCGTGTGAATCCTTTGCATTCTTTCCTCAGTTATTTCAACCAGTGAATTCTCGCCTAACTCGTCATCATTCTTCTTTTTTCTTCTCCGAGGATTTCTCCTCTCGTTTGATATTCTTCATCTCTTTTCTTCTCCGGTGGATTCAATTCAAGTATTCGGTGTGGATCATATCCTTTTTCCCTCGGCTCAAATGTTTCACCTTGCTCGTTCACCTCTCGCCATTTAATTGTTCCCGGTGTTCCAAAGACATCTCGAGAGATTCGTCTGTCTTCCAATTAATTCGAGGTTGTCACCTCATTCGTGTCTTTTAGTTGTTCCGGTGCATTATCTCGTTTTCGATCCTTTCCAACGGTGTTTTCTTTTCGGTGGGCTCATAACCCACAGGTTTTTTCCCACGACCTTACCTGACTCTTCTATTTTTTTCCAAAGCTATTCCCAAACTCTTTTCAAGTGTGATGTAAGTATGTATTCCATTAGTCATATGCCTTCCGAAGATCGTTTTCAAATTATTTTCAGCATTGGTTCAACCTTACTTCTTCATTCTTTCGGAGTATTCATGAATTCTTTTCTTTGTGTTCCTCTGAAGGCCATCATTCAGAAGATTTCGTCGTTCTCAGTTTTCAACTTTGTCCTCTAAATATTCTTCATTGATGCCTCTTCGTTTGTCTCACATTCGTCCGATGCTTCGTTCAAGTATTCTTTAATCAGTTCGCGATCTCTTCGTTCTCGTCATCCAATTTTCCTCAAGTGCCTTATTCTTCCTGGTGATTCATTCTCTTGTTTTCACTCGATTTTAATTCTTCTCGATGGCTTGTTCTCTTCCATCATTCGATTTGAATTCTTCCCGGTGGTTCGTTCCTTTTCTTCACTCGGCTTCAATTCTTACGGTGGTTCGCTCAAGAGTTCTTTTCCGGTGTTATCATATCAATCCATTCATTTTTATTCCAATCCTACCGGTGGTTCAGGAAGATTTTCGCAAGTCCGCGATATATTCCTCTTTATTCATTTCAAGGAGAATAAGTAGTATGTGAATCCATTGCTTCTCATCAATTTAATTGGTGGAGGATAAGCATAACATAATTCTTATTCTTTTCATCAAGTTGATTTATTCCTTCCTTCGGAGTTTATCCTTGATGAATAAATTCTAATTGCAAGTGCTTAATCTTTTCCTTTCCGGAGTTCAAAGTTTCCTCGGCTATCTCGTCAGATTCTCGTCTAAATCATCGCAAGGCTTTAATCTTATTCTTTTCATCCATCATTTCTATATCATCATCCTTTCGTTACCGGAGTTCTTCATGGTGGTTCTCCATCATTCAATTCATTCTTCAAACGTTCAGCTAATTCTTCTGGAGCAGCTCAAGCATTCTTATTCTTTTGCCTCTCGAGTGCAAATAATTCTTTGTATTCTATTGAAGTGGAATTTTGCATTCTTCGCTCTTCTCAGCTCATCAATATTTTGATAGTGGCGGTAATTCACCTCAAGCTTTGAGATGTTTTTTCTGAAGTCCACAACAAGTTAATTCTTTTCGTTATTGATTCTCAACAACTCCGTTCATCCTTTCTTCACAAGGATGATTTGAATTCATTCGTGGTGTAAGTTGTCATCTTCCTCTCCGTTCTTTTCTTTCCACTCTTTAATTCTTCCGGAGGCATTGTGTTGTTGCTCTCGTCGGGTATCATTTCTTTTGTTCAGGTTCTTGTTCCATTCCATTCATGTTCATCCGGTGTGCTAATTCTTTCAGTTTCAGCCGGAGTTCTGCTCGAATTACTTTTCTATCTCTTTTAACCGGAGTGGTTTCGAATTCATTCTTGTTTCGTCAGCTCTTGTTTCGTGCCTTTCAACCTCCTTGATTCGCGTCGTATTCCTTGCTCCTCTTGGTTAACGAAGTCTTTGCAACTTTGTTCTTCTCCGTTGTATCCTTTCTTTCAAAGTGTTCAACCTCTCAAGGTTCTTTGGTTTCACTCTTTTGTCCTCGAAGAACTTTGTTCTTCCTTTTTCTCTTTCGTCTCGTTCCTAAGATCTCGGGACGAGATCTCTTGTTAGTAGGGGAGTGTTGTGACACCCCAAGACCGATGCGCCAGGTGTCAGCCAGTTATTCGTCGTCGTTGCCATGTCATCTGCTTGCGTATTGCATCTTGCCATGTCATCATGTGTGTTGCATCATCATGTTTTCAAAACTTGCATCTGTCCGAGTCCCCTCGTCCTTTCCGTTATCCGTTCTGAGCCCAGACACACTTGCACGCGTCCGCGGCGCCTCTGGATATTTATTTTATGAGTGGCCGGAAAATGTTCTCGGAATGGGTTGAAACTTGGCGTGTGGTCTTATTATAGCATAGGTAGACCGCATGTCAAGTTTCGTCGCGTTCGGAGTTCGTTTGACAACCCAACGGTTAACCGTGTTAACCGCCGGAAGCCTTTTTCTCTTTTGTCCCAGCACCCCTTTCACAACAGCCCCCAAGCCTATCCTAACCCCCTCCATGCTCTCGGTCGTCGGATCAGGATCGCGTGGCCGAAAACCGCTCCTCATTTGGACTCTCCTAGCTCCCTCTACCTATAAATATGTGCCTCCCCCCGAAATTCTCGCAAATGAACCCTAGCCCTGCTCCCATCGCGCAGCCGGACATGTCCGTTCTGCTGCAGGACATGTCCAGCACCCCTCCACCTCACTCCGACCAATCGCGTGATGCCACATCAGCTCCGTCGCTGCCCGCCGCCACTCGCGAGGCACCACATGGCCGCCGCCACCTCCCCGCCGCCGCGGCCCGCGGAACCCATCCGGGGCCCGAGTAGCCGCCGCCGCGCCAGGCCGAGCGCGCCCGAGCCCCGCGCCTCGCCTCCGTCGCCAGCGCCGCCGCCCGGCCTCGCCGCACCACCGCCGCCGGCCTCGCCCTCGCCGGACCTACCCCGCCGCCTTCTCCACTCCGGCCGCCACCATGTGCCACCACCGCCGCCGGAGGCCTTGCCTCGAGCTCCCTGAGCTCCGCCGCCGAACCCTCTCGCCAGATCCGGCCGAGCCTGCCCCGGATCTGGCCGGTCCCCGCTTCCCCGGCCAGCGTCGTTGCTGGAACCCCTCGCGCTGCCGCGCCGGAGGTCCCCATCGACCGTACCGTCGTCGGCCTCGTCGGGAGGACGACGCGCCCAGCGCTGCAGCCTCCTCCTCCCCGGCCCAGACCCCGCCAGCGCTGGCCCAGCCGAGGCTGGCCCAGCTCCCCTCCGCCCCGGCCTCTTCTGCCACCATGGGCCGGCCCGTCTACCCCGGCCCGCCTTGGCCTCGCCTCCTCCACTTTTCGCCGTGGCCTGCCCCCTTTCTAGCGCCCGTGCGTGGGTTACTATATTGCGCTCGTCAGTTTTTTTCCTCAAAATGACCAAGTCCTTTACTGCCTTAATTTTGTTGCATACTTTGCTTGACCGTAACTTGTTGTGTGTATGTCCAATTGATGCATATAATATGTCAAAATGATCGTGGTGATATGCTCTTCATATTGTTCCATTGTGGCATGCTTGTTTGAGATCATCTTGATGCCGTAATCCTCATTGCAAGAGTGCTACTTGTTTAAAACTATTGTTGTCTGTAATTTTGTTAGCATGTTTCAGATGTGATAACTTTGTGCATGTTTATCCAAATGGAGCATATGATATGTCAAAATGTTCATTGTGAAGTGCTCTACATGTTGGTTGCTGTAGCATTCATGTTAGGTGTCATCTTGCCATGTTAATCTCTGTTGCAAAAGTGCATTTGGCTGTTAAGTGCTGAAACTTGTTATGAGATGCTGATTTCACTTGTTCATTGCTATTGATGTGTTTGTCTTCATGCCACATGCCAATATGTTTTAGAAGCACAATCATATGGTCTTTTCTGTGGTGCAATCCACTTTCCATGATATGCCTTGAGGTGACTTAAACAAGCTTGTAAACATGCCATGCCAATGTTGCTGTTTTATACTTCGTGAAAAAACTGCTAAGTCTGGAATCTGTTAAACCTGATGCTATGTTTTCTTGATGCCCCATTCAAATCCATGCTTGTTTTGGAGTGGCCAATGATCATGTCTTGTTGTACATGTTATTGTCTATCCGTTCATGCCCTTACTTGCACATTTGGCCTGCTATAGCTTATTTATTTCTTGCTCTCAAGTTGCTATAAATTTAACCTGTCAGGCTTTTATCAGCATGTTCAATTTGGTGAAGCTTGTTGTTATTGATCCATACCTCCTATGGAGTTGCTCCAATGGAGTTGTTTGATGTATGCTATGTCTACTACATGTCCATAATCTTTATATACTTAGTAGAGTTGATATGCTTATTGTTTTGTGCCTCCGAAGGCAGCATCGTGATGGTGTTTTTGCCTTCCCAGATTTTGACTAAGTCTTGATAAATTTATTGCAACTTACCATGCTTAGTTAATTGTGTTCCAGCAAGCTTTTGGGTGTGTTCGAAGTTCATGCTTGTTAAGTACTGTAAGTGCATCTAGTGCCACCCCTAGTTGGTTTTGGAGTATTGACGACAAACCCGGTTGAGGGACTAATGTGTTTGTGAGAATTGCAGGATAACACAGGTAGTAGTCCCTCACTGATTCGGTTTACCTACCGGAGATGACCCCTAAAAATGAATGAAGACATTGACGACAATGGCGGTATATGAAGATAATCATATTGAAGACTATGACAAGAGAAGACATTGTGTGAAGACTATGGAGCGCGAAGACTTAGACGTTTCATTGTTTCCTTTTCTTCTTTGTTGAGTCATAGGAACCACCGTACTGTTAAGTGGGGTCCAAGTGAACTAAGTCAGAGTGACTGAAGTGATGCTCAACCAAATCCTATGTCTTCGAGCGAAGACAATGAGACAAATCTTATCCAGAGATGGATGAGTCTGCTTTACTTGCAGCCCAAGTAAAGTTGTCATGTGCGTTTGAAATCTGACCGTTGGAACACGTGTCAGTTCCTTAGTGACCCAGGGTCACTTCGGACAAATCAGGTCGGGTTGCCCAGTGGCTATAAATAGCCCACCCCCTACACCAGAAATTGGTGGCTGCTCAGAGTTATTACATGACTTTTGTCATTTGAGAGCAACTCACCTCCGAAGCATTTGAGAGAGAGATCCTTGCGAGGAAAAAGCCCAAACACCCAGAGCCAAAGAGTGTTAGGCATCACTGAAGTCTTTCTGTCTGTGTGACCTGAAGACTTGTAACACTTGGGGACTGTGTTTCCTCCAGCCGGTTAGGCGTCGCGTTCTGAGCATCCAAGAGTCATTGTGGATTTCCGGTGAACGAAGTCTGTGAAGGTTTGGAAGTCTACCTTGAAGACTTACCAGAGTGATTGGGCGAGGACTATGTGTCCTTAGCTCAAGGGGAATAAGGTGAAGACGCGGTCTTCTGAGTTAAATCTCAACCTCTCTAACCAAACATACATTTGTCACAGCAACTGGAACTGGTCTAACAAATCACCGTCTTCCCGAGCTACTGGTTCTATCCCTTCCTTCTCTTTACTTATTGCCTGTCTTTGTGAAGTCATTGCCTGTTTGCCTTATCTGTTTGACTTCAATGTTTGACTACTTATTCTGATTGGCTTCATACAATCTTCCATCCTGATCCATACCACCTAGCTGCTATTAGTCTTCATGCTTTCACTTCATTGAATACTTGACTATGGCTTGTCTAGTGTAGTCTACCTTCCGCTGCATATAAATAGGATCAGTTCTATAGTTTGTCTTTGAAACTTCTATGTTTTGAAGACTTGCATAAAAATTGCCTATTCACCCCCCTCTAGTCGATATACAACACTTTCAATTGGTATTAGAGCAAGGTACTCCCTTGTTCTGTGTGATTCGGTTTAACCACCTGGAGTTTTAGCTATGTCGACTGCAGGGATAATCAAAGTCTCCATTGCGTGCCCCGTCTTCGATGGCACTGAATACCCCTACTGGAAGAACAAGATGTGCATGCATGTTGAAGCCATTGACGTGGACCTCTGGTTTGTCGTCAAGAACGGCGTTCCCAAGACTAGTGAAGGTCTCACCCCTGCTGATGTCAAGAAGCTCGTCCAACTGGATTCCACTGCCAAGAATATCATCTGTGGTCATCTGACCAAAGGACAGTTTGGTCGTGTGATTGCTCTGGAAACGCCGAAGGAAGTCTGGGACTGGCTCTCTAAGGTCAACGAAGGCGTCTCAACCCAGAGAGATCAAAGAATTAGTGTCCTTTGCAACCACTTCAATCGCTTCAAGAGACATGACAATGAGAATGTCCAACACACATTCGATCGCCTCACTGACATCACAAATGAGCTTCAGGCACTTGGCGCCACTGAGATCACCAAGCATGAAATCGTCAAGACACTACTGAGATCACTTGACAGCTCATTTGACATCCTTGCCCTGATGATTCAAGAACGCCCTGACTTCAAGACTCTCGACCCATCTGACATACTTGAGAGGCTCAACACACATGAGTTCCAGCTATCCGAGAAACATGACATCTATGGTCCCAACTATGGACGAACTCGCACTTTGAAGGCAAAGGTTGCTTCCTCATCTGAAGTAGAATCTGACTGCAGTTCTGATGATCCTGAAGACATTGGAAAGGAGCTTGCCATGCTAGTGAAGAAGTTCTAGAAATTCATTAGGAAGAAAGGCTTCAGAAAGTCTTCACGATCCAGCTCAAGAAATGATGAAGCTTCTACCCATGACTACAAGAAGAGAACATGTCACAAATGCAAGAAACCTGGTCACTACATCTCTGAGTGTCCTCAATGGGACAATGAGAAGAAAAATAAGAAGAGCAAGGAATATGATTCTGATGAC
>LR738715.1:517073981-517087886 GCA_902687465.1 Secale cereale | reverse complement strand
ACTTCAAGACTCTCGACCCATCTGACATACTTGAGAGGCTCAACACACATGAGTTCCAGCTATCCGAGAAACATGACATCTATGGTCCCAACTATGGACGAACTCGCACTTTGAAGGCAAAGGTTGCTTCCTCATCTGAAGTAGAATCTGACTGCAGTTCTGATGATCCTGAAGACATTGGAAAGGAGCTTGCCATGCTAGTGAAGAAGTTCTAGAAATTCATTAGGAAGAAAGGCTTCAGAAAGTCTTCACGATCCAGCTCAAGAAATGATGAAGCTTCTACCCATGACTACAAGAAGAGAACATGTCACAAATGCAAGAAACCTGGTCACTACATCTCTGAGTGTCCTCAATGGGACAATGAGAAGAAAAATAAGAAGAGCAAGGAATATGATTCTGATGACAAGAAAAAGAAGAAATCCTCAAGGTTTTCTTCCAAGTCTTCATCGAAGTCTTCATCACACAAGAAGAATTCATCTGGCAAGGCTCATGTGTTTGTTGGCAAAGAGATGGATTCAGAGGAGGAGTCTGCTTCAGAAGAAGCAGAGGTGGAGTCTGAGGAAGAGTCTGATTCTGGTGCTGCAAGTCTGGCTCTAGCCACAGCCTACGTTGCCAAGTTCATCTTCAACACTGAAGACAATGGCCCCGTCACCAACACTGATGATGAGAACGACGACTCTGGTCCCACCTACTGCTTCATGGCAAATGGTGCCAAGGTAAAATCACGCGATGCTTACTTTCAAACATCCAGTGAAGATGACTCTGATTGTGAATCAAAACCTAGCTACAAAACACTTGCTAAAATTGCCACTGGACAGCAGAAAGCTATGGAACATATTCAAAAACGGTTAGACAAAAGCGATGACCTGTTGGACGCGGAAATGACCCGTCCTCAGTCCTTAATTGAAGACATAAAAAATCTTCATGTTAAGTACGAGGAACTTGAAAGTCTTCATGAAACACTCTCAAGAACTCATGAAAAGCTTTCCCACGATTATCTTCAAAGGAAGCGAGAACTTGAGAAATTGAAAGCGGCTCATGAAGATGTTCAAAAAGAAAATGAGTCACTCCGCGCTCAACTGATCAGCTTCGCTCAGGAAGGATTTGAACCACCATGCCTAAAATGCATTGAGCGTGATAACACTACATCTGTTGCTGAATGTTCTACTGCTGCCACTTTTGCAATATCTTCAACTACTGATGTGGTAACTAACCCCTCTGCTGAGGACACCACTACTATTGCTGATGAAAATGCTAGGTTGAAGACTTTGCTTGAAACAGGGATGTACAAAAGCCTCAAAGGGCATCAGACGTTATGTGATGTCCTCAAAAAGCAGATTCTGAACCGAAACCCTAGGAAAGAGGGTGTAGGGTTCGAGAGGAAAATGAATGTTGATGGTTCATACTGGAAGCCTGAGCAGTACCCCAAAACCACATGGGTTGCTGCAAAGGAACCTTCAGTGGATCCGTCCACCTTATCCGGCTTCACTTGTGCTAATCCTATTATCATTAATGAATGCTTTGATGCAAACTATAAACTGTTTAAGAATCAGAATGGTGAAGTGTTTGCCAGGTATATTGGTACTAACTGCAGGAACGGGCCACCTATGAAGAAGATCTGGGTTCCCAAAGGTTGTCTTGAGAAGCTTCCAGTAAATGTCATCATGACACCACCTGGGAAGAAGACAAACCCCGGACCAAAGGCTTCATACGACCCTAAGGCTTCATACATACAGAGGACTCACCTGATTCACCCTAACGCCAATGTTTTGCAAGGAAATTATACTCAGACCCATGAATATGAGCGTGTTTCCTCAAACCGCTATATTCACAAAACAAAGAACTTTTCTACTTATTCCTATGACTATTATTCTCCTACTGCAAGACTATTTGCTAGGGCTCCAAAGCCAAAATTCTCAAATGCTGCTCTTAGACTCATTGCTTCTAAGCCACCCCTAAAGATGTGGGTGGTTAAGAAGAATTAACTTTCTCTTGCAGGGAAAGGTCTCCAGCCGAAAATCAAAGGCGTCTGATACTATTGCTGGAGACCTAAAACAACTTGTAGGGCGCAAGATCAAATGCCCAAATGGTCTTACTATGTATTTTGTTCATGAATCGCTTGCCAATCATCTTATCAGTCCTAACTTGGATCTAAGCTTTCATAATCCGCTTGTTCGTTGTATGTTTATGCTTCACATGCTCCTTGCCAAGCCTATTCCCCTAACTGCATTGTAGGGTATGAAACCAAAGACTTCAGAATGGATTATGGACAGCGGATGCACTAATCATATGACTGGAGATCGAAGTCTTCTTATGGACTCAACCTTACGTCCATCTGACAAGAGTCACATCACATTTGCTGACACTGGTAAAAGCAAAGTATTGGGTCTAGGTAGAGTTGCAATCTCAAGGGATCAGCACATGGATAAAGTCATGCTTGTTGAATCCCTTGGTTTCAACTTAATGTCTGTCTCAATGCTTTGTGACTTAAACATGATTGTGATATTTGGAAAATATCGATGCCTTGTACTAATGGAATCTGACAAGTCTCTAGTCTTTGAAGGATACATGAAAGGTGATATGTATATGGTAGATTTCTCTGCAGGACCGCTGATGGCCGTATGTCTTCTAGCAAAAGCTTCAGAGTGCTAGCTCTGGCATCGAAGGCTAGGACATGCCGACATGAGGAACTTGCACACTCTCGTGAAGAAGAAGCACGTCGTAGGCATCGAGGGCGTCAAGTTCAAGAAAGATCATCTGTGTGGTGCCTGTGAAGCTGGGAAGATGACTAGGGCCAAGCATCCCTCGAAGACAATCATGACGACATCCAAACCCTTCGAGCTGCTTCACATGGATTTATTTGGCCCTACTCACTACTCCACGTTCACTACTACAGCTTGTCTCTATGGTTTTGTCATTGTTGATGATTATTCAAGATACACATGGGTGCATATAATTCTCTACAAGACTGAAATGCAAGATTTCTTCAGACGCTTCGCCAACCGTGCCATGAACAACTATGGCGTCAAGATCAAGCATATCAGAAGTGACAATGGCACTGAGTTCAAAAATACCGGCCTTGACCTTTATCTGGATATGATGGGAATCACTCATGAGTTCTCAGCTCCATACACACCTCAGCAGAATGGCATCATAGAGCGCAAGAACAGAACCCTAATTGAGATGGCTCGAACGATGCTCGATGAATACAAGACACCAAGAAAGTTCTGGCCTGAAGCTATTGATACTGCATGCCATATCATCAACCGTGTCTATCTTCACAAGCTTCTGAAGAAAACGTCCTATGAACTCCTTACAGGCAAGAAGCCAAATGTCAGTTACTTCAAGGTATTTGGAGCTAGGTGCTGGATCAAGGATCCACATCACAAGTCAAAATTTGCACCAAAAGCACATGAAGGTTTCATGCTCGGCTATGGAAAGGACTCGCACTCCTACAGAGTCTTCAACATTTTTCTCTATAAAGTGGTTGAAACTGTGGATGTGCGGTTTGATGAAACGAATGGCTCACAAAGAGAGTTCCTACCAAATGTGCCGGATGAAGCTTCACCTAGTGAATCTATCAAGCTAATGGGAACAGGTGAAATCATCCCTTCTGAAGCACAGCCTAACGAGGAACTCATCATTTCTACTCCAAATCAACCTGAAGACAATGCTCAGCCTGAAGACAATCCTCCTGATGATGACAATGAACAGCAAGAGCAAAATCTTCGTCCAGCTCATCCCCGTGTTGCAAATGAAGTACAAGTTGAGAAGATAATTGACAGCATAAATGCACTTGGTCCACTCACTCGTTCACGAGCAACACAGCTAGCAAATTTCTGTGGGCACTTTGCATTTGTCTCAATATCTGAACCCAAGAAAGTTGCTGAAGCCTTCATGGAACCTGAATGGATTCAAGCTATGCAAGAAGAGCTTCAACAATTTGAGCTGAACAATGTATGGGAACTTGTCAAGCGTCTTGACCCCCGCAAGCACAACATAATAGGCACAAAATGGATATATCGCAACAAGCAAGATGAGCATGGTCAAGTTGTCAGAAACAAAGCTCGTCTCGTTGCTCAAGGATACACTCAAGTTGAAGGGATTGACTTCGATGAAACGTTTGCTCCTGTGGCTAGGCTTGAAGCTATTCGCATACTGCTAGCCTATGCAAATCATCACAACATACTTCTGTATCAAATGGATGTGCAGAGTGCCTTTCTCAATGGAAATATTGAAGAAGAAGTGTATGTTGCACAACCACCTGGCTTTGAAGATCCAAAAGATCCTGATATGATATACAAGCTCAACAAGGCACTGTATGGCCTCAAACAAGCCCCTCGTGCTTGGTATGACACATTCAAAGACTTCCTGAAGAGCAAAGGCTTCAAACCTGGTTCCTTGGATCCCACACTCTTCACGAAGACATATGATGGTGAACTGTTTATCTGCCAAATCTATGTGGACGACATTATCTTCGGTTGCACTGACAAAAGATACAACGATGAGTTTGGTCACATGATGCAAGAGCAATATCAGATGTCCATGATGGGTGAGCTGAAGTTCCTCCTTGGTCTTCAAATTCGTCAGCAAAGCAATGGCATCTTCATATCTCAAGAGAAATACCTCAAAGATTGCCTGAAGAAGTTTGGTATGCAAGACTGCAAAGGATACACAACGCCTATGCCAACTTAAAGTCATGTGAGTCCCGACGCCAATGGTAAAGATTTTGATCAAAAGGTATACCGCTCCATGATTGGTTCTTTACTTTATTTATGTGCATCTAGGCTAGATATTATGCTTAGTGTTTGCATGTGTGCTCGATTCCAAGCGGCACCAAAGGAGTCGCATCACTTAGCTGTGAAGCGAATTCTTCGATATTTGGCTTACACTCCAACACTAGGACTATGGTATCCAAAGGGCTCAGAGTTTGATCTAGTTGGATTCTCATATGCTGATTATGCTGGTGACAAAGTTGATCGCAAGTCTACATCAAGCACATGTCACTTTCTGGGATGATCACTTGTCTGTTGGTATTCAAAGAAGCAGAACTGTGTATCACTCTCCACTGCTGAATCTGAATACATTACTGCTGGATCTTGTAGCGCTCAGCTTCTCTGGATGAAGAAAACACTCAAGGACTATGGTGTCCATATGAAGCATGTGCCACTCTATTGCGACAATAAAAGCGCCATCAAGATTGCCAACAACCCAGTTCAGCACTCGAAGACAAAGCACATTGAAATTCGTCATCACTTTCTCAGAGATCATGTCATGAAGGAAGATATTGATATCATACACGTCAACACTGAAGAGCAGCTGGCTGATATCTTCACAAAGCCCTTGGATGAGAAAAGGTTTTGCAAGTTGCGGTGTGATCTAAATATCTTAGAATCCTCAAATGTCCTGTAATCAGACACACATCCTAACACTTATGCATATTGATGACTTAGATGTGCAATACACGAAGTAATGTATATCTTCAATCAATGAAGACTTACACTCTGAGTGTGAATACATTAACGTGGAATTTAACTTCGGAGCGCCACGATAATTTTGCACCGTGTCTGGGTCTAATTCTTCCTATACGGTGGGTAACGCCACCACCAAATATTTGTTTGAAGTGTTTCTCTTGGCGTTACATTTGCAAAGTCTTCGCATTTGGTTTATCTTCATATAGGACATATATAGACTTGTGTTCTGTCCTCTACAGCATTCACTTATAGCTATGTCTTCTTATTTGAATCTTTTGAACTAAGTGAATGTGATCGGACCCTAACCTCTCTATGCTTTCTCACCTCAAACTCTATCAATCCAGATCATATGCATTCTGTTGGAACAGTCGAATGTCTTCTCTGCGTCCTTGTCAGCAGAAGATACAGAGACAAACTTTAAATCTGTTTTTAATGCTCAATCATTTATGCCTGAAACCCAGAAAAGCCGGAACGACCACCCCGACAGTCCAGGCGTGCGTGGGATTGTGGTACAACTCCCAATGTGTTACATGTCCGCCACGTGTCCCTCAGATGTGAACCGCTAGGGGCACCTGCGTAATTGCGATGTGCCGTCTCCCATCCTTATAAATGCACGTCCCATCATGGTCAAAAGCTCTTCTACCACCTCTCCACCTCGACCAACCCTAGCGCCTTCGCTAGCTCTCGACGACGCCGACGACGAAGCGCTTCGCTGCCGCGACCTCGTCGACGCCGTCTTCACGCCGGCCGCGGACATCGTCTTCTCCGCCGCCGCCGTAGGTGTCCTCCGTCGCCAAGTTAGGGCACGGAAGATCGAATTGCCCGTCATCCACTTCTTCTCCATCTAAGCAGTTCATCGTGTGGTAAATTAAAACTCTCTTTTTACCATCTTCTTGATCCAATAGATTCATCTTTTTCACCATAAGAAGTTTCTGCCTCCATATATTTGGATCTATCCTGTCTGGATCTCATATTTTTCCTAGTATATTCACTTATGCTTCACACATAGTTAGATTCCTCACTTGTACCTATTCTTGGATTCGTACAAATCTGGAACCAACTCTCTACATATAAGTGAATGTCTTCGCGCTATGAGGTCAATGTCTTCAAAACTGATTTATCTTCAAAATCTTCTGAGAATGCATATGACCTCTTCCCCTTCCCTCGCATCTCTAATGCTGTCACAGGTACATGTCCGTGGGAGAATCCCTTGGTTCTCATAGTCTGCATTCATTTGCAGAATTCTTGCAGCGTCATATTCACTCTCCCGAGGCCAGTTCTTGTCTGACCAGCAGACGGAAGCCTTAGACTGCATTGAAGCCTTTCAGTTTGAAGCCCTTCAGTTTGAACCCAATGGAAACTGAAAAATCTGTTAGGAAGGGTGGCAGATAGCGCCGTGGAAACACCTCCAAAGATTTGCCTCCTGACCTCATTGAAATGTACAAGACTGATCCAGAGGAGGACTACAAACAGAGGAAGACTCGAATCCAATGGATTCGAAGATATTGGGCAGAATAGTGGTTCATGTACAAGTTTGTGACCCAAGAGTATGCTGAGAAGAATGCCATCAAGCGACCATGGGGGGGACATTTTGTACAAAAATCTTCCTCCCAGGACCCAAGCTGAAGCCATTGCTCAAGGCTTCTATCCTTGCATGGTCTGTGGGCCACAACCAGCAGATGCTGACCCATCTTCACTGCTATGGTGTCGCGACGACAATCTATTCAAGCGCAATCTTCAGTATGCCAAGAACTCGACCAAAGAAAACAAGAAGAATTGGGGATTAGACTTCAATCCTGGCCCCTCTGCGCCTCGTGCCGATGGCACGCACGAAGCTGAACCAAATCTGGTTGGGCCCTTCTACAACTTAGAAGGTCTCATCAGTCACATAAGGGTTCAAGGGGCGGATGTGGATCAACCTGCATACGACGCTGATTTTGATGAAGCGCCTGCATCTCCGAAGCCGAAGAAGAAGAAGAAATCAAAGGCTTCGAAGACCACTCCACCAACTGCTTCAAGAGTGAAGCCTTTGGCCACTGCTCCACCTGCACCAAGTGTGCAATCTGAAGAGCACTCTCGCATATCCAAGAGCAAGCAGCTAAGGAAGAAGCCCATGCACAACCCCAGTCCAGCTCTGACTCCTGATACTGTTCTGAAGAACGCCAATGAAGCCATTGATCTATCAAGCGATGAAGATCTAGCTGATGACGCTCTTGAGCAATTGATCAATAGCAAGCAAGATGCAGAAATCTTCAATGATCTGCCCCTCTTTGACGTGGAAGTGTTGAACAACTTCATTGATGAGTGGTTTGACACCCCCCCAACCTCAGCTTTGACGATCTGCAACTTCCCGTTGTCCTAAGCGTCTCCTTCAATGGCGCCATTGCTTCTGAGCTAGCTCTTGCTCAGAGAATTGTTGAGCTGAAGCAAAAGATTGACTATGAAAAGGCTCAGTTCAAGAAGCATATGGCCAAGCTCAGCATCCAAGAAATCTAGAATTTCAAAGTCATGATGCATGAGCTCAAGGAAGCCTTTCACAAGAGGCGTGAAGAAGCCAAAGGTTCTCGAGAGCGCATAAAGGCCTTGGCTGCCAAGTGCGTCCAAGCCTACAATGAAGCTGAGAAGCGCAAGGCCCTTGGGCGTCCTGGCATCGACCCCAGGATGGCTGCAAAGAAGAAGAAGCCAACTGTGGCCCAAGCTGAAGAACCAAGGCATGAAGAACCTAGCATTGTCTTCCCTGCCAGCATGACAGGCACGAAGCCTAAGGTCTCCATAGTTGCTTCAGAGCGCAAGAAGAAGAAAGTGGCTGAAGCTGAAGCCCGCAAGCGCAAGAACACCACTAATGATGCTCCACCCACTAAGAAGCGCAAGACCAAGAAGGTTCGGGCTGCTCCCACAGAGCCCCTTGTCGTCGAGCCCATTTCTGTTGCTCGTCCTGCGTCTGCACATCAAGAACGTCGTCTGACTGTTCATGAGCCTGCTCCCACAGAGGCTCCTAAAGACATTCCAGCTGCTGACCCCACCGCGGCTGAAGACATTGGTCCTCAAGACAATGTTGAAGATGATGAAGTCCTTCCTCAGATCGAGTATAATGTGCTATCATCGCCTGTTCTCACGAACAGCGAACGCATCAGCATTGGTCGTCCATTGACGCCAATTGCATAGGATGACTCATAGGCTGATCACCCACAAGAATCCCCACATGTTGAAGTCACAACAGTAACTCCCCCAACTAAAGTCACCAGTTCGGTGCTTGAAGATGAAGACTATGAGGCCCAACCAACTCCATCTCCAAAAGCGTCGCCAACATTCCGCAGGCTTCGCAAAGGACCAAGGCCTCAAGTTGGTCCCTCCAGTGTTCGAGAAGGAGATGTGCACCAATCTGTTCCTGAAGACTCTCCTACTGTGAACGTCCCCGAGTCTGAAGCCAAAGCGGCTGAAGATATTCCGGCTGCATCAGCCGATGAAGAACAACCAAGATAAGAAGAAGCACGTGTTGCCACACCCCCTGTTCTCGAGGAGAACATGTCCGACCCTCTAGCTCCTGAAGTGGAGGTTACAAATTCTGAGGCTGCCACCAACACTACAACTGAAGCTAACGACATTGTCATGGCTGAAGCAAATGTGGCACCTGAAGCCAATGTGGTGCCTGAAGCCAGTGCTGCACCTGACGCCAATCGGCAGCCCGAAGCCAATGCCACTGCTCATGTTCCGCCTCCAAGGCCACATACTATTGAGCAAGCATACGACAAAGATGATCAGCTCATCTCTGTCAAATGGCCTATTCTGGTTCCTCCACCTGCTGCTGGACCGCCTGCTGTTGGTCCTCAATTTGATTACCATGTCGAGCACAGGCCTCATGTTCAGAAGCCTAAGCCAAGACTGCCAAGGTTCCTAGGTACTGCCACTTCTCCAGGGTCCTTCAATTCTAATGGTTTCACTACGCACAACACTTTCTTTGACAGCGCCAAGAACCCCTATTCCAAGGCAAGGATATCATCAGATAGGTTCTGGAGCCATCAACAACGCAGTTATTACTCACGAGTTCTCTATGATCAAGGGCGCATATTCCCACATACGCGTCTTGATACTGAAGCAATTACTGGATTGCCCTGTCTTGAAGAAGCTCTTGATTGCTTCCGTGATGCTGGCCTGCTGAACTTTGTGACTGACAAAGAGCACTGGAATGAAGAGATGCTTCTGCAATTCTATGCAACCCTCCACATTCGCGGCTACATCAGGGATCCGAAGACATGGGTCCATGAGTGGATGACAGGCAATGTCCCTCATGAAGCCAAAGCCTTTGACCTCATTGAGCTTACTGGCCTGCCCACTCCAGGAGAACTATATGAACCTGGCTGTCAACTACACATCGAAGCTTTGGAGAGTATCTTTCAGAAGCCCAAGCCCAACATGAGCCAAATGCTGAGCATGATGAAGCCTTTGCCACTTGATGTTGAATATCCAAAGGAGTTCTTTTTTGAAGACCTTGAGTATCTGCCACACACCATATATCATATCATCAGGCGAACTCTATGGCCTGTCAAAGGACACTCTTCATCAGCCAAGCTTGAAGGCACAATGAAGACATTGGTCTTCTATATCTTCAATGGCATCTGCTTCAACGCTCAAGACTTCTTTATCGGGAAGTTGACTGTTTTAGGCTCTGATCTATTTGACCTCAAGTTCTACGCTTCATGGATTATGCGCCTCATCAAGCTTCATTCTGTTATCAACTATCATCCCTCTGCTCGCAACCATCACATATTCTTGCCAGAGGTTGATATGTCAGCTGAAGCCATATACCAAGAGCCTGCCAAAGAGCCTGTTAGTCTTCACAATGCTGATCACCAGAGCTTCACTCAGCCCATTGAAGGAGTTCCAGCGGTCACACATGTTTATCCTCTGGCTGGCCGTACTCGCTTACCTCGCGATGCAGAGACTGAAGCTACTGAGAGCACCATTACCCAAAGGCCTTGGAAGCAATCTCGTGTCCTTAATGACAGAGAGCTTCTTGTTGCCTTACATCAGAAACGGGATAAGCATCACTACTGGCTGAAGCGTCAGATGCAAAGCCTCTTGGTGGACGTCAATCGCATTCGCAACCTTGCCACCAAGAATGCCTTTGTTGCTCATGAAACCTGTCGGAGGTCATGGAAGAGTTTGACTTTGCTGAGTGCTGAAGCAGATCTTCAAGACGATGGCTTCATAGAAAGATTCAAGTTTGACCACACTCCCCCAAGGAATTCTATTTTTCGTCGAACTCCGTCTCTTGAAGACTCATACTATTCCTACTCCGCTGCAACGGTTGATGCCAGGGTGATAGATGATCAAGATGATGCTACCTCACCACCTCCTCCTTCAGCGCGTGTCGACACTGCACCAACTACTTCTGCACCGCCAAACACCAACGCCGACCCTGCATCTTCTCCTGCTCCAACTGGGAACGAGTAGAGGCTCTATGTCTTCAAACCTTTTTGGTCCTTACTGACAAAAGGGGGATAAGCATATGAGTTGATAGTCTTCAAGCGGGTCCATATGGGCGGGTGCTTTATATTTTGCCTAGTGTTTACAACTCTCGCTTTTGCTACATTTGGTTCTTTGAGCTGTAACACTTAAACTTGATGGTCGTCTGCTACGTTTTCTGATACTCTGTAATGCGATGATAAATTCCACATGTGCTACGATATTTTCCGCACTTAGTCATTTTGCAGACGTCCATTTCTCATTATGCATATCACTATATTCGACATATCAATTGTGCACGATGAATTGTCTTCATAAGTTGAAGAGGATCTCCACAAGTACAACCTGCCATGTGCATTTGCATTCAAAAGCAAATTAATTATATGCACATCTTCAGGGGGAGCCTTTTGCTACTTATGACGACAATACTTTATCCTTTACAATTTCACATACTTTTATCCCCGTTGAAAACTTCAACCAGTTTGTCATCAATCACCAAAAAGGGGGAGATTGTAAGTGCATCTAGTGCCACCCCTGGTTGGTTTTGGAGTATTGACGACAAACCTGGTTGAGGGACTAATGTGTTTGTGAGAATTGCAGGATAACACGGGTAGTAGTCCCTCACTGATTCGGTTTACCTACCGGAGATGACCCCTAAAAATGTATGAAGACATTGACGACAATGGTGGTATATGAAGATAATCATATTAAAGACTATGACAAGAGAAGACATTGTGTGAAGACTATGGAGCGCGAAGACTTAGACGTTTCGTTGTTTCCTTTTCTTATTTGTTGAGTCATAGGAACCACCGTACTGTTAAGTGGGGTCCAAGTGAACTAAGTCAGAGTGACTGAAGTGATGCTCAACCAAATCCTATGTCTTCGAGCGAAGACAATGAGAGCAAATCTTATCCAGAGCTGGATGAGTCAGCTTTACTTGTAGCCCAAGTAAAGTTGCCATGTGTGTTTGAAATCTGACCGTTGGAACACGTGTCAGTTCCTTAGTGACCCAGGGTCACTTCGGACAAATCAAGTCGGGTTGCCCAATGGCTATAAATAGCCCACCCCCTACACCATAAATTGGTGTCTGCTCAGAGTTATTACACGGCTTTTGTCGTTTGAGAGCAACCCACCTTCGAAGCATTTGAGAGAGATCCTTGCGAGGACAAAGCCCAAACACCCAGAGCCAAAGAGTGTTAGGCATCACTGAAGTCTTTCTGTCTGTGTGACCTGAAGACTTGTTACACTTGAGGACTGTGTTTCCTCCAGCCGGTTAGGCGTCGCGTTTTGAGCATCCAAGAGTCATTGTGGATTGCCGGTGAACGAAGTATGTGAAGGTTTGGAAGTCTACCTTGAAGACTTACCAGAGTGATTGGGCGAGGACTAGGTGTCCTTAGCTCCAGGGGAATAAGGTGAAGACGCGGTCTTCTGAGTTAAATCTCAGCGTCCCTAACCAGACATACAGTTGTCACAACAACTGGAACTGGTCTAACAAATCACTGTCTTCCCAAGCTACTGGTTCTATCCCTTCCTTCTCTTTACTTACTGTCTGTCTTTGTGAAGTCATTGCCTGTTTGCCTTATCTGTTTGACTTCACTGTTTGACTACTTGTTCTGATTGGCTTCATACAATCTTCCATCCTGATCCATACTGCCTAGCTGCTATTAGTCTTCATGCTTTCACTTCATTGAATACTTGACTATGGCTTGTCTAGTGTAGTCTACCTTCCGCTGCATATAAATAGGATCGATTCTACAGTTTGTCTTCGAAACTTCCATGTTTTGAAGACGTTCATAAAAATCACCTATTCACCCCCCCTCTAGTCGATATACAACACTTTCAAGTACAATGTCTATTTCACATCCATGCTGCTTGTTATCATGTTTGAGTGTTGTAGCATATATTTACCTTGCTCCAAAGTTGCTATGTGGCTGTTAACTTCAGCTTTGCATTGTATCTTGTTTCGTGTGTATGTGTTGAACCGTTGCTCCGTTTTGAGTGTGCCCTATATGAAACTTGTGTGATTTTGCATGTAGAAGCATAATATCATGTTGAATGCCTGTTTGGAGTATGTTTCTTGATGTTTGGATGCTTCTTGCATAAGTGCCATGTTTGTCTTGTTTTGCTCATATCTTCTAGGCCGTAGCTCTGAATTTAACAAACTTTATATGAAACTTGACTAGAATTTCGTGTAGATCATCATGGAGCATGTTAACCTGCTGTTTAACAACTTTAACTTAAGGTTTGTTCCGATCTGGACCAATTTCCAATTATGCATATGAGGACTTACCGGATTTGTTATGTGTTGATTCCGGCCTCATTTAAACTTGTTGGTTTGTGTTGATCTTGTGTGCGTCATCCCTTGCCATGAATTGCATCATATAGACTTGACTTGCATCATACTTGGTTCTTGTCATGTTCTTGAGTGGTGTGTTTACCGTGTTGTGTGATTTTTTCTCGTTAGTTCTTTTCCGTTGCGATCGTGAGGATTCATTCGTCGACACGTGGTTCGTCTTCTAGGCTTCTTCTTTGTCTACTTCACGGATTCGTTCTTCTTCCTTGCGGGATCTCAGGCAAGATGACCATCACCTTGGATACCTTTACTATCATTGCTATGCTAGATGTCTCGATGCTATCGTTATATGTCGCGCTACCCATCTTTTATTGCCAGCCCCTCTCCTTGATGCCATGAAACCTCTAACCTTTGACACCATCCCAGCAAACCATTGTTTGGCTATGTTACCCGCTTGCTCAGCCCCTCTTATAGCGTTGTTAGTTGCAGGTGAAGATGAAGATTGATCCATGTTGGATCTTGTTGTTGGAATATCACAATATGTCTTATATATTTCAACACACCTATATACTGGGCATGGTTGGAATGCTTGGCCTTTTTCTCGGTGTTTTGTTCCACTCATGCCACCTTAGGAGCCGATAAACCGGCGTTATGTTCCTTGATTTTGCGTTC
>LR738715.1:517043655-517072365 GCA_902687465.1 Secale cereale | reverse complement strand
GATTCGTTCTTCTTCCTTGCGGGATCTCAGGCAAGATGACCATCACCTTGGATACCTTTACTATCATTGCTATGCTAGATGTCTCGATGCTATCGTTATATGTCGCGCTACCCATCTTTTATTGCCAGCCCCTCTCCTTGATGCCATGAAACCTCTAACCTTTGACACCATCCCAGCAAACCATTGTTTGGCTATGTTACCCGCTTGCTCAGCCCCTCTTATAGCGTTGTTAGTTGCAGGTGAAGATGAAGATTGATCCATGTTGGATCTTGTTGTTGGAATATCACAATATGTCTTATATATTTCAACACACCTATATACTGGGCATGGTTGGAATGCTTGGCCTTTTTCTCGGTGTTTTGTTCCACTCATGCCACCTTAGGAGCCGATAAACCGGCGTTATGTTCCTTGATTTTGCGTTCCTTACACGGTTGGGTATATGGGGACCCCTTGACAGTTCGTCTTTGAATAAAACTCCTCCAGCAAGGCCCAACATTGGTTTTAATTTGCCTCATAATAACAACTTAACTAATTAATTAAATTTGCATAGGGGGTCGCGCCCTTGGGGATTCTTTTCTACATAGCAGGGGGCCAGTGCTGATGGTGTTGGTCCCAAACGGGGGTCCTGCAGGGCCACCTTGGGGAAACCCGAAGGCTAGTTTTACCTGTAGCATCACCCATCCGGTCGTGGCCTGAGACGAGATACGCGCGGCTACTATTAGGGTGTCGGCACACTGGGAGGTCTTGCTGGACTTGTTTTACCATTGTCGAAATGTCTTGTGCACCGGGAATTCCGAGTCTGATCGGGCCTTCCCTAAGATAAGGGGTAATATTATTATTATCTCTGCTGATCGTGAGAGCTTGTGATGGGCTAAGTTGGGACACCCCTGCAGGTTTATGATCTTTCGAAAGTCGTGCCCGCGGTTATGTGGCAGATTGGAATTTGTTAATGTCCGGTTGTAGAAAACTTGACAGAGGATCCGAGATAAAACACACAACTGTGTGAGTAATCGTGACTGTCTCTTTTCACTTTGGGAAGAGAACACGGTGGGGTTATGTTTGACTCGTAGGTAGTTCAGGATCTTTAGCGATCATTAATAGTTTGCGACCGTTTGCGTGGATGCTCATCTTATTCTTGTACTCGTAAGTTAGCCACCATATATATTGCTTAGCCGCTGCTGCAACCTCACCACTTTACCTCTTCCTACCCATTAAGCTTTGCTAGTCTTGCTACCCATGGTTATGGGATTGCTGAGTCCTCGTGGCTCACAGATACTACAACAATAGTTGCAGGTGCAGGTTTCCGATGACTTGACGTGAGAGCGATGTTCTTGTGTTGGAGTTCTTTCTTCTTCTACTTCTTCAGTCTTGGCTTAGGTTCTGGGTCGGCAGCCTGGGATAGCAAATGGATGTCGTTGAGCTTTTCATGTTTGCCTCCGTAGTCAGATGCCTTGTATTGATGTTGTTGTATTCATGTGACTTGTATGTATTGATGTATCCCCCATGTATGTATGTAATAGTATGATGTAATGATATCCATCTTGCTAAGTGCCCAAAATGTGGTTGTGCCCCAATCACGTAAGTGTCACGTGATCGGGATAGAATCCCATCTTGGGTCTGACAGTATGTGTTTTGTGAAAGTCCAACTAAGTGTCTTGATCTATCTCTATAGATCTTGATGCCTAATATGTAAGCAGCTTCACCGAGGTCTTTCATTGAAAAGTTCTTATTCAAGTATCCTTTTATGCCATCCAGAAATTCTATATCTTTTCCAATCAATATTATGTCATCCACATATAATATCAGAAATGCTACAGAGCTCCCACTCACTTTCTTGTAAATACAGGCTTCTCCAAAAGTCTGTATAAAACCATATGCTTTGATCACCTCATCAAAGCGTATATTCCTACTCCGAGATGCTTGCACCAGTCCATAGATGGATCGCTGGAGCTTGCACACTTTGTTAGCACCTTTAGGATCGACAAAACCTTCTGGTTGCATCATATACAACTCCTCTTTGAGATATCCATTTAGGAATGCAGTTTTGACATCTATTTGCCAGATTTTATAATCATAAAATGCAACAGTAGCTAACATGATTCGGACAGACTTAAGCATCGCTACGGGTGAGAAAGTATCATCGTATTCAACTCCTTGAACTTGTTGAAAACCTTTTGCAACAAGTCGAGCTTTGTAAACAGTAACATTACCGTCAGCGTTGGTCTTCCTCTTGAAGATCCATTTATTTTCGATGGCTTGCCGACCATCGGGCAAGTCAACCAAAGTCCACACTTTGTTCTCATACATGGATCCCATCTCAGATTTCATGGCCTCAAGCCATTTTGTGGAATCTGGGCTCATCATCGCTTCCTCATAGTTCGTAAGTTCATCATGGTCCAGTAACATGACTTCCAGAACCGGATTGCCGTACCACTCTGGTGCGGAACGTACTCTGGTTGATCTACGAAGTTCAGCAGTAACTTTGTCACACCCTGCATTTTGTAACATGTCATTTGCATCAATAAAGCATGAAAATTTGGACCAACAATTTTTTTTGGCATCATTTGGCTTTTATTTGGAATTAAGTTTCTCTCCCTGTGTTTTCAAGTGCTCTTTAAAGTCAACTACTCCCTCTTGTAGAATTCATCTCCTTACCTAAAACTTCTGCCCAATGATCATACCAAGTGTTTATATCAGTATAGTATTTTCTTATAAAATTAATTTGGCCAAAATGTATTTTCAAAAATTAGTTTTCCAAAAACCCCCTGAATTGAGGATTGCACTTCAAGTGCTTGATTTAGGGTGAGAAAATTATTTCAAAAAGTATATTTGAAACCTAGTAGATATAGGACTCCCATAAACCACAAAAGTACAATTTTAAATGTTATTTTCCTATTTTATTTAAAAGCTTTTTCTTAAGGCCAGAAATGGTCTCTAATAGGGAAAAATTATTTAATTATTTCAAAAATATTTGCCAAAATTCAGGGAGACTCATAGGACATATATTGTCCATATATAAGAGTTTCAACACTTGGTCATGTTCAAAATATTGGTCAAATCCCTCAGAAACCCTTTCTGGATATTCCAAGCTTTTGAAATATTTACAAAGGTAATATTCTCTAAAAATTCCAGGGAAATTCTATCATGTCATATATGACATACTTGATGATCTTGCCAAGCCCCATGCCTTGGGAAGCAAGAAAACATCATCAAAACCCCTCAAAACCATTCTGTCCATATTTGAAGTTTGAGCAACTTTACATTGCCAAACTTGTCCAAATGCTCTCAAACTTGGTACACATGCTAGAATGGTCTAATAAGGCATCTAGACCAAATGGCACAAGCTTTGGAGAAGGGTAACTTGATCAGAGTACCCCAAAACCAATTCTGTTCAAATTCAAATTTGAACAACTTTACATTACCAACTTTTTACTTGGGGCTTCAAACTTTGTGGGCATGATCACAACCCCAAATGATGACACTACACCAAGTGGTGCATCAAGGGGGGATGATTAGCTTGACTCAAACATGGTGAAACCATTTCTGTTGATTTCTAGGGTTCACCAAAGTAACATTGGCAAATTTCTTCAAATAAGCCCAAACTTGGTGAAACAACCTATTTCCATATGCCATTCAATCCTGTTAAGTGTCATGGCTATTGGAAGTCATTTGCTTGCCCAAAACATCATCAAACACCTTCTGCCATTTTACCAAAACCACTGTTTTGCCCCCTTTTACTATTAACCTTTGATTCAACTTTTTACCATAGCATCACCTAGTCACCTTCTACCTCTAGTAACTCTCCCATTACCAGAGCTCAATAATTGAGGGGTGAAAACCCCATTTTACTTTGCTGGACAGCCTAGTTCTCACCTTCCCTCAGCCTCCCTCCTCTTCCACTGGATAGCCAAGGCATCCAAGCCCTGAGCCCGTTTGTTTACTCCGTGCCTGACCCCCCACACAAGGTGGACGCGCCCAGCCAGCCAATGGCATGCCCTGGCATGCAATAGGCGCGCTCCAGAGCACACTACAGTGCACGCCCGCACTGTAGCCTCCTCCAATCAGCCGCCCCCGACCACCTCGTGCTTCCCCCTCACGCCATTCGATGCGCCTTGGCGTCCGCAACACCCCCCGGAGCTGTCTCCCTCCTCCTTCTCCCTCCTATGGATACCCTCGCACGCGCGCCGGCCGCCCGCGAGCTCCAGTCCTCGGCCTCACACGCGCGCGGCTCTGGAAGCTTCCCCCGCTCCCTCTCTTCCTCTTCCGAGCCCTGGACCTCATCCAGCAACTCCGCAGACACCACCCCAGCGCCTCCCGAGCCCTGTGGCAACGAGCAGAGGCTCGCCGGCGCACAGGTCCACGGCACCTCGCCGTTCGCCTATAAAAGGACCTCCCGAGCCCCTCCTCTCCTCACCAACGGCTCCCTCACCCACTCAATCTCCCCCTGCGCCACTCACCCCACTCGAGCTCCGCCGCGGCGGCTCACCGTCGTCCGCTCGGTACAGGCCGTTCCAGCCACTCCTCTCGCTCGATCTAGCACCACGACACCTCACTGACTCGTTCCCCCTCTTTCCCCTCTCTGCAGCTGCTGGAATCAATCAGAGCAACCTTCACCCGAAGCTCCTCCGCCGCGTGACCTCACCGCCGGCGAACCAGGCCACTCCGGCGACCCACTTCACCTCCACCAGATTGGCGACACCTCGCTGAATCCATCCCTGCCCTCAGCTCACCCTGCCGTGCCCCGAGTCGTCGCCGGCGAGCTCGCCGGCCCTCTGCCGGAGGGTTAGGGATGACAGGCGGGGCCCGCCTGTCAGCCTCCCCTCGCCCCCGCTCCTCTCTCCTCTCACTGACGCCCGGCCCCGCCCGTCAGGTTTGAAAACCCTGGCGCGCGCGCTGGCGCCCGTGCGGTGGGCTGTTCGCCCTGGGCCTGCTGCACTATGGCCGTTCTGGCCCAGTGGCACAGGGCCCTTTTTCTTTTTCTTTTATGTGGCATTTGCAAATAATTCCATAGGATTAAATATTTGTCCAAATAAATTAATTCCAGATCCTGAAAACTTGTAAAAATCCAACCTATTTAATGATGTCACTTTCACCCATATCCATGGACCTTTTCTGTTCTGTTCAAATTTAAATCCACATTTGAACACTAAAACCTCTGTTCAAAAATTCATGTACCCCATTCTGTCACTCCAAAACTCAAACTAAGAATTTTTTCCATCTTAGTTTTCCCTCTAGTATTTGATAAAAATAAGTTGACATTTTTCTGAGCACTTTGGTTTTTCTATTTTTATTGTGGTCTTATTTTCCCGTTGTTTATTGCGACGATTAGATACCGTGTTTGACGAGGTTGCTGAAGAAGAAGGAGGGGAAGGATTTGAAGACCTTGAAGACCAAGCCAATCCAGGCAAGCAACCATTTGACCATGATACCCTTGTGTTCCTCGGAACCCATTTATTTCCGAATGCATGATGATAAGAGTGACGGTGGTGACCTAGTTGAGAGCCACCACATGATGCATGCTTTACTCATGATCTTTCTTTATGCTTAGATGCAATGCAAATGATTAGTAGTGATGCTTAGTGATGCATGTGTGCCATGAAACCTTCGTGGTCACATTCATTTCAAAAAACCCATCGGGTGCCCCTAATGCCCGAGGGTGATGTTGAGTTAGGTCATCACTTGAGGAAGAAGTGTTGTGCCAAGAAAGATCTTGTGTGTGGGTGAAATGATGGATTATATTTATGTGTGAGTACCGTCCCAACCAAACATGTGCAACCACTCTACCCCATATGGGACGGGGCGTTATTGATTACTTAGGCCGATACTAGCAAGGTGCCCACATCACTAGTGACGGGAAAGACTTGAGGTCACTCCCGGGACGGGGTCGTGCTTGGATAGACGACCATGACTGTTTTTACAGGGCACCGAACACACTGTTGGTCCCTTCGTGTACGCGTGACATTGAAATTAGGGCAAGTCCCATGATCTATTGTTTGTACTCGAGGGCCGTGCACCAACGAGTGGACCCTATGCTAGTGTCGTCTAGGGAAAGATAATGACCGGGTGCTTCCCCCGAGTACTTGAGGTACTGCGGGATCGTGGGTGACACGAAAGCTTCCCGAATCTTGTGGGTAAAGTGCGCAACCTCTGTAGAGTGTAAAACTATTCGAATAGCCGTGTCCACGGTCATGGACAGTTGGGTGGTGCTACTTAAACTATGTCCAGAATTTTACAATCTCGGTGAAAGTATATGTGTGTGTTGAGTCAAGGTGGTGACATGACTCGTTGAATTGAATCCTATCCATGTTCATATCTGTAACCTGTCTTCGAGGTTACCCAAATTTATTGATGCATGTTGAATGATGGTAGAATATTTAATCTAGCTTGTAGCTACATTGCTCGCTATTGTATATTTGCATTGTTACCTTGAACCAAATCATGGGTTGCTTGCGAGTACATTCAAAGTACTCATTGGCTTGCCACTGGTTATTTAATTGACCAGGCATGGAGGAGCAGGAATATGAAGAAGAATTCTATGGAGAAGAACATGCGAACTAGGACGCTTTCCCAGTCAGAATGCCTGTAGGGTTAAGGCAGATGGCATGGGTTCTACTTATCTTCGAAGACTTCCGCTATTCGAGTTATTTGCTATTCAGCCCTTGAGGCTTCATCTATGTAAGACTTGGCCATAATGGTCATAATTTGTGTAAGACGGTATGTATGGATGTAAGACTCTTGTTATTCAGCTTCTGTGTGTTCAGTGAGCATTGATCTCTGGGATCACTGTACACGTGCATTCGGTGATCTCGACTCTTAAGTCGGGGTCCCCACAAACTTGATCCGAAGTTTCATGATCATCATCATTAGCTTCCTCACTAATTGGTGTAGGAATCACTGGAACTAGTTTCTGTGATGTACTACTTTCCAATTCGGGAGAAGGTACAATTACCTCATCAAGTTCCACTTTCCTCCCACTCACTTCTTTCGGGAGTAACTCCTTCTCTAGAAAGGATCCATTCTTAGCAACGAATATCTTGCCTTCTGATCTGTGATAGAAGGTGTACCCAACAGTCTCCTTTGGGTATCCTATGAAGACACATTTCTTCGACTTGGGTTCGAGCTTATTAGGTTGAAGCTTTTTTACATAAGCATCGCAGCCCAAACTTTAAGAAACGATAACTTTGGTTTCTTGCCAAACCACAGTTCATAAGGCGTCGTCTCAACGGATTTAGATGGTGCCCTATTTAACATGAATGCAACTGTCTCTAAAGCATAACCCCAAAACGATAGTGGTAAATTGGTAAGAGACATCATAGACCGCACCATATCTAATAAAGTACCGTTACGATGTTCGGACACACCATTACGATGTGGTGTTCCGGGTGGCATGAGTTGTGAAACTATTCCACATTCTTTCAAATGAAGACCAAACTCGTAACTCAAATATTCACCTCCACGATAAGACCGTAGAAACTTTATTTTCTTGTTACGATGATTCTCTACTTCACTCTGAAATTCTTTGAACTTTTCAAATGTTTCAGACTTGTGCTTCATCAAGTAGATATACCCATATCTGCTTAAATCATCAGTGAAGGTCAGAAAATAATGATACCCGCCGCGAGCCTCAACACTCATCGGTCCACATACATCAGTATGTATGATTCCCAACAAATATGTTGCTCGCTCCATTGTTCCAGAGAACGGAGTTTTAGTCATCTTTCCCATGAGGCATGGTTGCAAGCACCAAGTGATTCATAATCAAGTGATTCCAAAGTCCATCACTATGGATTTTCTTCATGCGCTTTACTCCAATATGACCTAAACGGCAGTGCCACAAATAAGTTGCACTACCATTATTAACCTTGCATCTTTTGGCTTCAATATTATGAATATGTGTATCACTACGATCGAGATCCAACAAGAATAGACCACTCTTCAAGGGTGCATGACCATAAAAGATATTATTCATATAAATAGAACAACCATTATTCTCAGATTTAAATGAATAACCGTCTCGCAATAAACAAGATCCAGATATAATCTTCATGCTTAACGATGGCACCAAATAACAATTATTCAGGTCTAAAACTAATCCCGAAGGTAGATGTAGAGGTAGTGTGCCAACGACGATCACATCGACTTTGGAACCATTTCCCACGTGCATCGTCACCTTGTCCTTAGCCAATCTTCATTTAACCGTAGCCCCTGTTTCGAGTTACAAATATTAGCAACCGAACCAGTATCAAATACCCAGGTGCTACTACGAGCATTAGTAAGGTACACATCAATAACATGTATATCATATATACCTTTGTTCACCTTGCCATCCTTCTTATCCACCAAATACTTGGGGCATTTTCACTTCCAGTGTCCAGTCCCTTTGCAGTAGAAGCACTCAGTTTCAGGCTTGGCTCCAGACTTGGGTTTCTTCGTGGGAGTAGCAACTGTCTTGCTATTCTTCTTGAAGTTCCCCTTCTATCCCTTGCCCTTTTTCTTGAAACTAGTGGTCTTGTTAACCATGAACACTTGATGCTCCTTTTTAATTTCTACCTCCGCAGCTTTGAGCATAGCGAAGAGCTCGGGAATTGTCTTCTGCATCCCTTGCATGTTATAGTTCATCATGAAGCTTTTATAGCTTGGTGGCAGTGATTGAAGAACTCTACCAATAACACTATCTTCGTCAACTTTGCAACCAAGTTGAGTCATATGATTGTAGTACCCAGACCTTCTGAGCAAGTGTACACTGATGGAATTGTTCTCCTCCATCTTACAGTTGTAGAACTTATTGGAAATCTTATATTTCTCAAACCTGTAATTTGCTTGAAAAATTAACTTCAACTCTTGGAACATATCATATGCTCCATGACGTTCAAACCGTCGTTGAAGTCCGGGTTCTAACTCGTAAAGCATGGCCCACTGAACTATCGTGTAGTCATCAGAACGAGCTTGCCAGACGTTCATAACGTCCGGAGTTGCTCCTGCAACAGGCTTGTCACCTAGCGGTGCTCAAAGGACATAATTCTTCTGTGCAGCAATGAGGATAATCCTCAAGTTACGGATCCAGTCCGTGTAGTTGCTACCATCATTTTTCAACTTAGCTTTCTTTAGGAATGCATTAAAATTCAACGGAACAATAGCACGGGCCATCTATCTACAACAACATAGACATGCAAAATACTATTAGGTACTAAGTTCATGATAAATTAAAGTTCAATTAATCATATTACTTAAGAACTCCCACTTAGATTGACATCCCTCTAATCATCTAAGTGATCACGTGATCCATATCAGCTAAACCATGTCCGATCAGCACGTGAGATGGAGTAGTTTTCAGTGGTGAACATCTTATGATGATCATATCTACTATATGATTCACGCTCGACCTTTCGGTCTCCAGTGTTCCGAGGCCATATCTGCATATGCTAGGCTCGTCTAGTTTAACCCGAGTATTCTGCCTGTGCAAAACTGGCTTGCACCCATTGTATATGAACGTAGAGCTTATCACACCCGATCATCACGTGGTGTCTCTGCACGACGAACTTTCGCAACGGTGCATACTCAGGGAGAACACCTGTACGTTGAAATTTTGTAAGGAATCATCTTATAATGCTACCGCCGTACTAAGCAAAATAAGAAGCATAATGAGATAAACATCACATGCAATCAAAATATGTGACATGATATGGCCATCATCATCTTGTGCTTTTGATCTCCATCTCCAAGGCACCGTCATGATCACCATCGTCATCGGTACGACACCTTGATCTCCATCGTAGCATCGTTGTCGTCTCGCCAACTACTGCTTCCACGACTATTGCTACCTCTTAATGATAAAGTAAAGCAATTACATGGCGATTGTATTTCATACAATAAAGCGATAACCATATGGCTCCTGCCAATTGCCGATAACTTTACAAAACATGATCATCTCATACAATAACGTATAACTCATCACGTCTTGACCATATCACATCACAACATGCCCTACGAAAACAAGTTAGACGTCCTCTACTTTGTTGTTGCAAGTTTTACGTTGCTGCTACGGGCTTAGCAAGAACCGTTCTTACCTACGCATACAAAACCACAACGATTTTTTGTCAAGTATGTGTTGTTTTAACCTTCACAGGGATCGGGCGTAGCCGCACTCGATTCAACTAAAGTTGGAGAAACTGACAACCGCCAGCCACCTGTGTGCGAAGCACGTCGGTAGAACCAGTCTCGCATAAGCGTACGCGTAATGTTGGTCTGGGCCGCTTCATCCAACAATACCGCCGAATCAAAGTATGACATGCTGGTAAGCAGTATGACTAGTATCGTCCACAACTCACTTGTGTTCTACTCATGCATATCATCTACGCATAGACCTGGCTCATGATGCCACTGTAGGGTAACATAGTATTTCAAAAAAAAAATCCTACGACCACGCAAGATCTATCTACTAGATGCATATCAACGAGAGGGGAGAGTATGTCTACGTACCCTCGTAGACCGAAAGCGGAAGCGTTTATCAACGCGGTTGATGTAGTCATACACCTTCACGATCCGTCCCGATCTAGTACCAAACGTACGGCACATCCGCGTTCAGCACACGTTCAACTCGATGACGTCCTTGCCTTTTTGATCCAGCAAGACGGGCGAAGTAGTAGATGAGTTCCGACAGCACGACGGTGTGGTGATGGTTGTTGATGAAGAACAATTTCTGTAGGGCTTCACCAAGCACTACAGAAACTAGACGGGGGATAAACTAGAGGTTCGGGGTTGACGGCACACGGCTTGGTGTATCTTGATGTGTCTTGGGTGCTAGCCCTACCCCTCTATTTATATGTTGAGCCTTGGGGTCGAAACTTGGAGTAAAAGCCTTCACAAAGTCGGTTTCACCCGAAAGGCAAGAGTCCTTCTCGGACTCTAGGGCCAGACGCCAGGGTTCCCGGCGTCTGGACCCAGACGCCAGGGACCCTGGCGTCTGGCCCCTGGACTCCGGAAAACTTCCTTTTGCGCTTTCCGAAAACCTTATGGGCTTTCCCCTTTGGCCCAAATAAAGTGTTCTCGTACCCAAACAGTTCGGGAAACATCTGGAACCCCTTCCGGAGGTCAAACACTATCATCCCATATATTAATCTTTATCTCCGGACCATTCCGGAGTTCCTCGTCATGTCCGTGATCACATCCGGGACTCCGAATAACATTCGGTCACCAACAAACATAACTCATTAAATACTATATCGTCAACGAATGTTTAAGCGTGCGGACCATACGGGTTGGAGAACTATGTAGAAATGACCGAGACATCTCTGCAGTCAATAACCAATAGCGGAACCTGGATGCCCATATTGGCTCCTACATATTCTACGAAGATCTTTATCGGTTGAACCGCATAACAACATACGGTGTTCCCTTTGTCATCGGTATGTTACTTGCTCGAGATTCGATCGGTATCTCAATACCTAGTTCAATCTCGTTACCGGCAAGTATCTTTACTCGTTCTGTAATACATCATCTCGTGACTAACTCATTAGTCATTTGCTTGCAAGGCTTATTATGATGTGTATTATCGAGAGGGCCTGGAGATACCTCTCCGACACTCGGAGTGACAAATCATATTCTTGATCTATGCCAACACCACGAACACCTCCGAAGACACCTGTAGAGCATCTTTATAATCACCCAGTTACGTTGTGACGTTTGATAGCACACAAGGTGTTCCTCCGGTATTCGGGAGTTGCATAATCTCATAGTCATAGGAACATGTATAAGTCATGAAGAAAGCAATAGCAGTAAAACTAAACGATCATAGTGCTAAGCTAACGGATGGGTCTTGTCCATCACATCATTCTCCTAATGATGTGATCTCATTGATCAAATGACAACTGATGTCTATGGCTAGGAAACATAACCATCTTTGATCAATGAGCTAGTCTAGTAGAGGCATACTAGGGACATTCTGTTTTGTCTATGTATTCACACATGTACTAAGTTTTCGGTTAATACAATTCTAGCATGAATAAAAGACATTTATCATGATATAAGGAAATACAAATAGCATCTTTATTATTGCCTCTAGGGCATATTTCCTTCAAATGGGACTAATGTGTTTGTGAGTGTACACATGCCTTATAAGTCTCCGAGGAGTTTGATATATCTGAAGAAAGTCGACCCGTAAAAAGAAGACTTTGGTTTTCTTGAAGACATTGAAAATGAAGAAATTGGTGTGACCTTGAAGACACTGATGCGAGAACTATGAAGCGTGAATACTTTTGCTTTCATAGTTTCATTTCCTTCTTTTGAGTCATAGGAAACACAGTACTGCTAAAGGGGGGCGAACTAGTACTAAGGAAAAATTTCCAAGTGATGCTCATCTTAAAACCTACACATACCCAATCCTTCGAGTGAAGCCTTTGAAAATCGCTTGCAGTTCGGTCAAGTTCTTCAGAATAGAGACGAAAATCTTCCGGCCTTTGAGGAATTTGTTCTGACTGAGGAGTTAGGATTTTGCCAGTGCGAAATGCCTACGGTGAGGATCATGATAGCCCTGAGAAATTTGAGAGCTCAAATTTCCGAATGTTGATGTGCTTCGCGCGAGCTGTCACAAATATCTTATACATCCAATGGTCATATCATTAGGGGCATTTATGTCCTATCATATCGGGCTGCTCTCAGGCTATAAATAGCCGCCCCCTCATCCACTAGCTGGTTGGCTGCTCTGAGATAAACTGACACTTGTCATCTAGAGCATCCCATCCTCTGAGGATTTTGAGATAAAATCATCAGTGAGGAAAACCCCGAAACCCCAACACCTAAAACCCAAAGTGATTGAGCATCACTGAAGATATTGTTCCTGTGTGGAACCGACGCTTGTTACCTTTGAAGGTTGTGCATCTTCCAGGCGGTTAGGCGTCATGGTCTAGAGCATCCAAGAGGAATTGTGGATCATCGGGTGACCAAGTCTGTTAAGGTTTGGAAGTCACCTTGAAGACTTGCCACGATTGATTGTGCGAGGTCTGTGTGACTTTAGCTCAAGGAGAATACAGTATGGACTATGTGTCCTCGGAATGTGTGTCCTTTGGTTTAAATACCAAGCCACTCCAACCAGACGTACAACTGTCACATCAGTTGGAACTGGTCTACCAAATCACTGTCTTCGTCGAGCTACTGGTTCTGTTTACTCAACCCTTTCATTTCATCGCTTACTTGTTGATGCAATTGATCGTTACTATTTGAAGACTTTGGCTGAAGACTTTCTCAATTTCCTCAATCATATTTCTTTAGTTATTCTGTCTTCCGCCTGCCTATCCTGTTTACACGCTACCTGTGCCCTGTGTATGTTTCATTTCATCATGATGACTATGCTACTATCTTGTTATGCATGTTCTTGAGTACTTTATCTACTGCTTGTATTGTGTCACTTAGCAAATTCCTCAAGAAATATTTCCTCAGTGAAGAATTTGCTAAAATCGCCTATTCACCCCCCTCTAGTCGATATAACACACTTTCAATTGGTATCTAGGCAAGGTACTCCCCTGTGTGATTTTGGTTTAACCACCTGGAGTTTTAGTTATGCCGACTACAAGCATGATCAAGGTTTCTGCGGGGTGTCCTACCTTCTATGGGACGGACTACCCCTACTGGAAGAATAAGATGCGCATGTATTTTGAGGCAATTGACAATGATCTCAGGTACATTGTGGACAATGGCATTCTCTCGGTCAGTCCTACCATAAACGATGCTGGTGTGAAGATATTCAAGCAACTCGACTCTCAAGCGAAGAATATCATGTGTGGCCATCTGAGCAAAGGATAGTACGACAGAGTGAGTGCTTTGGAAACTGCAAAGCTTATCTAGGATAGGTTGTCCAAGGTCAACGAAGGAATCTAAACCAACATGATTCTCGAGTTGACATTCTTTGCAATCTCTTGAACCGCTTCAAAAGACTCGACAACAAAAATTTTCAGCAAACCTTCGATCCCCTCACTGATATCTCCGATGAGCTCCAAGCTCTTGGTGCCACAGACATCACCGACCATGAGGTGGTGAATAAATTGCTGAGATCATTTGATTCCTTGTTCGATACACTAGCACTGATGATTCAAGAACGTGGAGACTACTGAAGGAAATATGCCGTAGAGGCAATAATAAAGTTGTTATTTATATTTCCTTGTATATCATGATAAATGTCTTTTATTCATGCTAGAATTGTATTAACCGGAAACTTGATACATGTGTGAATACATAGACAAAACAGAGTGTCCCTAGTATGCCTCTACTGGACTAGCTCGTTAATAAAAGATGGTTATGTTTCCTAACCATAGACATGTGTTATCATTTGATCAATAGGATAACATCATTAGGAGAATAATGTGATGGACAAGACCCATCCGTTAGCTTAGTGATACGTCCATTTTGCATCATGCTTATAAGTTGATATTTATTGCATCATGGGCTGTTCATACATGTTTTGCCACAATAATTATGCCTTTTCCCTCTTATTTTGCAAGGTTTACATGAAGAAGGGGAATGCCGACAGCTGGAATTCTGGGCTGAAAAAGGAGCAAACTCTGGAAACCTATTCTGCACAACTCCAAAAGCCCCGAAACTCCACAGAACAATTTTTCAGAAAATATAAAAAATATCTGGCGGAAGAAACCCACGAGGGGGCCACTGGATGGCCTCGAGGGTGGGGGCGCGCCCCTTGCCTCGAGGGCCAGCCGGTGGGCCCTAGGTTCCTATCTTCTCCTATATGAAGCGTTTTGGCCTGGGAAAAATTAGGAGGAGGCTTTCGGGACCAGACGCCGCCGTCTCGAGGCGGAACCGAGGCGGAAACCAATCTAGGGCTCCGGCAGAGCTGTTCTGCCGGGGATACTTCCCTCCGCGAGGGGGAAATCGTCACCGCCGTCATCACCAACAACTCTCCCATCTTGGGGAGAGCTATCTTCATCAACATCTTTACCAGCACCATCTCCTCTCAAACCCTAGTTCCTCTCTTGTATCCATTCTTTGTATCCAAACCTCAGATTGGAACCTGTGGGTTGCTAGCAGTGTTGATTACTCCTTGTAGTTGATGCTAGTTGGTTTATTTGGTGGAAGATCATATGTTCAGATCCATTATGCACATTAATATACCTTTTATCATGAATATTATTATGTCTTGTGAGTAGTTACTTTTGTTCCTAAGGACATGGGAGAAGTCTTGCTATTAGTAGTCATGTGAATTTGGTCTTCGTTCCATATTTTGATGAGATGTATGTTGTCTTTCCTCTAGTGGTGTCATGTGAACGTCGACTACATGACACTTTACCATTATTTGGGCCTAGAGGAAGGCATTGGGAAGTAATAAGTAGATGATGAGTTGCTAGAGTGACAGAAGCTTAAACCCTAGTTTATGTGTTGCTTCGTAAGGGGCTGATTTGGATCCATATGTTTCAGGCTATGGTTAGGTTTACCGTAATACTTCTTTTGTAGTTGCGGATGCTTGCATTAGAGGTCAATCATAAGTGGGAGGCTTGTCCAAGTAAGGGTAGCACACAAGCACTGGTCCACCCACATAACAAATTATCAAAGTACCGAACGTGAATCAGACGATCGTGATGAAAACTAGCTTGACGATAATTCCCATAGGTCCTCGGGAGCGCTTTACTTTGCATAAGAGTTTGTCCAGGCTTGTCCTTTGCTACAAAAAGGATTGGGCCATCTTGCTGCACCTATTTACTTTTACCGTTTGTCACTTGCTACCAATTATATTATCACAAAACTATCTGTTACCTATAATTTTAGTGCCTGCAGAAAATACCTTACTGAAAACTGCCTATCATTTCCTTCTGCTCCTCCTTGGGTTCGACACTCTTACTTATGGAAAGGACTATGATAGATCCCCTACACTTGTGGGTCATCACTTAGCACTATGATAGTTTAGTTTTACTGCTATTGCTTTCTTCATGACTTATACATGTTTCTCTAACTATGAGATTATGGAACTCCCGAATACCGGAGGAACACCTAGTGTGCTATCAAACGTCACAACGTAACTGGGTGATTATAAAGATGCTCTACATGTGTTTCCGAAAGTGTTTGTGGTGTTGGCATAGATCAAGATTAGGATTTGTCACTCCAAGTGTCGGAGAGGTATCTCTGGGCCCTCTCGGTAATACTCATCATAATAAGCCTTGCAAGCAAAAGACTAATGAGTTAGTCACGAGATGACATATTACGGAACGAGTAAAGAGAATTTCTGGTAACGAGATTGAACTAGGTATGATGATACCGATGATCGAATCTCGGACAAGTAACATAGCGATGACAAAAGGGAAAAACGTATGTTGTTACGCGGTTTGACTGATAAAGATCTTAGAAGAATATGTAGGAACCAATATGAGAATCTAGGTTCCGCTATTGGTTATTGACCAGAGATGTGTCTCGGTCATCTCTACATGGTTCTCGAACAAGTAGGGTCCGCACTCTTAACGCTCGATGACGATCGGTATTAAGAGTTTATGTGTTATGATGTACCGAAGGTTGTTCGAAGTCCCGGATGAGATCACGAACATGACGAGGAGTCTCGAAATGGCCGAGACATAAATAATGATATATTGGACGATGTTATTCAGACAATGGATGAGTTCCAGGGGTCACCGGATAAATATCGGAGTGCCGGGGGTTATCAGAACCCGCGGGGGAAATAATGGGCCAACATGGGCCTTGTGTGAGAGAGAGGAGGGGCCTCTAGGGCTGGCCGCGCCCCCCATGAGGAGTCCGAATTGGACTAGGAGTTGGTGGCGCCCTCTCTTTCACTCTCCCTCTCTCCCTCTCCTTCCTTCCCCCTCTCTTCCCTTGTTGGAAACCTACTAGGAATATGATTCCTATTCCTAGTAGCAATCCTACTTGGGGCGTGCCCTATAGGGGCCGGCCGGCCTCTCCCCTTGCTCCTTTATATACGGGCGAAGTGGGGCACCCAAAGACACACAAGTTAAAAATTTGTTTTAGCAATGTGCGGTGCCCCCTCCACAGATTCCACCTTAGGTCATATTGTCGTAGTGCTTAGGCGAAGCCCTGCACGGATCACATCATCAACACTGTCACCACGCCATCGTGCTGATGGAACTCTCCCTCGTCCTCAACTGGATCAAGAGCTCGAGGGATGTCATCGTGCTGAACGTGTGCTGAACACGGAGGTGCCGTACGTTCAGTACTTGGACCAGTTTGATCGTGAAGACGTTCGACTACATCAACCGCGTTACTAAACGCTTCCGCTTTCGGTCTACGAGGGTACATGGACACACTCTCCCCGCCCGTTGCTATGCTTCTTCTAGATAGATCTTGCGTGATCGTAGGTAATTTTTTTTTGAAATACCACGTTCCCCGACAGTGGCATCATGAGCCAGGTCTATGCGTAGATGATATGCATAAGTAGAACACAATGAGTTATTAGCGACAATAGTCATACTTCTTACCAGCATGTCATACTTTGATTCGGCGGTATTGTTGGATGAAGAGGCCCGGACCGACGTTACATGACCGTGTTCATGAGACTGGTTCTACCGACGTGCTTTGCACATAGGTGGCTGGCGGGTGTCAGTTTCTCCAACTTTAGTTGAATCGAGTGTGACTACGCCCAGTCCTTGTTGAAGGTTAAAACAACACACTTGACGAAAAATTGTTGTGGTTTTGATGCGTAGGTAAGAGCGGTTCTTACTAAGCCTGTAGCAGCCACGTAAAACTTGCAACAACAAAGTAGATGACGTCTAACTTGCTTTTGCAGGGCATGTTGTGATGTGATATGGTCAAGACGTGATGAGTTATACGATATTGTATGCAATGATCATGTTTTGTAAATTATCGGCAACCGGCAGGAGCCTTATGGTTGTCTCTTTATTGTATGAATTGCGAAAGATATGTAATTGCTTTACTTTATCACTATGAGTTAGCGACAGTAGTAGTAGGAATAGTTGGCGAGACGACCACGACGCTACGATGAAGATCATGGTGTCAAGCCGGTGACGATGGAGATCATGACGATGCTTTGGAGATGGAGATCAAAAGCACAAGATGATGATGGCCATATCATGTCACATATTTTGATTGCATGTGATGTTTATCGTACTATGCTTCTTATTTTGCTTAGTACAATGGTAGCATTATAAGATGATCCCTTGCAAAATTTCAAGATACAAGTGTTCTCCCTAAGTATGCACCGTTGCGACAGTTTGTCGTGCCGAGACACCACGTGATGATCGGGTGTGATAAGCTCTATGTTCAAATACAACGGGTGTAAGATAGTTTTGCACATGCAGAATACTCGGGTTAAGCTTGACGAGCCTAGCATGTACAGACATGGCCTCGGAACACTGGAGACCGGAAGGTCGAGCGTGAATCATATAGTAGATATGATCAACATAAGATGTTCACCATTGAAAACTACTCCATCTCACCTGATGATTGGACATGGTTTAGTTGATTTGGATCACGTGATCATTTAGATGACTAGAGGGATGTCTATCTAAGTGGGAGTTCTTTAGTGATATGATTACTTGAACTTAAATTTATCATGAACTTAGTCCTGATAGTTTTTTTGCATATCTATGTTGTTGTAGATCAATGGCCCGTGCTACCCTTCCCTTGAATTTTAATGCGTTCCTAGAGAAAGCTAAGTTGAAAGATCATGGTAGCATCTACACGGAATGGGTCCGTAACTTGAGGATTATCCTCATTGCTGCATAGAAGAATTATGTCCTTGAAGCACTGCTAGGTGACAGGCCTCCTGCAGGAGAAACTCCGGACATTTTGAACGCCTGGCAAGCTCGATCTGATGACTACTTGATAGTTCAGTGTGCCATGATTTACGGCTTAGAATGGGTACTTCAAAGACGTTTTGAACGTCATGGAGCATATGGGATGTTCCAAGAGTTGAAGTTAATATTTCAAGCAAATGCCCGAATTGAGAGATATGAAGTGTCTAATAAGTTCTATAGCTGCAAGATGGAGGAGAACAGTTCTATCAGTGAACACTTACTCAGAATGTCTTGGTACTACAATCACATGACTCAACTTGGATGAAAAGTTGATGAATATAGTGTTATTGATAGAGTTCTTCAATCACTGCTACCAAGCTATAAAGGCTTCGTGATGAACTATAATATGCAAGGGATGTAGAAGACAATTCCCGAGCTCTTCGCTATGCTCAAAGCTGTAGAGGTAGAAATAAAAAATGAGCATCAAATGTTGATGGTTAACAAGATCACTAGTTTCAAGGAAAAGGGCAAGGGAAAGAGGAGAACTTCAAGAAGAATAGCAAGCCAGTTGCTACTCCCGCGAAGAAACCCAAGTCTGGAGCCAAGCCTGAAACTGAGTGCTTCTACTGCAAAGGGAATGGTCACTGGAAGCGGAACTTCCCCAAGTATTTGGCAGATAAGAAGGATGGCAAAGTGAACATAGGTATATTTGATATACATGTTATTGATGTGTATCTTACTAATGCTCATAGTAGCACCTGGGTATTTGATACTGGTTCGGTTGCTAATATTTGTAACTCGAAACAGGGGCTACGGATTAAACGAAGATTAGCTAAGGATGAGGTGACGATGTGCGTAGGAAATGGTTCCAAAGTCGATGTGATCGCCGTCGGCACGCTACCTCTACATCTACCATCGGGATTAGTTTTAGACCTAAATAATTGTTATTTGGTGCCAGCGTTGAGCATGAACATTATATCTAGATCTTGTTTGTTGCGAGATGGTTATTCATTTAAATCAGAGAATAATGGTTGTTCTATTTATATGAGTAATATCTTTTATGGTCATGCACCCTTGATGAATGGTCTATTTTTGTTGAATCTCGATCGTAGTAATACACATATTCATAATATTGAAGCCAAAAGATGCAAAGTTAATAATGATAGTGCAACTTATTTGTGGCACTGCCGTTTAGGTCATATCGGTGTAAAGCGCGTGAAGAAACTCCATGCCGATGGACTTTTGAAATCACTTAATTATGAATTACTTGGTGCTTGCGAACCATGCCTCATGGGCAAGATGACTAAAATTCCGTTCTCTGGAACAATGGAGTGAGCAACTGACTTATTAGAAAGCATACATACTGATGTATGCAGTCCAATGAGTGTTGAGGCTCGCGGCGGGTATCGTTATTTTCTGACCTTCACAGATGATTTGAGAAGATATGGGTATATCTACTCGATGAAACACATATCCGAAACATTTGAAAAGTTCAAAGAATTTCAGAGTGAAGTAGAGAATCATCATAACAAGAAAATAAAGTTTCTACGATCTGATCACGGAGGCGAATATTTGAGTTATGAGTTTCGTCTTCATTTGAAACAATGTGGAATAGGTCACAACTCACGCCACCTGGAACACCACAGCGTAATGGTGTGTCCGAACGTCGTAACCGTACTTTATTGGATATGGTGCGATCTATGTTGTATCTTACTGATTTACCAGTATCGTTTTGGGGTTATGCTTTAGAGACAGCTGCATCCACATTAGATAGGGCACCATCTAAATCCGTTGAGACGACACCTTATGAACTGTGGTTTGGCAAGAAACCCAAATTTTCGTTTCTCAAAGTTTGGGGCTGTGATGCTTATGTGAAAAAGCTTCAACCTGATAACTCGAACCAAAGTCGGCGAAATGTGTCTTCATATGATACCCAAAGGAAATTGTTGGGTACACCTTCTATCACAGATCCGAAGGTAAGATATTCGTTGCTAAGAATGGATCCTTTCTAGAGAAGGACTTTTTCTCGAAAGAAGTGAGTGTGAGGAAAGTAGAACTTGATGAGGTAATTGTACCTTCTCCCGAATTGGAAAGTAGTTCATCACAAAAACTAGTTCCAGTGATTCCTAAACCAGTCAATGAGGAAGCTAATAATGATAATCGTGAAACTTCAGATCAAGTTACTACTGAACCTCGTAGGTCAACCAGAGTACATTCTGCACCAGAGTGGTATGGTAACCCTATTCTGGAAGTCATGTTACCAGACCATGATGAACCTACGAACTATGAGGAAGCGATGATTGATGACCCACAAGTGTAGGGGATCTATCGTAGTCCTTTTGATAAGTAAGAGTGTTGAACCCAACGAGGAGCAGAAGGAAATGATAGGCAGTTTTCAGTAAGGTATTTTCTGCAAGCACTAAAATTATAGGTAACATATAGTTTTGTGATAGGGTAATTGGTAGCAAGTGACAAAATTTAAAAGTAAATAAAGTGCAGCAAGGTGGCCCAATCCTTTTTGTAGCAAAGGACAAGCCTGGACAAGCTCTTATATAAAGGTAAGCGCTCTCGAGGACACATGGGAATTATCGTCAAGCTAGTTTTCATCACGATCATCTGATTCGCGTTCAGTACTTTGATAATTTGGTATGTGGGTGGACCGGTGCTTGGGTGTTGTCCTTACTTGGACAAGCCTCCCACTTATGATTAACCTCTAATGCAAGCATCAGCAACTACAAAAGAAGTATTAAGGTAAACCTAACCATAGCATGAAACATGTGGATCCAAATCGGCCCCTTACGAAGCAACACATAAACTAGGGTTTAAGCTTCTGTCACTCTAGCAACCCATCATCTACTTATTACTTCCCAATGCCTTCCTCTAGGCCCAAATAATGGTGAAGTGTCATGTAGTCGATGTTCACATGACACCACTAGAGGAGAGACAACATACATCTCATCAAAATATCGAACGAAGACCAAATTCACATGACTACTAATAGCAAGACTTCTCCCATGTCCTCAGGAACCAAAGTAACTACTCACAAGACATAATATGGTTCATGATCAGAGGGGTATTAATATGCATAATGGATCTGAACATATGATCTTGCACCAAATAATCCAACTAGCTCCCATGTCCTCAGGAACCAAAGTAACTACTCACAAGACATAATATGGTTCATGATCAGAGGGGTATTAATATGCATAATGGATCTGAACATATGATCTTGCACCAAATAATCCAACTAGCATCAACTACAAGGAGTAATCAACACTACTAGCAACCCACATGTACCAATCTGAGGTTTGGGTACAAAGATTGGATACAAGAGATGAACTAGGGTTTGAGAGGAGATGGTGCTGGTGAAGATGTTGATGAAGATAGCTCTCCCCAAGATGGGAGAGTTGTTGGTGATGACGGCGGTGACAATTTCCCCCTCCCGGAGGGAAGTATCCCCGGCAGAACAGCTCTCCCGGAGCCCTAGATTGGTTTCCGCCTCAGTTCCGCCTCGAGACGGCGGCGTCTGGTCCCGAAAGCCTCCTTATGATTTTTTTTCTAGGTCAAAACACCTCATATAGGAGAAGATGGGCATCGGGGAGCCATCGGGGGGCCCACGAGGCAGGGGGCGCGCACTGAGAGGGGGGGCGCGCCCCCACCCTCGTGGACAGCCGGTGGCCCCCCTCGTGAACTTCTTTCGCCAGATATTTTTTATATTTTTTGAAACGGAGCTCTGTGGAGTTTCGGGGCTTTTGGAGTTGTGCAGAATAGGTTTCCTGAGTTTGCTCCTTTTCCAGCCCAGAATTTCAGCTGCTGGCATTCTCCCTCTTCATGTAAACCTTGTAAAATAAGAGTGAAAAGGCATAAGTATTGTGACATAATGTGTAATAACATCCCATAATGCAATAAATATCAACATATAAGCATGACGCAAAATGGTCGTATCAACTCCCCCAAGCTTAGACCTCACTTGTCGTCAAGCAAAAGCCAATATCAAAAAATATGTCCACATGTTTAGGGATAGAGGTGTCGATAAAAACAAAATACGGACATGAGGGCATCATGATCATTCTCATAACAGCAACATATATATATATTGTCATATGATTCTTATGCTAAAGTAACAATTCATCCACAATATCAAGTATGAATCATAAACTTCATTGAAAACTAATGATCTCGGTCATTGAAGCAATTGCATTTATCGTAACATCGGAAAGAGTCAATATAAGAGCTTTTCAGCAAGCCTACATACTCAACCATCTTATAGTCTTTCACAATTGCTCACACTCACGCAATACTTATGGTTATGGAGTTTTAATCGGCACAGAGGAAGATAGGGGCTTGCCTCCCAACCTTTTACCTCAAGGGTAATGTCAACAGTAATAGACCATGAAAACTTACATCCAAGTGGGTATATATGTCAGGATCTTTCCAACACAATGTGCTTTCCAAAGGATAAAATGTCAAAAGGAAAGGTGAATTTCACCTTGACTCTTATAAGGCAAGAATAATAGATAGGCCCTTCGCAGAGGGAAGCAGGGGTTGTCATGTGTTTTTATGGTTGGATGCACAAAGTCTTAGCATAGAAGAACGTCACTTTATATTGCCACTTGTGATAAGGACCTTTATTATGCAGTCTGTCGCTTTTATTACTTCCATATCACAAGATCGTATAAAGCTAATTTCCTCCACACTAATAAATCATACATATTTTAGCGAGTTTGCAACATGAAAACTTACTTGGAAGGATCTTTCTCAATCCATAGGTAGGTATGGTGGACTCTCATGGCAAACCTGGGTTTAAGGATATATGGAAGCACAAGTAGTATCTCTACTTAGTGCGAGGAGTTTTGGCTAGCATGAGGGGGAAAGGCAAGCTCAACATGTTGGATGATCCATGACAATATACTTTATTTCGGATATAGGAAAACATAACCCTATATGTTGTCTTCCTTGTCCAACATCAACTCTTTAGCATGTCATACTTTAATGAGTGCTCACAATCATAAAAGATGTCCAAGATAGTATATTTTATGTGAAGCCTCTCTTCCTTTATTACTTCCTATTAATTGCAACGATGACCAAAACTCTGTTTTTCAACTCTCAACAACTTTTATTTATCATACTCTTATATGTGAAGTCATTACTTCCCACAAGATCAATATGATCTCTTTGATACTCTTTATGTTTTCTTTCCTTTTTTTATCATGACCCAAGTGAGGAAATCAAGCCCTTGACTCAACACTAATCTTTATTATATAGCCACGGACTCGATTACAAAGGGTAAAGATCATAAGGCAAAAGCTCACAACTAGATCATGCTAATTTATATTCTACTAGATCAAGATACTACCAAAAGGATCGAACTAAGAAAAACAGTAAAGATAGGAGTGATGGTGATACGATACCTGGGTCACTCCCCCAAGCTTGTCAGTTGCCAAGGGGAGTGCCCATACCCATATGATTATGTCTTTTTCTTCGGGGGTGGTGATGTAGGAGTTCTTGATGATGTAGGCTTGTCGTCCACCTTCCAAGGCATGGGCTGACCATCGTAGAAGGATGATCGAGTCTCCGGGATACTCAAATCTGCAGCCAAACTCATCTTCTTGAATCTATATTCATACTCACAGTTTTGGTTTTGCAGGTCATAGATCTGGGCTTGGAGGTGATCGATCTTCTCTTGAAGATTGGAGATAGCTTCCCTGAAGATCCTTGAGTCCATCTTGAGGTTGTCGGCGAGCTCCGATATCATCATGTGGTTGGCGTTGAGTCCTCGTTCCACCATACCTTGGCACTTGAAAACTTGCTGCTCCATTGCTTCGAGTCTTGTCTCCACGCTTTCGGTCCTCCTCGGCCCCTCAACATCACGGATGTGCAGCACCCCCTCATGCAACTCCATAGCTTTGGGGTGATGTAGCACCTCCACAAGGTAGGGGTTGATGACCTACTCGAAGAACTTGTCCTTGGGGATGTTGGAGGACGCCATGATGATCTAGATCTGTCAAAAACAGCAGCTCGAAACGAAAACAGAGGATTTTTGCGTGATACAGAGGTCAAAACCTTCGGGAGTATAAATAATGAATTTTTAATGACCAAAAGGAGTAACCCATAAGAAAACGGAGTCCGGGAGGCACACGGGGTGCCCACGAGGCAGGGGGGCGCATCGAGGGAAGGGGGGCGCGCCCTCCACCCTCGTGGACGCCTCGTGTCTCTTCCGGACTACTACTTATTTTTCTATTTTTCTAAATATTCCAAAACGGAGAAAAAAATTCCTTTAGAACTGTTTTGGAGTCGGTTTACTTACCGTATCACATACCTCTTCCTTTTCGAAGGCTAAATCGTTCTGGAAAGTGTCCCTTATGTATTCCTCCGAGGTTACAGTTTCAATAACATTGGTTTCAACATTTATAGGATTACCTGAGATATAATGCTTGATTCTTTCACCGTTCACCACCTTCGGATTTGTGCCTTCGAAGTTATTGATTTTTATGGCACCTGAACGATAGACCTCCTCGATAATGTAAGGTCCTTCCCACTTGGAGAGAAGTTTTCCTGCAAAAAATCTTAAATGAGAGTTGAATAGCAAGACATAATCACCTACGTCGAACTCACGCTTTTGTATCCTTTTGTCATGCCATCTTTTAACTTTTTCTTTAAACATCTTGGCATTCTCATAGGCCTGGGTTCTCCATTCATCAAGAGAGCTAATGTCAAATAACCTCTTCTCACCGGCAAGTTTGAAATCATAATTGAGCTCTTTGATAACCCAATATGCCTTATGTTCTAGCTCAAGAGGTAAGTGACAAGCTTTTCCATAAACCATCTTATATGGAGACATACCCATAGGATTTTTGTATGCAGTTCTATAGGCCCATAATGCATCATCAAGTTTCTTGGACCAATACTTCCTAGACCTATTAACTGTCTTTTGCAAAATTAATTTCAACTCTCTATTACTTATGTACTTGACCACTAGTCTGTGGGTGATAAGGGTATGCAATTCCATGATTCACATCATATTTTGCAAGCATTTTACGGAAGGCACCATGAATGAAGTGTGAACCACCATCAGTCACTAAGTATCTAGGGACTCCAAACCTCGGAAAAATAACTTCTTTAAGCATCTTAATAGAGGTGTTATGATCAGCACTACTAGTTGGAATAGCTTATACCCACTTAGTAACGTAATCATAAGCAACTAAAATATGTGTGTGTAATGCCCCGGATGTAACACTTTCCCTATATGACAATATATAAACTTTGGCTTCATCAGTTCCATTCCGGGTTCTTTGTCTTTTCGGGTTTTCGTTGTTTTGTCGTGTGCGTGTGTGCATTCATCCATGTCATGTTGTCATGTGCATTGCATTGCATTTGTGTTGTCATTTGCATCCGGTCCCACTCGTCCCTTCCCGTTGTCCGTTTCGAGTTCCGACGCTCTCACACGTGCTCGTGGCTTCCCCGAGTCCTTCTTTCATGTTTGGCCGTGTAACGTTTCCAGAACGGCGTGAGACTTGTCGTGCGATGTTGTTTTGATACGTGTAACCCGCCTGTCAAGTTTCGTCGCGTTTGGAGTTCGTTTGGTACTCCAACGGGTAACCTCGTGGGCTAAAGTACCTCCTCTTTGAGGCCCAAGAACCCCTCCACAACAGCCCAACAACCCAGCTCAAATCTTCCCATCATCTCGGCCGTTGAATTGTGATCGCATGGCCGAAAACCGCTCCCCATTTGGAGTCTCCTAGCTCCTTGTGCCTATATAAACGTCCACCCCTCCATTTTTTCTCGTCCAAACCCTAGTCTTCTTCCTCCTCCAGCCCCCGCCTCGAAATCCATGCCGGGCGGACGTGTCCGACCCGAGCCGGACAGTCCGCCACCGCACAGTAACCGCCTCTGCCGCCGCGCGGGCTCGAGGGCCCGTTCCCGCCCCGCCGCCGCCACCGTTCGGGCCAAATCTCCTCGCCGCCCGCGCTTCGTCCTCCTCCACGCCGGCCGCCGCGCCGCCACCCGCAGGCGGCCGAAGCACCGCTCGCCGCCGCCCTTGAGCTCGCCCGCGCCGCCCCGAGCTCTCCTCCAGCCCGAGTCCAGCGACCCCGCCGGCCCCTTCGAAGCTTCAGCCGCCGCCGCCCCTCGGGCACCCTCGCCGCCGGCGGTCCTCGCCCCGCCGCCGACGGGCCCCTCCGGCCGGAGCTGCCGCAGACGCCGGCCACCGTAGAGCCTCCGAGCTCCGGCCGCGTCGATCCGCCGCCGCCGCGGGATCTCGTTCCCGATCCAGTCCTGATCTGGAGCTGGGAACCCTAACGGGTACGGATCTCGTTGACCACCCGCGGACCCGCGCGCCCGCGACCCGCTCCACCGACCCGCGACCCGGCGCCCGTTGACCCGGCGCCCGCAGGTTGACCCTTGTGTTTTTTTTGTCTAAGTCTTTTTAGTTTTCAGTGTCTGATGCATTTTTGTGATGATGATAACTTTTACTGTGCTTGTCCGATTTGTGCGTATGATATGTCAAAATGACCGTGGTGACATGTACTATGTTTTGTTCCATTGTGTCATGCATGTTTGAGATCATCTAGATCTCTTAATCTTCATGACAAGAGTGTTATAGGATATAAACTGCTGCTATTAGTTGTTTTGATGCCATGTTTGAGATGTGATAACTTGATGCATGTTTATCCAAATGAAGCAAATGATACGTCCAAATGTTCATCATGAGATGCTCTACATGTTGGTTGCTATAGGATGCATGATAGAATTCATATTGCCATGTTTATCTTCATTGCAAAAGTGCATGTGGCTTACGTTTTTAAACTTGTTACGAGATGCCTAGTTGAGGAGCTCGTTGCTATTGATGTGGTTGTCCCCATGTTGCATGCTTATGTGTTTTGGATTCCCCATCATGTGTTCTTTGCTGTGGTGCAAACCACTTGCCATGTTATGCTTTGAGGTGACTTAAACATGCTCACAAACATGCCATGATAATATTGCTGTTTTAACACTTAGTGAAATTTCACTAAGTCTGGAATCTGTAATATCCAGATGCTATGTTTGCTTGTTGTCCTAGGCAAATCCATGTTACTTTTGGGGTGGATCTTGATCATTCCTTGTTGTATATGTTGTTGTCTATCCATCCATGCCCTCACATGCTCGTTTGGGTTGCTGTAGCATATTTAATTCTTGCTCCCAAGTTGCTATAAAATACTGTTGTAAGGTTTTTATTGTCATGATCGAAATGTTGTAGCTTGTTGCTATTGATCCATGCCTCCTATGGAGATGCTCCAATGGAGTTATTTGCTGTAGGATATGTCTACTTAATGTCCATGCTTCTTGTCACCATGTTTGAGTGCTGTAGAGTATATATTTCTTGCTCCGAAGTTGCTATGTGGCTGTTAATTTTCAGCTTTGCATTGTTTATTGTTTCAGGTGTATCTTTTAGCCCGTTGCTCCGTTTTGGGTGAGTCCTACATGAAACTTGTGTGTTTTTGCATGTAGATTCATAATATCATCTTGTTAACATGTTTGGAGTATGTTTGCTTGATGTTTGGGTGCATCTTGCACCGTTGCCATGCTTATCTTGTTTTGATCATATCTTCTAGACCGTATCTCCATTTTAAACAAACTTTATATGAAACTTGACTAGAATTTCGTGTAGATTGTCATGGTGCATGTTAACTTGCTGTTTAACAACTTTAACTTAAGGTTTGTTCAGATCTGGACTAATTTCAAACTATGCATATGAGGACTTACCGGATTTGTCTTAAGTAGTTTCCGGCCTCATTTAAACCTGTTGTTTCTTGTGTTGTTTTTCTGTGCTTCCTACCCTGCCTTGCTTTGCATCCTAAATGGACTTGTCTGCATCCTACTTGCTTGAGTATATTGTCATGTTTCTTGTGATGTTTCTCTGTGCTTCCTATGTTGTCATGTTGTGCATCCTAAGTGCATCTGCAGTGCTTCCTTAGTGCATCAGCCATGCATCCTGTAGTTTGCGCATTGCACC